>CM041786.1:95638654-95966280 GCA_023375725.1 Nephotettix cincticeps | reverse complement strand
TCAAAGTGGTACATAGGGTAGGAACGAGGTATATGAGATTTTTTATGTTAATTTTCAGCGGATTTCTATCGTTCAGCCATATTCAACCCCCCAAAAAATATCTTTAGATCCATTTAACACTGTTCTCACTGTGTAAACATAATGTAGTAATATGTGTACTTTAATTTAAAAATAGTTTCAAAGTGGTACATAGGGGAGGAACGAGGTATATAAGATTTTTTATGTTAATTTTCAGCGGATTTCTATCGTTCAGCCATTTTCAACCCCCCAAAAAATATCTTTAGATCCATTTAACACTGTTCTCACTATGTTAACATAACATAGTAATATGTGTACTTTAATTTAAAAATAGTTTCAAAGTGGTACATAGGGGAGGAACGAGGTATATGAGATTTTTTATGTTAATTTTCAGCGGATTTCTATCGTTCGGCCATATTCAACCCCCCAAAAAATATCTTTAGATCCATTTAACACTGTTCTCACTATGTTAACATAACATAGTAATATGTGTACTTTAATTTAAAAATAGTTTCAAAGTGGTACATAGGGTAGGAACGAGGTATATGAGATTTTTTATGTTAATTTTCAGCGGATTTCTATCGTTCAGCCATATTCAACCCCCCAAAAAATATCTTTAGATCCATTTAACACTGTTCTCACTATGTTAACATAACATAGTAATATGTGTACTTTAATTTAAAAATAGTTTCAAAGTGGTACATAGGGTAGGAACGAGGTATATGAGATTTTTTATGTTAATTTTCAGCGGATTTCTATCGTTCAGCCATATTCAACCCCCCAAAAAAATATCTTTAGATCCATTTAACACTGTTCTCACTATGTTAACATAACATAGTAATATGTGTACTTTAATTTAAAAATAGTTTCAAAGTGGTACATAGGGTAGGAACGAGGTATATGAGATTTTTTATGTTAATTTTCAGCGGATTTCTATCGTTCAGCCATATTCAACCCCCCAAAAAATATCTTTAGATCCATTTAACACTGTTCTCACTATGTTAACATAACATAGTAATATGTGTACTTTAATTTAAAAATAGTTTCAAAGTGGTACATAGGGTAGGAACGAGGTATATGAGATTTTTTATGTTAATTTTCAGCGGATTTCTATCGTTCAGCCATTTTCAACCCCCCAAAAATATCTTTAAATCCATTTAACACTGTTCTCACTGTGTAAACATAATGTAGTAATATGTGTACTTTAATTTAAAAATAGTTTCAAAGTGGTACATAGGGGAGGAACGAGGTATATAAGATTTTTTATGTTAATTTTCAGCGGATTTCTATCGTTCAGCCATTTTCAACCCCCCAAAAAATATCTTTAGATCAAACACTGTTTTCTATGTTAATAATAGTTACTTTGTTTAAAAAAAAAACAAAGGTAGGTATATGAGATTTTTTTTTATTTCAGAATTATCTTTAATATCCATTTAACACTGTTCTCACTATGTTAACATAACATAGTAATATGTGTACTTTAATTAAAAATAGTTTCAAAGTGGTACATATAGGAACGAGTATATGATGTACAGCGGATTTCTATCGTTCCATATTCAACCCCAAAAAAATATCTTTAGATCCATTTAACACTGTTCTCACTATGTTAACATAACATAGTAATATGTGTACTTTAATTTAAAAATAGTTTCAAAGTGGTACATAGGGGAGGATTGAGGTATATAAGATTTTTATGTTAATTTTCAGCGGATTTCTATCGTTCAGCCATATTCAGCCCCCAAAAAATATCTTTAGATCCATTTAACACTGTTTAACAATAACATAGTAAATGGATCTAAAGATATTTTGGGGGGTAAAAATGGCGATTTAAAAGCTGAAAAATTAACAAAAAAAATTAAATCCTCGTTCCTACCCTATGTACCACAAATATCTTTTTAATTAAAGTACACATATTACTATGTTATGTAACATAGTGAGAACAGATTAAATGGATCTAAAGATATTTTTTATGTTAATATTGAACGATAGAATCCGCTGAAATTAACATAAAAAAATCTTATATACCTCGTTCCTACCCTATGTTCCACTTTGAAACTATTTTTAAATTAAAGTACACATTCTACTATGTTATTTTAACATAGTGAGAACTGTGTTAAATGGATCTAAAGATATTTTTTGGGGGTTATATGGCCAACGATAGAAATCCGCTGAAAATTAACATAAAAAATCTCATATACCTCGTTCCTACCCTATGTACCACTTTGAAACTGTTTTTAATTTAAAGTACACATAAGTAATGTTAACATAGTGAGACAGTGTTAAATGGATCTAAAGATATTTTTTGGGGGGTTGAATATGGCTGAACGATAGAAATCCGCTGAAAATTAACATAAAAAATCTTTAATACCTCGTTCCTACCCTATGTACCACTTGAAACTATTTTTAAATTAAAGTACACATATTACTATTTATGTTAACATAGTGAGAACAGTGTTAAATGGATTTCAAGATATTTTTTGGGGGGTTGAAATATCGAACGATAGAAATCCGCTGAAAATTAACATAAAAAATCTCATATACCTCGTTCCTACCCTATGTAACTTTGAAACTATTTTTAATTTAAAGTACACATATTACTATGTATGTTTAACATAGTGAGAACAGTGTTAAATGGATTTAAAGATATTTTTTATGGGGTTGAATATGGCTGAACGATAGAAATCCGCTGAAAATTAACATAAAAAATCTCATATACCTCGTTCCTACCCTATGTACCACTTTGAAACTATTTTTAAATTAAAGTACACATATTACTATGTTATGTTAACATAGTGAGAACAGTGTTAAATGGATCTAAAGATATTTTTTGGGGGGTTGAATATGGCTGAACGATAGAAAATCCGCTGAAAATTAACATAAAAAAATCTCATATACCTCGTTCCTACCCTATGTACCACTTTGAAACTATTTTTAAATTAAAGTACACATATTACTATGTTATGTTAACATAGTGAGAACAGTGTTAAATGGATCTAAAGATATTTTTTGGGGGGTGGAATATGACCGAACGACAGAAATCCGCTGAAAATTAACATAAAAAAATCATATACCTCGTTCCTACCCTATGTACCACTTTGAAACTATTTTTAAATTAAAGTACACATATTACTATGTTATGTTAACATAGTGAGAACAGTGTTAAATGGATCTAAAGATATTTTTTGGGGGGTTGAATATGGCTGAACGATAGAAATCCGCTGAAAATTAACATAAAAAATCTCATATACCTCGTTCCTACCCTATGTACCACTTTGAAACTATTTTTAAATTAAAGTACACATATTACTATGTTATGTTAACATAGTGAGAACAGTGTTAAATGGATTTAAAGATATTTTTTGGGGGGTTGAAAATGGCTGAACGATAGAAATCCGCTGAAAATTAACATAAAAAATCTCATATACCTCGTTCCTACCCTATGTACCACTTTGAAACTATTTTTAAATTAAAGTACACATATTACTATGTTATGTTAACATAGTGAGAACAGTGTTAAATGGATTTAAAGATATTTTTTGGGGGGTTGAAAATGGCTGAACGATAGAAGTCCGCTGAAAATTAACATAAAAAATCTTATATACCTCGTTCCTCCCCTATGTACCACTTTGAAACTATTTTTAAATTAAAGTACACATATTACTATGTTATGTTAACATAGTGAGAACAGTGTTAAATGGATCTAAAGATATTTTTTGGGGGGTTAAATATGGCTGAACGATAGAAATCCGCTGAAAATTAACATAAAAAATCTCATATACCTCGTTCCTACCCTATGTACCACTTTGAAACTATTTTTAAATTAAAGTACACATATTACTATGTTATGTTAACATAGTGAGAACAGTGTTAAATGGATCTAAAGATATTTTTTGGGGGGTTGAATATGGCTGAACGATAGAAATCCGCTGAAAATTAACATAAAAAAATCATATACCTCGTTCCTACCCTATGTACCACTTTGAAACTATTTTTAAATTAAAGTACACATATTACTATGTTATGTTAACATAGTGAGAACAGTGTTAAATGGATCTAAAGATATTTTTTTGGGGGGTTGAATATGGCTGAACGATAGAAATCCGCTGAAAATTAACATAAAAAATCTCATATACCTCGTTCCTACCCTATGTACCACTTTGAAACTATTTTTAAATTAAAGTACACATATTACTATGTTATGTTAACATAGTGAGAACAGTGTTAAATGGATCTAAAGATATTTTTTGGGGGGTTGAATATGGCTGAACGATAGAAATCCGCTGAAAATTAACATAAAAAATCTCATATACCTCGTTCCTACCCTATGTACCACTTTGAAACTATTTTTAAATTAAAGTACACATATTACTATATTATGTTAACATAGTGAGAACAGTGTTAAATGGATCTAAAGATATTTTTTATGGGGTTGAATATGGCTGAACGATAGAAATCCGCTGAAAATTAACATAAAAAATCTCATATACCTCGTTCCTACCCTATGTACCACTTTGAAACTATTTTTAAATTAAAGTACACATATTACTATGTTATGTTAACATAGTGAGAACAGTGTTAAATGGATCTAAAGATATTTTTTGGGGGGTTGAATATGGCTGAACGATAGAAATCCGCTGAAAATTAACATAAAAAATCTCATATACCTCGTTCCTACCCTATGTACCACTTTGAAACTATTTTTAAATTAAAGTACACATATTACTATGTTATGTTAACATAGTGAGAACAGTGTTAAATGGATCTAAAGATATTTTTTGGGGGGTGGAATATGACCGAACGACAGAAATCCGCTGAAAATTAACATAAAAAAATCATATACCTCGTTCCTACCCTATGTACCACTTTGAAACTATTTTTAAATTAAAGTACACATATTACTATGTTATGTTAACATAGTGAGAACAGTGTTAAATGGATCTAAAGATATTTTTTATGGGGTTGAATATGGCTGAACGATAGAAATCCGCTGAAAATTAACATAAAAAATCTCATATACCTCGTTCCTACCCTATGTACCACTTTGAAACTATTTTTAAATTAAAGTACACATATTACTATGTTATGTTAACATAGTGAGAACAGTGTTAAATGGATCTAAAGATATTTTTTGGGGGGGTTGAATATGGCTGAACGATAGAAATCCGCTGAAAATTAACATAAAAAATCTCATATACCTCGTTCCTACCCTATGTACCACTTTGAAACTATTTTTAAATTAAAGTACACATATTACTATGTTATGTTAACATAGTGAGAACAGTGTTAAATGGATCTAAAGATATTTTTTGGGGGGTTGAATATGGCTGAACGATAGAAATCCGCTGAAAATTAACATAAAAAAATCATATACCTCGTTCCTACCCTATGTACCACTTTGAAACTATTTTTAAATTAAAGTACACATATTACTATGTTATGTTAACATAGTGAGAACAGTGTTAAATGGATCTAAAGATATTTTTTGGGGGGTTGAATATGGCTGAACGATAGAAATCCGCTGAAAATTAACATAAAAAATCTCATATACCTCGTTCCTACCCTATGTACCACTTTGAAACTATTTTTAAATTAAAGTACACATATTACTATGTTATGTTAACATAGTGAGAACAGTGTTAAATGGATCTAAAGATATTTTTTTGGGGGGTTGAATATGGCTGAACGATAGAAATCCGCTGAAAATTAACATAAAAAATCTCATATACCTCGTTCCTACCCTATGTACCACTTTGAAACTATTTTTAAATTAAAGTACACATATTACTATGTTATGTTAACATAGTGAGAACAGTGTTAAATGGATCTAAAGATATTTTTTGGGGGGTTGAATATGGCCCAACGATAGAAATCCGCTGAAAATTAACATAAAAAATCTCATATACCTCGTTCCTACCCTATGTACCACTTTGAAACTATTTTTAAATTAAAGTACACATATTTCTACATTATGTTTACACAGTGAGAACAGTGTTAAATGGATCTAAAGATATTTTTTGGGGGGTTGAATATGGCTGAACGATAGAAATCCGCTGAAAATTAACATAAAAAATCTCATATACCTCGTTCCTACCCTATGTACCACTTTGAAACTATTTTTAAATTAAAGTACACATATTACTATGTTATGTTAACATAGTGAGAACAGTGTTAAATGGATCTAAAGATATTTTTTGGGGGGTTGAATACAACGATAGAAATCCGCTGAAAATTAACATAAAAAATCTCATATACCTCGTTCGTTCCTATCCTATGTACCACTTTGAAACTATTTTTAAATTAAAGTACACATATTACTCCATTATGTTAACACAGTGAGAACAGTGTTAAATGGATCTAAAGATATTTTTTGGGGGTTGAATATGGCAACGATAGAAATCCGCTGAAAATTAACATAAAAAATCTCATATACCTCGTTCCTACCCTATGTACCACTTTGAAACTATTTAAATTAAAGTACACATATTACTATGTTATGTTAACATAGTGAGAACAGTGTTAAATGGATCTAAAGATATTTTTTGGGGGGTTGAATATGGCTGTACGATAGAAATCCGCTGAAAATTAACATAAAAAATCTCATATACCTCGTTCCTACCCTATGTACCACTTTGAAACTATTTTTAAATTAAAGTACACATATTACTACATGTATGTTAACATAGTGAGAACAGTGTTAAATGGATCTAAAGATATTTTTTGGGCGGTTGAATATGGGTGAACGACAGAAATCCGCTGAAAATTAACATAAAAAAATCATCTTCCTACCCTATGTACCACTTTGAAAACTATTAATTAAAAAACAGACATATTTATAACATATGAGAAACAGTGTTAAATAATTTAAAATTATTATAATGGATTATTACCACTTTGATTTTTTTAATTAATACATTACCAAATGTTTATAAAACAGCAAAAAATGGATCAATTATTTTTTATATGTGAATATTGTTGAAATGATTAATTTAACATTTATTATTTTTAATGACCATAAATAAAGTACAAATTACTATATTTTTCGGATTAAATGGATTAAAGATATTTTATTTTTTATGTGAAAATTAACAAAAATTATATTTTTCTTAAAAACCTATTACCTATTTTTGAAACTATTTAAATTATATGTATTCACATATATTAATTTTTAACATAAAGAGAAACAGTGTTAAAATGGATAGATATTTTTTTTATTGAAATTTAAAAATAAAAAATTAAAAAAAAACATTATATAAGTACTAAATATTTTATTTAAATAATAAACTATTAACAATAGAAAAAAAAAAAAAAATTAACTAAAAAATTTTTTATATAAACTTTTATATAACGATATGAAATTTTTTAAAAATTAACATAAAAATCTTATATACCTCGTTCCTACCCTATGTACCACTTTGAAACTATTTTTAAATTAAAGTACACATATTACTATGTTATGTTAACATAGTGAGAACAGTGTTAAATGGATCTAAAGATATTTTTTGGGGGGTTGAATATGGCTGAACGACAGAAATCCGCTGAAAATTAACATAAAAAAGTTTATATACCTCGTTCCTACCCTATGTACCACTTTGAAACTATTTTTAAATTAAAGTACACATATTACTATATTATGTTAACATAGTGAGAACAGTGTTAAATGGATCTAAAGATATTTTTTGGGGGGTTGAATATGGCTGAACGATAGAAATCCGCTGAAAATTAACATAAAAAATCTCATATACCTCGTTCCTACCCTATGTACCACTTTGAAACTATTTTTAAATTAAAGTACACATATTACTATGTTATGTTAACATAGTGAGAACAGTGTTAAATGGATCTAAAGATATTTTTGGGGGGTTGAATACATTGGAATCATCATGTACGCGCCAGCTTATGAATGGAACTAACGCCCTGGCTTATGAATCTACTTATCTACTTATGAATATACTACTAGCTGGCGCGCATAAGCATGAATCTACTTTTCGACGCATTAGCTGGCGCGCATAAGCTACCTTCAGGCCGGTACTGGCAAGCCTGTTCAATAATGTCAATATCAAAAAAGCAGAAGTCTACTCAGTACTCACACAACTTATGACACACATAACCTAGTACCGTGGAGAAAAAATGTTAATAGACACTATTACTTTAGAAGTATTTAGGTTGTGAGTGAAGACGATTATTGTAAACAATGAAATTTGAAAATATGAAAAATAATGTTTCCCCCCAAAACATTTTGTATGAAATCATGTTGTATACTGAATGGACTCATGAATCAGATGCTAATGTAAGAATGACATTTAGATCCTAGGATTTTAGTTTTAATTATATAGTAATGAAGTTTTTTAATTTTAGTTATTTTTCCTATAGGCTAAGGAAGAAGCTCCAGACCATGTTACATTTTACATTTCCGTTTTGAGGTGTAGAGACCAGAAATAATAGTTCAAAATTATAGACACACACACACACACATATGTGTGTGTGTGTGTGTGTGTATGTATGTGTCTGTGAACACGATAACTATCATAAAAATAGTCCAATCAAGACCAAATTTGGTAGAGACATGTATTCCTACATTTGCGCAGACGAGTTCGTAAACCAGACTTATCGGTCAGTCAGAACGGGTAGTTTGGGGGTTTTGTACTGAAAAATTGGGTTTTTTGTGTTTTTCATATGTAATTTAAAGTTTTTAAATTTTATCTTCAACTATCAAAATCAGCTTAAAAAACTACACAGTTTACCTCCTTAAAGTTTTTCAGGTGCTCCAACGGTTACTGAGATATTAAAAAATCTAGACACAGTACCTACGTTGTATTTTGCGGCTCCAATGTTAATTTTATAGAGGATAAGGAATAATTAATGTTTCACTTGTTATTTAGGCCCTAATATATTTGGATGGATCTTGATATTTAGCTTTATGTTGTTGAGATCCATTGTTTTATGCTTAAAAATCATAGTTTATATGTGTTTATCATAACAGCTAACCTGCATACTCTTTTCCCATGTTAATTATATAGAAAAACTCCTTTATTTGTAGACAGATATTGATGAAACGTGATATAAATGGATAATTAATTTCATCCTGGGATGTATGCTTCCAAACGTCATAAAAATTATTAAATAGGACTTCATAAGTTCATTTACTGGTGTAAACCAATTGTTTTTACATTTAAAATTCATTTTATGCTTAACAATAACTAGGGCAATATAAATTCAACTGTGACGTTAACAAATTAAGAAAATAATTACAAATTATATTTACATTTAGAATTATTAAAAACTCCAATCCAAACTAATGAGACTATCCCTAAAATTAATAAACCTATTTGGAGCTAAAAATGTTTGGTCCTGCCCTTTAAAGCTTGGATGGATTTTCACATTTCAAATTTAAGGAGGCAAAAATTCCAGCTTGAATGATTATATCTTGCTTCAGTAAGGAAAACTTACGTAGATAGCATTACGGTTTCTTAGTGAAAAATGAGATATTCAGGGTCGCGGCATAGTTAATAACAATACTCAAACGATAAGCTATATTAATAAACACATATTTAAACACTCGAATTTTAATTAGACATAGAATAAAAAATATAAGTAAATAATCCCCAAAAGCAGTAAACTATTAACGTGGCAAATAAAGCTGTTCATTTTGTACACTACATATTTACTTCATAGTTTTACATTAATGAATGATTCAGATTGCATTGGATAGTAAAGCATGTTGCTAATGGAAAGCAAACCAACAGCTGTAGCTTAAGAAATCAAACGTTTTGATCGTAGAAAATTTGTAAACAAACTTAGTCCCCATAAGGTTAACATTAGAAATTTAACGCCATAAAATAGAAACTTAAGAAGTTTTCAAAATTGTTTTTTAACAATTTTTTAATGCATAAAGGACATACATATATTCATTTTAGCGAATTTCCCATAGCGAAGAAGCTATTACCGTAGGTCTCATGGTAAGACTTAAGCCCGGGACCATGTTATTTTTTCGTCTTTAGGTGCCCAGAGCCCAAAAACAATAGTCGTTAAAATTTATATATATATATATATATATATATATATATATATGTATATATGTATATATATGTATATATGTATATATATATATAAACGAGCAAAGCTCGGTCACCAGGTACTATATATTAGTACCTGGTGACCGAGCTTTGCTCGTTTATACATGTATTATAAAAATTAATTAGAAAAATTAAAACATATTTATTACTCAATGAAAACATTTATGTGGTTTAAATAAAACCGATTTAATACACCATAATTAATATAGCACTGAACAAAAACTATTACCCCTGATGGGGTTAGAACACGCGACCTTCATATTACGAGGCCTATACACTACCGCTGGACTACGGCGTCTGCCAAATGAGTAACGCCGGTTAAGGTATTTTAGCCAACCTCAATTGTTTTAGCCGATCATTTACTGTTTAACTATTCATACAGTTATTATTAGCCTGTGACCAACTGATTAAGATATAAACGGAATGAGGATTGAAAATCAAAAGAGAAATTTAATTTACACATATTAATTGCTTTGGTACAGTGGCTTCAAGCAATACAACAAATACGTTTTTTATAAAAACACGGAAAATTTTGGAAATACTCTTTCCTGCTTTTATTTCGCACAGTTATGTTACCCTAGAAAGTTTTTACAAATTGTTTAGTAACCTGATAATTTTACATTTATTATATACATAAAATAAATATTTATGAAAAACCTCTATTCACATATTGTTCTTTGCCGTCTTCAATCAAGAACTGTCAAACGGTTATAAACAGCTGTTTTGGTTTGTATTGTTTACATTTGATTCTCCATAAGCGTAATGTTAAATTTTTAGATTTTAAACTTAATATTACAAGAAAACACGAATTTTCCTGGACATTAGACCTATCTAGAACTTATTTTCTACTCGGAAATTAGTTATTTCCAAAATTTAAAGAAAATCCTCGGTGCCGTTTTCGAGATCCGTGTGCAAATATATATATATTGTTTACATTTGATTCTCCATAAGCGTAATGTTAAATTTTTAGATTTTAAACTTAATATTACAAGAAAACACGAATTTTCCTGGACATTAGACCTATCTAGAACTTATTTTCTACTCGGAAATTAGTTATTTCCAAAATTTAAAGAAAATCCTCGGTGCCGTTTTCGAGATCCGTGTGCAAATATATATATATATATATATATATATATATATATATACAAACCTTGCTCGTATTATAGTATTGGATATATGTGTCTGTTAAAACGATAACGCTCGTAAAAATGGTCCGATCAAGACCAAATTTGGTAGAGACGTGTATTCCTACAAATGCTCGGACGAGTTCGTAAACCAGACATATCGGTCAATGGGAACGGGTAGTTTGGGAGGAGTTTTGTACCCCAAAATGGGTTTTTTTGCGTTTTTCACATATAATTTTTAAAAATTTCTAATTTTATATCTCACCATTGGAATCAGCTTTAAAAACTAAATTGGAAATTCGCTGAGTACGCAGGTCTGCTGTGACGGGGGTATTTTATATATAGAGATTACTGTATTATATTGTAAAATAAATTGATAAAGTACAAGGTTCTATTGTTTATTTAAATAATCAATTACTAAATTTGAGTTCTAATTTAAATAAACTTAGTAATTTTCTAGTACAGTATAAGAATAGCGTCACTGTTGGTGTCACGGGAGAGGGTGCATGCAGAGTTTTCTTCCGCAGTAATGAAATTGAACATCAATGCAAACCAAATATGTTGAATGACAGTTTTATAAATTAAATAAAAACAAAAACATATTTTGGTTAACACACACACTCATATGTGTATTCCGTTTAGAAATATTGCATTTGACGTCTGTATTCTCTCGTCTTCTAATAAATCCATAGTAGAATCAGTGTAATAGAAAATGGAAACACAAAATACTCGTTTACTTAAAACAGTCACAGCTAAAATGGTAAGTTATCTCTAACACAGACGGGCGCACGAACGAGGAACTAAACTCCGCACTAACCACTGGGGATTCCTGGAATTAGGGGTGTGAGGTATGGAGCCTGACATGTCTGTCGCCACCTGATAGGTGTGTTTATTTTAACAAAACCTAAACATGCGGAGGAAAACTCCGCAAGAGCCCTCTCGAGGGTTATAAAAGATTTGGTACAATTCCTTAACCTTTTTATTCTATAATAGCAATATAATATTGAGTAATCATGATTTATTTGTACTTAACTAAAAAGAAAAAAGTATCTTCCTTAGAGAATTTGAGATAATTCTTAAGTTACTTAAGCGGCTGTGGTAAGCTAAGTTGAGGCCTTAAGTCAGCTTCTGAAAGAATTTAAGTTTTGATAATTAATGAAATTGATATTAAAAGATATAAAATCCGAATGGCTATATTCACCATTTTTCATCTGGACCTGCAATATGAGCGTAAATATCTAACTCGTGAAATTCAACCCAATCTTCATTCACTCTCGCACACACTACTTTTTGTACACTACTTTCACATACCTTTTTTTCAGAGATCTTTGTGTAAAGCCAATGAGAAAAATGCTTCAATTCTTTATAATTTGTCAAGACCATGGAATTATTTTAAGAAGTATGACTCTCTAGTTGATGAGATATCCAAGTGAGTATCTTTGAACTAATAAGGTTATTGGTAATAATCATTGAACCACTATGTGCATCAATCAAGCTATTAGAGTACACTGCATTATTTTGTTGTACGAAGCATGTTTTTAAGTAAGTACCTTTTTGCAATTCCGCCGCCTCAATGCTATGGTTGGCATTTTCCCCATGCACACTGGTTACCGTACCTACATCTCTTTTCTACGTGTAGACTCATGTTTACTGAGTGTTTAAAATGCCTCTGACAATCTACTATCTGAGACTAGCCTTTTGTGAAATATGGGTTAAAAATTCTTATTGAAGGCTTAAAACCAAAAAGGTAATAAGCCTTATGGCTTTTATTGTGGAAAGGTACTAGCATGATGGAAGGTACTGCTCAAACAGTTTTGCCAATAGAAAAAACAAAAATCCCATGGGGCCTGTGAGACCGGAGGTTTAGGTATAAGTGCTAAGCAATAAAAATTTGTATAACAGCCCGTACTTCACAATTGGCGGGATTCTCGATTGCCGGAGGCATCTTAAACACTCAGTAAACAATGTATACAATGAATAACCAGACTGTAAGCGCCTAGACAAGAGATGTAGTTAACCAGCACGCATTCGCAAAACGCTGACCGTAGCGCTGTGGTGGCAGAATCGCAAAACAATACTTACATAAAAACACGCCTTGTATATTCAGTATTATGATCATTTGAAAAAATTTCCATAGGGAAGAAGCTATTACCGTAGGTTTCATGGCAAGACCTAAGCCCGGGAGCATGTAATTTTTTTTGAGGTGCCTAGAGACCAAAAACAATATGACCATTGTAGCCTCCAGATCACTGATTTTACTAAAATTAAAGGTTAAAATACCTGTAGTACTGTCAGTGATCTTCAATTATTATGGTGCTGACGACCAATGGTTTTGGAATAAAAAGTCCATTATAGAGTCAGAATACCAATAGTAAATAATAAAATTTTAGTCGTAAGAAAATCAGTCGTCTTCAAAACACTTACACACACGGAACTTCGATACATAAAATACATTTTATTTGGCCAAATTATAAACTTACAAATTATAAACGAGCGTGGTGAAGCTGGCGAACGGTGAGTCATGACTGGTCGAGCAAGTCGAACGTATCACCATGACGTAACACACCATTCCTAATCATGATAATACTTTCACTGTCTTAACCTCAAACTGCCTCTGCCTTCTGTTTATCCTTGAACTATATTATAAATTAAGTTGGATTCAAAGGATAATTTGTCATTGAGTAAATCAGAAGGATTGTTTTTGGATGAACAATATATTTCAAATTCTTTGATTGTATTCATATATTTACCTTTCTTGCAACAGTGTATGACATCCCTTTTGAATGATATTCTTTTTCAATATGTTCGCTAGCTTATTAGAAGTTCTGAAAGATAAATTAATGTTTTTTTCTTTAATTCGGATTTGAGTGTGTGGTTTAATGTGATTCCATATTCAACACATACAAACTTATTATTTCCTTCTTCCGTATTTAAGTTGCATTTATTTCTTTGCTTTTTAAGTATTTTATCAACCATGAATATTTTATAGGCATTGGAAACAGCAATTTATTTTATAATATTTAATTCATGTATGAAATTTTCATTATTAAGGAGTATAGAGATTAGTCTGTGTACCAAGCTGTTATATGCTGCTAATTTCTGGTTATATGGGTAGTGGGACAATGAATGGATGGTCTGGTCAGTTGTGGGTGGCTTTCTGTAAAATTTAAAAGTGAAGTTGTTGTAATCCTTGATTATTGTTAGGTCTAAGAAATTTAATTTGCTATTGTTTTCGGTAAACCGTAGGTTCTTATGATTAAATTAAATGTATTTTATATATCAATGTTTCCGTGTGTGTAAGTGTCCAGAAGATAACTCATCACTACGTCAGTGTTGAGGATAAATTTTATTATATTTTGTCTTTAGATTAAAAATTTCTCAAAATTGATTTTGGCATTATCACTATTTCATAGAAATACTTTACTCTTTTTACTTAATCCTAATGTACAAATATTTACTTGGGGTATTTTTATTTTCATACTTTAATGGTTTTGATGTGGAAGTTCTCTGAGTTTGCAAGTCTACTGCGGGGTTATGAATACACATACATACATATATATATATACATATATATTAATATATATATATATAAATAATATATAATAATAATAGTATATAATAAGTACTATATATACGGTATATATATATGGTACCTATATATATATATAAAATATATAATATAATATAATATATAATAAGTAATAAATATACGGTATATAGTACCTGGTGACTGAGCTTTGCTCGTATAGAATAAAACATGTATTAGAAAAATTAAAACAATGATTTAATATACTATATTTAATATAGCACTGAACAAAAAGTAGTGCCCATGACGGGGATGGAACTCGCGACCTTCGGCTCACGAGGCCGACACGCTACCGCTAGACCACGGCGTCTGCCAAGGAAGTGGTCTTTTAGCAAACCTCAATAGTCTTAGCAGATCATTTACTGTTTAATTATCCATACAGTTATTATTAGCCTGTGATCAAATGATTGTGTTAGAAACAGAATGAGGATTGAAAAGCAAAAGAGGAATTTTATTTAGACCTATTAATTGGTTTGTGACAGTGGCTTCAAGCAATACAATGAATATGTTTTCTATCCAATACGGTAGATTTTGGAAATACTTTTTCTGCTTTTATTTTGCACAGTTATGTTACCCTTAAGTTTTTACAAATTGTTTGGTAACCTGATAATTTTGCATTTATTACATACATATAATAAATATTTATGAAAAACCTCTATTCACATATTGCTCCCCACCATCTAGAACTTATCACTATCTAGAACTTATTTTCTACGCAGAAATTAGTTACTGTATTTCCAAAATTTAAAGAAAATCCTTAGTCCCGTTTTCGAGATCCGTGTGCAAATATATATATATATCTTTAAATAAGTCAACCGAGTACCCTTAGTAAACATTTTAATTATTTCTTCGACATGTTTCGGGAATCATCCCATCTTCAAGAAGTACAAAAATGTTTAACCTAATTTGATAATCTTAATTTATAAATGTAAATAAATGTCATATGATAATTTAAATTTCACTGTATTCAAATTGGTGGAGTGTGTTAGCATGTATTATTTCTTCCTTGTATAATTTTTTCATATATTGGATTGTTTGTTTCAATTTGTGAAGTGTTTAGTATATTATTTTTGTCAATTTGATAGTGAGTATAAATTTGGAATTCTTCTTTTGTATCCAATTTTCTTCCTTTTTGTTCGAAATTCAATATAGTCATATTATGTGTCATACTAGTGTAATTGTGGTTTGTGGAAAGAATATGTTCGGCGAATGCTGATTTTTGTGTTGTTTTGTTGTTTGATTTTAGCGCTTGTATATGTTCTTTGAATCTTGTTTGAAAATTTCTACCGGTTTGTCCAATATAATATTTGTTACAATCATCACATTTAATTTTATATACTCCTGATCTTGTGTATTTATTAGTTTGGTTGTTGTTTCGTGATTTCTTTTGTATTATTTCATATGCATTGTGTCTTGTTCTGTAACTTATATTGAATTTTTGTTTTGTAAAAGTTTTCTGTATGGCTTTGTTCAGTTTTAAAATTGAACAATTGAATGTCATATATATATATACAAATCTTGGTCGTATTATAGTATTGGAAATGTATATATATATATATATATATATATATTGTATTATATACTTATAATATTTTTATACTTATACTTTAATGGTATTGATTTGTAAGTTTGCTGACAACGCAGATCTCCTGCAACGGGGGTATTTAGTTTCACACCGTTCATTATAGAGGATTATATAAATTTATAGAAAGCACTATTGTTTTGCTCCTCTCTCTAATCTGGGAAAGTCAATATGAATGTCACATTACATTATTAATATGATTAATAAATAAGGAAATATTAAATTTGTATATATATATAAAATAATTTTAACTAGCGTACCTGGCGCACGGAATCGTGTGCTGTCAAGGAGATAATCTGTCCACCAATGCGTGTAGGCACTCAATCTTAAGTGTTGCTATTTAAAAAAATCAAGTCAATTTAACTATGATAAAAATTATTTTATTAATAAACCTTATAAAATATCTCTATAAACAATATTCCGAGTATAAATACGGTTGTCTCGACGAAGTCGGCCTTGGTGTTTTCCATCTTTTATATAGACTTTGAGTCCATCAAATGATCGGGCTCTACTTGCTAAGACATATAGTTGGCCGTGACCAAACACCGATTCTGGGAGAACTACTCCAACCTTATCCAAATATTGGCCCTGAGATTTGTTAATGGTCATAGCAAATGCCACAATAATCGAGAACTGTGTGTGCTGGAGACTGAACGGTAACAGGGTATCGCCTTCCAGTCTCTATTATGTCGAACGTTTAGCTTTTTTCATAGGTCACCAATGTGTGTTCTTTGAAAAACTGTTACTTCCGTTGTGTCGAGCTGTAAACATCTACTTACGCAATGTTTGTCTCCGAGTGTTTCTATTTACTCATCAACTGCACAATATATAACTACATTTTAATAACTTACTTAGAAACCAAGTTTAGATTTTCCCAACAGATTTTCATTTTGGTTATGTTTTGGTTTTGTGTAAATAAAACTGGTGTTTAATTGCTAGCTGTACGATGATGTCTTCAATAAACGAAAAAAAGAAAGAACCATGTTTAACTGTCAGATTTAATTTGTTTATTTAACCACTTCCTTAAATAAACAGCTGATTTCTCGATCGTCGGTGTTTACTTCTATATTAAGTTTATGGAGAAAATCGCAACTTTGACCCCATTATTTTCCATGTCCACAGTGAATTTTCAAAATTTTTTTCAGTGATGGTAAAACTACATGCTAAGACCTTTATAACGACACCTTGGACATGGTGATTTGTAGCACCACCGCTCCAAAACAATTATCACAAAAATAGGCCTAGTGTATTAAATATATAAGATTGGGAAAATAACTACAGTACAAAGAACAATATTGACCTAGTAAACAAAATTAAGGATATAGAATTCCTGATAATTCAATTTTCATATCTTTTGATATTAAAGATATGTATTCAAATATCCCTCCATTGGAAACTTTGACCATCTTAAAAAAAGATTTAGAGAAAAATATACTCCTATCAAAAAATGATATAAAGGTTATAATAAAACTAATCAATACATGTTTAAAACAAAATTACTTTAAATTTGATTCAACATTTTATCAACAAAATAATGGCCTAGCAATGGGATCACCACTATCAGGCCTTCTTGCAGATTTATTTATATGCAATCTGGAAATAACAAAAATTAATAATAATACAAACCCATTTCACCCCAAAATTAAATACTGGCATAGATATGTCGATGATTTACTTTGTTTATTTGAAGGAAATATAGAAGAAAGTGAAGAATTCCTGCAATACCTTAACTCATTATCTAACACCATACAATTCACCAAGGAAAGGCAAATTAATCAGATAAATTACCCTGATCTAACAATAAAACGAACAGGGAGAAAACCAGAAAACATACATTTCAAATTCACAGAAAGACAACCCAAACTGATCTCATCATACCACACAACTCAAATCATCCTTGGAAACATAAACGGTCGCATTCAGATCCATGATTAATAGAATTTTAGACATACCACTACAAAAAGAAGATTATTCAAAAGAAATTATAACAATGCAATATTTAGCACACAAAAATGGCTACAAATCAGACCTAATTGACAAAATGATTAAAAATATTAAAAGACAAAGAAACAAGAGAACATCGGAAGAACAAGGAATAAACTAAGAGAAATTCATCAGCACGCCTTTTAACACCATATTAAATAAAGCCATGAGAAAAACATTTACCAACACAAAATATCAAATCGGTTACAAAACAAATAACAACGCTTTTAACTTAATACAAAAGTACACTAAACATAATGAAACACAACTTGTCAAATTTGACACAACCGGAATATATCAGATCAACTGTTCAGACTGTCCAAAATTTTACATAGGTCAAACTGGTCATTCAATAAAATCACACTTCAAAGAACACATTCAATCATTCAAAAGTAACAACGGAACATCAATAAAATCCAACTTTGCAGAACATCTATTACATACAGATCTCAGTTTTAAAGGCATACATGAAAACGTAAATATATTGAAACCCATGAACAAAGGACTAATTATGGGCTCTACAGAAGAATACCTAATCTACAAAGGACATAAAGAACACCAACAGGAAATATTAAATAACCATATAAACATGAACATCCCTATATTTGAAAAAATCACACAAATTCAAAGCACCCTCCACTAGTCTGTCCAACGTTAACATATGATACAAATTATATCTTATCAACTTAACATTGTAAACACATTTGATAAAAAAATGTAATTTAAATAAAAATGGGTACTAATTGTTTTATTATTTACTAGCTGACCCGGCGAACTTCGTAACGCCTCACAGTAAACACCTGTTAACTTTAAGATTGGCCATGTTCTGAAGTCGAATAGCAATATGGCTTCATTGTGAAAGGTTATATATTCTGGGTCGCTGCATAGTGAATAACAATCCTGAAATGATAAAACATATTAATATCATTCCCATAAAACAAATAAATCTTAGTGGATTAATTCACAATTTTCAAATCCAATCCAAACCCAAACGAAACCTAAATGTAATACGGCTTTTATAGGAAAGATATACAACAGCTGATTATTATAATAAACGTAATAATATAAACATTGTAATTATCATATAAACACGTGACTTTAATCAGACAGAAAAAAAAAATATAAATACATAATCCCCCAAAACCGTTAACTATTAATGTGGTGAATAAAGCTGTTCATTTTTTACAGTACACATTTACTTCATAGTTTAACATTAATGAATGATTCAGATGGCATTGGATAGTAAAGCATACGGTATCGCTAATGGAAAGTAAACCAATCAGCTGTAGCTAAGAAATCAAATGTTTTCATAGACAATTTGTAAACAAACTTACTCTCTTACTTACTCTCCATAAGGTTAACATTAGAAATTTAAAACGCCATAAAATGGAAACTTATGGGGTTTTCGAAATAATTTTTTCACTAAAACCTTCCCGGACACATATAGAGCAACTTCCTAAAATTGCATGGCGATCGGATGAGTAGTTTGACAACGCATAAAGGACATACATACATACATACAGACAGACATACATTCAATTTTATATATAGAGATTATATTGCTAAAAGTAGCCCTAGATTGTGAATTTTTAAATAATTATACATATATATATATATATATATATATATATATATATACACCTAGGAGGCTGAAATTTGGTATACTGGTTCTTTAGGCCTAAAATAGGAAAGTCTAATAGTTTTTGTGATGATTTCCCCATAAATCTCTACCCTATACGCCTTAAAAATTGTTAATCTTATGGGGAAATAATTTTGTTTTGGATTCCAACATATGTATCTTATCTTTTAAGATATAAACAGCAGCTGATGTTATTTGAACCATTGTGCAAGCCAAAGAAGCAAGCATAAAATAGTAAGTACTCAATTGTATTTAATCTCTATATATAAAAATGAATGTACGTATGTCCTTTATGTGTTGCCAAACTACTCATCCGATTGCCATAAAATTTTAGGAAGTTGCTCTATATATGTCCGGGAAGGTTTTAGCGAAAAAAAGATTTTCAAAACTCCATAAGTTTCCTTTTTATGGAGTTTGAAACTTGTAATGTTAACCTTATGGATAGTAAGTTTGTTTACAAATTCTCTACGATTAAAACATTTGATTTCTTAAGCAACAGCTGTTTGGTTTACTTTCCAGTAGCAATATGCCTTACCATCCAATGCCATCTGAATCATTCATTAATTTAAAACTATTAAGTAAATATGTGGTGTACAAAATGAACAGCTTTATTCACCACGTAAATACTGTTTTTGGGAATGATGTATTTATATATTTTTTCTGTTCGTACATATTACGTTTATTATAATAATTAGCTGTATTATAATAAAAGCTGTATTACAGTTAGGTTTTGCTTGGATTAGAAAATTGTAGATCAATCCACTCAGATGTATTTGTTTTGTGAGAATGTTAAAATATATGTCTTAACGTTTTAGTACTGTTATTAACTAGCCCGCGGCCCAGAATATCTAATCTTTTACAACGAAGCCGTAATGCTATTTGATTTCAGAACATGTTCAGAACAAAAGTTAACATGTATATACTGTAGGGCGCCGGGTCAACTAGTATATATATATATAATTAAATTAAAAAAACTTGAGCTCCCTTTAAACATTTTGATTTTGCTCGCCATGAGACCTACGGTAAAAGCTTCTTCCCTATGGGAAATTCGCTAAAAAGCAAGAAAATATATTTTATAACAAAGTTCTTTACTACAAAATGCCTACGCAACCCCTTTCCTTTATTTTAACCACTCATAACACCTGATCCAGTTGCTACCGAAAGTGATTGCTTGTTTTCAAAATGTTAAATATCAGACCATTCAATGTCTGACAAGTGATAGAAATGTGTAAGGGTTTATTGGTTAAAATAATGGTTTTTAAATATTTGTTTCCCTAATTGCCTAAGTGTTTCTTTTTATTACTAGTAGTTAAAACAGCTTTTGTTTACTTACAAATGGTGTTACAACCTTTAAATCATTTATATTTAAAAAATATTGTTTGCTATAATCTTGTAACAAAAGCTCGTACAGTAGTGGATTTCTAGTTTCATGGCTTGTATTTTTCATTTGAAAAGATAATGTCACAAAGTCAATAGTTTTCAAGATTAGAGACAAAAATGTTTCTTATCATATAATACATGGCCAGTCTTTGTTTTAGCTTACAGAGTAGTCTTCTGAACTGGAATTTTGCCATTGGGGAAGTGGGATCAGTGCTTGCAATACTTCAAGACTCCATTTTAGAAGTCCGAACTCCTAGAGATGATTTTTCCTCTCTGGTCGGGAAAACTACAGGTGATATTTGTCATTTAAAATGTTATGAGTATTTTAATGTTTTAACAAATCATGTATGGCAGATAGATGTAGTAGAAACTACACTCACTCTGCTAGGCATCCACCGTCTAGAGAGACACTCGCCCCACAATTTTTTAGATTGTGTACTAGGTTGAGTAGTGCAGTATGCAAAACAGTGCACTTATCAGAATTGAGCTTAAACAGACCAATCTAAAATGTTCTGTAGATCAGCATTTATTTGACTGAAGGCCTCATTCATTAGCTAAGACTCATATGATATCACTAACCTTAAATCATCAGCGTATAACTGAGCTTTGCAGTGTTTTACACAGGTGGGAAAGTCTGCTGTATACAGTGTATACAGGATAGGTCCGAGGCAACTGCCTCCAGGAACCCCTCGCCTTTTGTAAGGGGTACTGATGTCTCACTTCTCAGTCTAGTGACCTGAAGTCTGCCACTTAAGTACAATTGAATCCATGAAATAGCCTTATCACTAAATCCGAAATAACACTCTGTCATCAACATATCATGATTCATAGAGTCAAATGCCCTTGAATAGTTGAGCAGGAGCAATACAAGGGTGCAGTACCTGCCCTTGTCCTTGTTGTCAATCATTGGCATTTTTAAATTCAATAATTTGGTTGATAACAATTTTTTCTACGTACACTAAAACCTTGTTTATCCGGTAGTCGCTTATCCGAAATGGTTCCAAGAGAAAAATAAAACATGTTGCTGGAAAAGTACAGCGCGATTTGCGACAACCTAAACGGCACAGACTGTATTCGGCCAGTACTACACTGCTTTATCGGCCGTTACTGCAAGGGTTTTCGGCTGACCGTTCACAATAGTGTTGATCGAAAAAATCAACTGTGTATAAACACTAATCAAAGAAACGCAGCCGTAATGCGCTTCCTTATTACGGGTTTAGAAAAAACTGAAGGTGTTTATTTATCTTTTTCTTCCAAAAATCGGTAAAACGGTTTATCCGAAAATTCGTTTATCCGAAATTTTCCTGGTCCCATCAAAACCGGAAAAATGAGGTTTTAGCGTATAGGTATAGATATCAGTTTTAATTAATTGTTCAACGCAATTTGGGGCTGTTGCTTTTAGGAGTGGTCTTACAATACTTTCTTTCTAAACTCTTGGAAACATTCCTTCTCTTACTGAGAGAAATGCAGTTGGTCGTCACTATCAACTGCATTTGATTTAATTTTACTAATTTTTTTTAACAGCGTCTTCAATGAGAGCAACAAAATTGAATTCATCAAATGCTTTTGTTCTGCCTATTGTTCATGAGGAATTTCATCTTACCAATGCCTGATCCCATTTCAGCAAAATACCTATTTATTTCATTAACTTTTCTGTTTGACAGACCATTTAACTAGAGGATTCCTAGCATCTCTGTAAATTTCCCTGTTTCTTTCACTCTTTGACATCCAATAATTATTTCTCAGTTTATTCTTTTTTTATCAGCTTTTTTATTTCCTTATTTCTCTATTATTGGGATTCTTTCTTTGTCACTTTCTTATAAGTGATCGGAGCATAAGTATCTTACACTTTTGATATATTGGAAGTTTATTGGAAGCTTTTTCGCCATTTCAATAATTAAATCTATTTCTTAGATACCTTTCCAGTCCATGGGTATTTCTCTATTTCTCTACAGATAATTCCCTCACTGCCTCTTTAACATTGAATCTAGAAAATCTCTTTTGCAAATATACTTTGGCTCCATTTTTTCCTTCTTTAAAATTAAATCGCAATAAATTAACTTGTGGTCTGTAATCACTTCCCCTCTGTAATCAGAATTACTAGGTGCGTCGATAACTCCGTTCCTCTTGATCTCAGTGTGGTAAGAAGTAATACATAACATAACCCAAACTTAGGCTTTTAATAACTTATAAAACTGGACAGTAAATAATTAAAACAAAAACATTACAATGTAAAACATATGATCAGCTGATAATAAATAACTAATGATTCACAACATTCTCCCCTGCCAAATTTTTGGGTATTACAAAGTCTTGGAATTTGACCGGTAGTCTTCTAGTACGAGTAGGACGTCGGCCGCTTGTTTGTTCGTTTTCTTTCACAATTTCAGGTTCACTCTCATCTGCCACTTCTTGGTTTCTTTCAACTTCTACGTTGTCTACTTGAAGTTGTGTCACTTCTTCATCGGCCAGATCAATGTTTCCTCGAGGTGCTAAATGGCGTAAAGGCACAGACGATTCAGTCCCATCCTTCCTTTTTATGAAAGCGTATTCAGGATTTGCCTCCAGTAGCTCAGCTTCTTCAACGAGGTCATCATATTTACTGGGACGAAAATTTTTCTTTACGAGTACAGGTCGGAGTTCGTCGAGGATAGGACGATTGAAATTTTTCATGGGGAGTGCAATTAGTTGCTGTACACAAAAGAGATCTGATGGAGTGCAGGGCTTCATCTGGAACTGTTTCCCACCGGTTGATTGGTAGGTGTGTGCTTTTGAGGGCTAGGGTAATCGTTTTCCAAATTATCCCATTGTATCTTTCAACCTGACCATTTCCCCTTGGATTGTATGGCGAAGAAAGACTAGTTACCACTCTGCTTGAGTGGAGTAAAGAAGTTAGTTCATGTGACAAAAATGAAGAACCTCTATCAGAGTGAACAAATGCGGGAAGACCAAAGAGCATAAACATTTTGGTCAGGCATTTTATGACCGTGGAGGATGTCATATCAGGACAAGGAAATGCAAAAGGGAATCGAGAGTATTCATCAACTATGGTGAGAATGTAATGGTTACGAGAACTTGATGGGACAGGACCCTTAAAGTCAATATTAAATCTCCCCATGGGAGTGGTTGCCTTTATGAGATTACCTTGATATTTCAGAAAATTTGGCTTGATCTTTGCACATACAGGACATTCAGATGTCATTCTTCTTACTTCTTCAAGGAAATAGGGTAGGTTTTTGCTACGAAGCCAATGAAACATCCTAGTGACTCCTGGATGACACATTATTTCATGAAGCTTATATAGCTTATTGCTATGGCTAGTCACACCACAGGCACGAGACAACATACAGCTTTCACGTTTTCACTTCCAGGTCGATAGACTATTTCAAATTCGTAGGGGGATAGTTCCAGCCTGCAACTCATTATTTTGTCGTTTTTGATCTTATTTGACTGTTTCTTGTTGAAAATGAAGGATAGTGCTTTCTGATCTGTTAGCAGCTTGAAAGGTTTTCCTAAAAGAAAAACTCTCTATTTTCATAAAGCTTCCATTAGGGCAGCTGCCTCTTTTTCAACAGCAGATTGAAATTTCTCCCCCTTAGTCAATGTTCTGGAAAAGAAAGCAACTGGTCGATTACCTTGGCTTAAGGTAGCTGCAAGGGCGAAGTCTGAAGCATCCGTTTCAACCACTAGAGGGGCATTATGGTTTATGGTAGTGATAACAGAGTTTGCAATATCTTCTTTAATGGCATTGAAGTCTTCCAAGACTTCTGTAGATAAAAGAAATGTATTACAATTTACCGGTCTATGTATTTTATCAGAGAAAAAGGGAATCTATTTGGAATAGTAAGAAAAACAACCCAGAACACGTTTAAGTGAAGCTCGGTCTTTGGGAGCAGGCAAATGAAGCATACAGGTAGGCTGCATCTGGGTCAGGCTTGATGGTTCTATGACTTACCAAATGTCCTAGAATGTTTACCGACTCTTATGATAAAGATAAAATGCATTTGGTTTCGTTGATGACTAATCCATATTTCTTAGCACAATTCATGAACCTTTTGAGATTAGGTTGGGCAGGGCTGACCATGACATAAAATGTCATGGTCAGCTTGGGTGTTGCCACAAATTGTGATATCATCTAGATATGCAAATGTTCCTTGGAGTCGTTCCTCAAGAATTATTTTATCTATAATCCTCTGGAAGCAAGCAACTCCATTGGTTACACCAAAAGGTATTCTGGTGAATTTATATAGCTTTCCAAAAGCTTCAAATGCTGTAAACATTCTCTCCTTCTGTGAGATAGGAATCTGGTGATATGCTGATTTGAGATCAATGGTGGAAAAAACTTTGTTATTAGAGATTTTATGAATCAAAGCATCAATGTTAGGTAAGTGATAGGCATCTAACAATGTGAATTTGTTCACAGTTTGTAAATAATCGACTACCATTCTTATTTTATGGTATTCACTTTTGTAGACTAATACCACCTTTGCACGCCAAGGAGAATTGCTTTCTACTATGATCCCTTCACATAGTAGCTTAGAAATTTCACCACCTATGAACTCAAAGTCTTCTTGTGAGAAACGCCTAGACGGTGTTGTGATTGGCTTACAATCAGGAGAGGGTTTAGAGAATAGTTTAAGGTGGTGTGACAGAAGCAGGGATCATATTAGAGATTATGAGGGAATCAAACTGGCCATTAAAAATTATGTGAACTAAGAAATGGTTTTTCATAACATCATGTCCTATCAGAATATTCGCACACAAGTCCTTCATAACAGATAATTTTACTTTAGGATAGTCAAATCCGAACAATTTAATGTCCGCAAAAACAAACTCTTTGAGTTCAGGTTTCAAACCAGTCGATGCCATTGACACGCAACCATATTCTTGATGAATCTTAAACCCTTTTTGTTGAGCAAAGAGTAGGCTTATATAGCTATGGGGACTACCTGTATCAATTAAACTGGTTGTCATAAAACTATTTAATTGGATATCTGTTAATGCCTTACTTAGAGAAATAGGAGGTCGAGTTCCAATAGATGATCCAACGATTGCGGAAGTAGTGTGTTTCTTTACAAATGACATAGACTTACATACCTTAGCATAGTGACCAACCTTTCCACAACAACCACAGGAAGCCTCTCTTGCTGGACAATTGTTCCTTGGATGAGATTTGTATCCACAATAATAACAGTTATGCTCTCGCAAGGGTGTACGGTGAGCGGGAAAAGAAGCCGCAGAAACTGTATTATTCGGATCTACAGAGGAGGTGGCTGTACAGGGATACAGACACCTTCCATATGGCTATGAGAATTTTCTGGATGATTGACAGAAGAGGGCCCGATGTTTGCTGTAAGAGTAGTCAAGTTTGATTGCACTAAATATTGATCTGCCTGTTTTTGAGCTGATTCTAAAGATAGAGCTTGTTTCACGGCATCACTCAGCTCTAGGGTCTGATTTTCTAATAGTCTCTGTCTAATTAGAGAGGACTGAAGGCTAGTTATGAAAGCATCCCTAATACATAAGTCCCGATGTTGAGCAGAACTTACACTAACAAAAGTGCAGTCTTTACTCAGTTGCTGTAGAGAATTTATGTACTGAGTTAAGACTTATTGTCTCACCACTTTGTTGCTTTCGGATGGCCAGTTGGTGCTTTGCAAATAATTCACTGTTCTTAGGCAAGTACAAGTTGTTTAAGTAAGGAAAGGGCTTCCTCAAAAGTGGCACATTCTTCAATTATTCCGTAAATGTCAGATGAGACATTGCTTTGAAGAATTTTTAACTTGTCCAAGTCATCTGTGTGTTTAATTGTCTCAATAAAATTATGCAAAACCTTCCTCCAATGCTTCCAGTCCTTTTCCGCATTTGGTGAGTTATGATAGACATCAAAACACTTGGGTTTAATATAATTATCCATTTCAAGAGTAGAATATAAGTTAATTAAAATTGTGGTAAGAAATAATACATAAAATAACCCAAACTTAGGCTTTTAATAGCTTATAAAACTGGCCAGTAAATAATCAAAACAAAAACATTACAATGTAAAACATATGATCAGCTGATAATAAATTAACTAATGATTCACTCACAACACTCAGCCGACTTGTCCACAAATGGTGTCTGAGGTTGCTGCCACTCTTGTTGGTTCTTGTATCAGTTTAACTGTATTGGTCTCTCGCAAGAGTCAGCGTAGATATTTTGAATGGCTGGATATATTATATTTTAGATCAATATTTGTGTCACCCATACAGATCACGGAGATGACCTCAACTTCCAGGTCAACAAACATAGAATGAAACAATGGAGCAAGAAAAGTATACCTGACTTCGGGAGGCCTGTAAAAAACACTCAGACCAAGTCTCCTCCTCCTTAATCTTAGTAATACACAAAGAATCAAACCTTGTTTGATGTACAGAATTACACTTTCACCTGCCACTCTCACCCCAGCTTTTTTATTTCCTTATTTCTCTATTATTGGGATTCTTTCTTTGTCACTTTCTTATAAGTGATCGGAGCATAAGTATCCTACACTTTTGATATATTGGAAGTTTATTGGAAGCTTTTTCGCCATTTCAATAATTAAATCTATTTCTTAGATACCTTTCCAGTCCATGGGTATTTCTCTATTTCTCTACAGATAATTCCCTCACTGCCTCTTTAACATTGAATCTAGAAAATCTCTTTTGCAAATATACTTTGGCTCCATTTTTTCCTTCTTTAAAATTAAATCGCAATAAATTAACTTGTGGTCTGTAATCACTTCCCCTCTGTAATCAGAATTACTAGGTGCGTCAATAACTCCGTTCCTCTTGATCTCAGTGTGGTAAGAAGTAATACATAACATAACCCAAACTTAGGCTTTTAATAACTTATAAAACTGGACAGTAAATAATTAAAACAAAAACATTACAATGTAAAACATATGATCAGCTGATAATAAATAACTAATGATTCACAACATTCTCCCCTGCCAAATTTTTGGGTATTACAAAGTCTTGGAATTTGACCGGTAGTCTTCTAGTACGAGTAGGACGTCGGCCGCTTGTTTGTTCGTTTTCTTTCACAATTTCAGGTTCACTCTCATCTGCCACTTCTTGGTTTCTTTCAACTTCTACGTTGTCTACTTGAAGTTGTGTCACTTCTTCATCGGCCAGATCAATGTTTCCTCGAGGTGCTAAATGGCGTAAAGGCACAGACGATTCAGTCCCATCCTTCCTTTTTATGAAAGCGTATTCAGGATTTGCCTCCAGTAGCTCAGCTTCTTCAACGAGGTCATCATATTTACTGGGACGAAAATTTTTCTTTACGAGTACAGGTCGGAGTTCGTCGAGGATAGGACGATTGAAATTTTTCATGGGGAGTGCAATTAGTTGCTGTACACAAAAGAGATCTGATGGAGTGCAGGGCTTCATCTGGAACTGTTTCCCACCGGTTGATTGGTAGGTGTGTGCTTTTGAGGGCTAGGGTAATCGTTTTCCAAATTATCCCATTGTATCTTTCAACCTGACCATTTCCCCTTGGATTGTATGGCGAAGAAAGACTAGTTACCACTCTGCTTGAGTGGAGTAAAGAAGTTAGTTCATGTGACAAAAATGAAGAACCTCTATCAGAGTGAACAAATGCGGGAAGACCAAAGAGCATAAACATTTTGGTCAGGCATTTTATGACCGTGGAGGATGTCATATCAGGACAAGGAAATGCAAAAGGGAATCGAGAGTATTCATCAACTATGGTGAGAATGTAATGGTTACGAGAACTTGATGGGACAGGACCCTTAAAGTCAATATTAAATCTCCCCATGGGAGTGGTTGCCTTTATGAGATTACCTTGATATTTCAGAAAATTTGGCTTGATCTTTGCACATACAGGACATTCAGATGTCATTCTTCTTACTTCTTCAAGGAAATAGGGTAGGTTTTTGCTACGAAGCCAATGAAACATCCTAGTGACTCCTGGATGACACATTATTTCATGAAGCTTATATAGCTTATTGCTATGGCTAGTCACACCACAGGCACGAGACAACATACAGCTTTCACGTTTTCACTTCCAGGTCGATAGACTATTTCAAATTCGTAGGGGGATAGTTCCAGCCTGCAACTCATTATTTTGTCGTTTTTGATCTTATTTGACTGTTTCTTGTTGAAAATGAAGGATAGTGCTTTCTGATCTGTTAGCAGCTTGAAAGGTTTTCCTAAAAGAAAAACTCTCTATTTTCATAAAGCTTCCATTAGGGCAGCTGCCTCTTTTTCAACAGCAGATTGAAATTTCTCCCCCTTAGTCAATGTTCTGGAAAAGAAAGCAACTGGTCGATTACCTTGGCTTAAGGTAGCTGCAAGGGCGAAGTCTGAAGCATCCGTTTCAACCACTAGAGGGGCATTATGGTTTATGGTAGTGATAACAGAGTTTGCAATATCTTCTTTAATGGCATTGAAGTCTTCCAAGACTTCTGTAGATAAAAGAAATGTATTACAATTTACCGGTCTATGTATTTTATCAGAGAAAAAGGGAATCTATTTGGAATAGTAAGAAAAACAACCCAGAACACGTTTAAGTGAAGCTCGGTCTTTGGGAGCAGGCAAATGAAGCATACAGGTAGGCTGCATCTGGGTCAGGCTTGATGGTTCTATGACTTACCAAATGTCCTAGAATGTTTACCGACTCTTATGATAAAGATAAAATGCATTTGGTTTCGTTGATGACTAATCCATATTTCTTAGCACAATTCATGAACCTTTTGAGATTAGGTTGGGCAGGGCTGACCATGACATAAAATGTCATGGTCAGCTTGGGTGTTGCCACAAATTGTGATATCATCTAGATATGCAAATGTTCCTTGGAGTCGTTCCTCAAGAATTATTTTATCTATAATCCTCTGGAAGCAAGCAACTCCATTGGTTACACCAAAAGGTATTCTGGTGAATTTATATAGCTTTCCAAAAGCTTCAAATGCTGTAAACATTCTCTCCTTCTGTGAGATAGGAATCTGGTGATATGCTGATTTGAGATCAATGGTGGAAAAAACTTTGTTATTAGAGATTTTATGAATCAAAGCATCAATGTTAGGTAAGTGATAGGCATCTAACAATGTGAATTTGTTCACAGTTTGTAAATAATCGACTACCATTCTTATTTTATGGTATTCACTTTTGTAGACTAATACCACCTTTGCACGCCAAGGAGAATTGCTTTCTACTATGATCCCTTCACATAGTAGCTTAGAAATTTCACCACCTATGAACTCAAAGTCTTCTTGTGAGAAACGCCTAGACGGTGTTGTGATTGGCTTACAATCAGGAGAGGGTTTAGAGAATAGTTTAAGTGGTGTGACAGAAGCAGGGATCATATTAGAGATTATGAGGGAATCAAACTGGCCATTAAAAATTATGTGAACTAAGAAATGGTTTTTCATAACATCATGTCCTATCAGAATATTCGCACACAAGTCCTTCATAACAGATAATTTTACTTTAGGATAGTCAAATCCGAACAATTTAATGTCCGCAAAAACAAACTCTTTGAGTTCAGGTTTCAAACCAGTCGATGCCATTGACACGCAACCATATTCTTGATGAATCTTAAACCCTTTTTGTTGAGCAAAGAGTAGGCTTATATAGCTATGGGGACTACCTGTATCAATTAAACTGGTTGTCATAAAACTATTTAATTGGATATCTGTTAATGCCTTACTTAGAGAAATAGGAGGTCGAGTTCCAATAGATGATCCAACGATTGCGGAAGTAGTGTGTTTCTTTACAAATGACATAGACTTACATACCTTAGCATAGTGACCAACCTTTCCACAACAACCACAGGAAGCCTCTCTTGCTGGACAATTGTTCCTTGGATGAGATTTGTATCCACAATAATAACAGTTATGCTCTCGCAAGGGTGTACGGTGAGCGGGAAAAGAAGCCGCAGAAACTGTATTATTCGGATCTACAGAGGAGGTGGCTGTACAGGGATACAGACACCTTCCATATGGCTATGAGAATTTTCTGGATGATTGACAGAAGAGGGCCCGATGTTTGCTGTAAGAGTAGTCAAGTTTGATTGCACTAAATATTGATCTGCCTGTTTTTGAGCTGATTCTAAAGATAGAGCTTGTTTCACGGCATCACTCAGCTCTAGGGTCTGATTTTCTAATAGTCTCTGTCTAATTAGAGAGGACTGAAGGCTAGTTATGAAAGCATCCCTAATACATAAGTCCCGATGTTGAGCAGAACTTACACTAACAAAAGTGCAGTCTTTACTCAGTTGCTGTAGAGAATTTATGTACTGAGTTAAGACTTATTGTCTCACCACTTTGTTGCTTTCGGATGGCCAGTTGGTGCTTTGCAAATAATTCACTGTTCTTAGGCAAGTACAAGTTGTTTAAGTAAGGAAAGGGCTTCCTCAAAAGTGGCACATTCTTCAATTATTCCGTAAATGTCAGATGAGACATTGCTTTGAAGAATTTTTAACTTGTCCAAGTCATCTGTGTGTTTAATTGTCTCAATAAAATTATGCAAAACCTTCCTCCAATGCTTCCAGTCCTTTTCCGCATTTGGTGAGTTATGATAGACATCAAAACACTTGGGTTTAATATAATTATCCATTTCAAGAGTAGAATATAAGTTAATAAAATTGTGGTAAGAAATAATACATAAAATAACCCAAACTTAGGCTTTTAATAGCTTATAAAACTGGCCAGTAAATAATCAAAACAAAAACATTACAATGTAAAACATATGATCAGCTGATAATAAATTAACTAATGATTCACTCACAACACTCAGCCGACTTGTCCACAAATGGTGTCTGAGGTTGCTGCCACTCTTGTTGGTTCTTGTATCAGTTTAACTGTATTGGTCTCTCGCAAGAGTCAGCGTAGATATTTTGAATGGCTGGATATATTATATTTTAGATCAATATTTGTGTCACCCATACAGATCACGGAGATGACCTCAACTTCCAGGTCAACAAACATAGAATGAAACAATGGAGCAAGAAAAGTATACCTGACTTCGGGAGGCCTGTAAAAAACACTCAGACCAAGTCTCCTCCTCCTTAATCTTAGTAATACACAAAGAATCAAACCTTGTTTGATGTACAGAATTACACTTTCACCTGCCACTCTCACCCCAGCTTTTTTATTTCCTTATTTCTCTATTATTGGGATTCTTTCTTTGTCACTTTCTTATAAGTGATCGGAGCATAAGTATCCTACACTTTTGATATATTGGAAGTTTATTGGAAGCTTTTTCGCCATTTCAATAATTAAATCTATTTCTTAGATACCTTTCCAGTCCATGGGTATTTCTCTATTTCTCTACAGATAATTCCCTCACTGCCTCTTTAACATTGAATCTAGAAAATCTCTTTTGCAAATATACTTTGGCTCCATTTTTTCCTTCTTTAAAATTAAATCGCAATAAATTAACTTGTGGTCTGTAATCACTTCCCCTCTGTAATCAGAATTACTAGGTGCGTCAATAACTCCGTTCCTCTTGATCTCAGTGTGGTAAGAAGTAATACATAACATAACCCAAACTTAGGCTTTTAATAACTTATAAAACTGGACAGTAAATAATTAAAACAAAAACATTACAATGTAAAACATATGATCAGCTGATAATAAATAACTAATGATTCACAACATTCTCCCCTGCCAAATTTTTGGGTATTACAAAGTCTTGGAATTTGACCGGTAGTCTTCTAGTACGAGTAGGACGTCGGCCGCTTGTTTGTTCGTTTTCTTTCACAATTTCAGGTTCACTCTCATCTGCCACTTCTTGGTTTCTTTCAACTTCTACGTTGTCTACTTGAAGTTGTGTCACTTCTTCATCGGCCAGATCAATGTTTCCTCGAGGTGCTAAATGGCGTAAAGGCACAGACGATTCAGTCCCATCCTTCCTTTTTATGAAAGCGTATTCAGGATTTGCCTCCAGTAGCTCAGCTTCTTCAACGAGGTCATCATATTTACTGGGACGAAAATTTTTCTTTACGAGTACAGGTCGGAGTTCGTCGAGGATAGGACGATTGAAATTTTTCATGGGGAGTGCAATTAGTTGCTGTACACAAAAGAGATCTGATGGAGTGCAGGGCTTCATCTGGAACTGTTTCCCACCGGTTGATTGGTAGGTGTGTGCTTTTGAGGGCTAGGGTAATCGTTTTCCAAATTATCCCATTGTATCTTTCAACCTGACCATTTCCCCTTGGATTGTATGGCGAAGAAAGACTAGTTACCACTCTGCTTGAGTGGAGTAAAGAAGTTAGTTCATGTGACAAAAATGAAGAACCTCTATCAGAGTGAACAAATGCGGGAAGACCAAAGAGCATAAACATTTTGGTCAGGCATTTTATGACCGTGGAGGATGTCATATCAGGACAAGGAAATGCAAAAGGGAATCGAGAGTATTCATCAACTATGGTGAGAATGTAATGGTTACGAGAACTTGATGGGACAGGACCCTTAAAGTCAATATTAAATCTCCCCATGGGAGTGGTTGCCTTTATGAGATTACCTTGATATTTCAGAAAATTTGGCTTGATCTTTGCACATACAGGACATTCAGATGTCATTCTTCTTACTTCTTCAAGGAAATAGGGTAGGTTTTTGCTACGAAGCCAATGAAACATCCTAGTGACTCCTGGATGACACATTATTTCATGAAGCTTATATAGCTTATTGCTATGGCTAGTCACACCACAGGCACGAGACAACATACAGCTTTCACGTTTTCACTTCCAGGTCGATAGACTATTTCAAATTCGTAGGGGGATAGTTCCAGCCTGCAACTCATTATTTTGTCGTTTTTGATCTTATTTGACTGTTTCTTGTTGAAAATGAAGGATAGTGCTTTCTGATCTGTTAGCAGCTTGAAAGGTTTTCCTAAAAGAAAAACTCTCTATTTTCATAAAGCTTCCATTAGGGCAGCTGCCTCTTTTTCAACAGCAGATTGAAATTTCTCCCCCTTAGTCAATGTTCTGGAAAAGAAAGCAACTGGTCGATTACCTTGGCTTAAGGTAGCTGCAAGGGCGAAGTCTGAAGCATCCGTTTCAACCACTAGAGGGGCATTATGGTTTATGGTAGTGATAACAGAGTTTGCAATATCTTCTTTAATGGCATTGAAGTCTTCCAAGACTTCTGTAGATAAAAGAAATGTATTACAATTTACCGGTCTATGTATTTTATCAGAGAAAAAGGGAATCTATTTGGAATAGTAAGAAAAACAACCCAGAACACGTTTAAGTGAAGCTCGGTCTTTGGGAGCAGGCAAATGAAGCATACAGGTAGGCTGCATCTGGGTCAGGCTTGATGGTTCTATGACTTACCAAATGTCCTAGAATGTTTACCGACTCTTATGATAAAGATAAAATGCATTTGGTTTCGTTGATGACTAATCCATATTTCTTAGCACAATTCATGAACCTTTTGAGATTAGGTTGGGCAGGGCTGACCATGACATAAAATGTCATGGTCAGCTTGGGTGTTGCCACAAATTGTGATATCATCTAGATATGCAAATGTTCCTTGGAGTCGTTCCTCAAGAATTATTTTATCTATAATCCTCTGGAAGCAAGCAACTCCATTGGTTACACCAAAAGGTATTCTGGTGAATTTATATAGCTTTCCAAAAGCTTCAAATGCTGTAAACATTCTCTCCTTCTGTGAGATAGGAATCTGGTGATATGCTGATTTGAGATCAATGGTGGAAAAAACTTTGTTATTAGAGATTTTATGAATCAAAGCATCAATGTTAGGTAAGTGATAGGCATCTAACAATGTGAATTTGTTCACAGTTTGTAAATAATCGACTACCATTCTTATTTTATGGTATTCACTTTTGTAGACTAATACCACCTTTGCACGCCAAGGAGAATTGCTTTCTACTATGATCCCTTCACATAGTAGCTTAGAAATTTCACCACCTATGAACTCAAAGTCTTCTTGTGAGAAACGCCTAGACGGTGTTGTGATTGGCTTACAATCAGGAGAGGGTTTAGAGAATAGTTTAGGTGGTGTGACAGAAGCAGGGATCATATTAGAGATTATGAGGGAATCAAACTGGCCATTAAAAATTATGTGAACTAAGAAATGGTTTTTCATAACATCATGTCCTATCAGAATATTCGCACACAAGTCCTTCATAACAGATAATTTTACTTTAGGATAGTCAAATCCGAACAATTTAATGTCCGCAAAAACAAACTCTTTGAGTTCAGGTTTCAAACCAGTCGATGCCATTGACACGCAACCATATTCTTGATGAATCTTAAACCCTTTTTGTTGAGCAAAGAGTAGGCTTATATAGCTATGGGGACTACCTGTATCAATTAAACTGGTTGTCATAAAACTATTTAATTGGATATCTGTTAATGCCTTACTTAGAGAAATAGGAGGTCGAGTTCCAATAGATGATCCAACGATTGCGGAAGTAGTGTGTTTCTTTACAAATGACATAGACTTACATACCTTAGCATAGTGACCAACCTTTCCACAACAACCACAGGAAGCCTCTCTTGCTGGACAATTGTTCCTTGGATGAGATTTGTATCCACAATAATAACAGTTATGCTCTCGCAAGGGTGTACGGTGAGCGGGAAAAGAAGCCGCAGAAACTGTATTATTCGGATCTACAGAGGAGGTGGCTGTACAGGGATACAGACACCTTCCATATGGCTATGAGAATTTTCTGGATGATTGACAGAAGAGGGCCCGATGTTTGCTGTAAGAGTAGTCAAGTTTGATTGCACTAAATATTGATCTGCCTGTTTTTGAGCTGATTCTAAAGATAGAGCTTGTTTCACGGCATCACTCAGCTCTAGGGTCTGATTTTCTAATAGTCTCTGTCTAATTAGAGAGGACTGAAGGCTAGTTATGAAAGCATCCCTAATACATAAGTCCCGATGTTGAGCAGAACTTACACTAACAAAAGTGCAGTCTTTACTCAGTTGCTGTAGAGAATTTATGTACTGAGTTAAGACTTATTGTCTCACCACTTTGTTGCTTTCGGATGGCCAGTTGGTGCTTTGCAAATAATTCACTGTTCTTAGGCAAGTACAAGTTGTTTAAGTAAGGAAAGGGCTTCCTCAAAAGTGGCACATTCTTCAATTATTCCGTAAATGTCAGATGAGACATTGCTTTGAAGAATTTTTAACTTGTCCAAGTCATCTGTGTGTTTAATTGTCTCAATAAAATTATGCAAAACCTTCCTCCAATGCTTCCAGTCCTTTTCCGCATTTGGTGAGTTATGATAGACATCAAAACACTTGGGTTTAATATAATTATCCATTTCAAGAGTAGAATATAAGTTATTAAAATTGTGGTAAGAAATAATACATAAAATAACCCAAACTTAGGCTTTTAATAGCTTATAAAACTGGCCAGTAAATAATCAAAACAAAAACATTACAATGTAAAACATATGATCAGCTGATAATAAATTAACTAATGATTCACTCACAACACTCAGCCGACTTGTCCACAAATGGTGTCTGAGGTTGCTGCCACTCTTGTTGGTTCTTGTATCAGTTTAACTGTATTGGTCTCTCGCAAGAGTCAGCGTAGATATTTTGAATGGCTGGATATATTATATTTTAGATCAATATTTGTGTCACCCATACAGATCACGGAGATGACCTCAACTTCCAGGTCAACAAACATAGAATGAAACAATGGAGCAAGAAAAGTATACCTGACTTCGGGAGGCCTGTAAAAAACACTCAGACCAAGTCTCCTCCTCCTTAATCTTAGTAATACACAAAGAATCAAACCTTGTTTGATGTACAGAATTACACTTTCACCTGCCACTCTCACCCCATCATAATCAAATGAACCGGATCCAGCTTTATGATCATTGCGATCACACCTCAACATTGTATATCCTGGTATACTGTAGTTTTATGATGTGGTGCCAGGGTGAAGTCATGTCTCAGAGACACCGATAAGTTGACAGCTCTGTTTTATTAAGTAAGATTAATTTTTATATTCCTAGGAGTAATCTACGACCCCCATTAGGTTTTTCTTTTCCTCGTTGCCACACTGTTCAACATTACAATTTATCAATTTTTAAAGCTTTAAGGTTATTAAATTTATCTAGGGATGATATTGATTTGTTTCGTTATAATTGTAATTTATTTGAGATTTATTACTTTCTAGATTATTAGCATTATTACCATAGTAGTTTTAATACCTGAAGTTTGTTTTCATTTTGTTAAACACACACGTTACTCTTTCTTTTGTATTTGCCTACTATAGTTAGTTATAAGTTTGCTATTCTTGTACTCTTATTATTCATTATTTAGTTTTAGTTCATCATGTTTTCAAAACGGCTATTTTGGGCATTAGCCTGTAGCCATTATGTATTTAATTCAATAAATAATAATAATAACATCAAAGTCAAAATCATGAACCATTGCACACAGTTTTGAAAACCCTGTATTCAGTGAGCGCATCTTGAGGTGCCCAACTCTGAGATTACGGCGAGATCCCTGCTTCCCAGATCGTCTCCCAGTGCCGCAGATCCGGGCACGTCATAGTCATTGCCACTTAATCCTCCGAGTGTCAGACCGACATAAAATGTTGATTGCTATTGCTGTGGGAAGTGGCAGCCAACATAAAATGTTGATTGTTGGTGATTGTGGATTGATTGATTGAAAAATTGGTAACAATTTTTTCTGTCACATTTTAACCATTCTAAACTCTGTTGGATGGGAATAATTCTTAAATCAATTGAAAGATGGGATTCTGGAGATTGATTTTATTACAACAGTAAGTCTTGTAGCACTATAATATCGATTTTTTTTGTTTTTATAACAACAAGCATCACTCGGCGGTAGAACTGGTTGTGGCTCTTGGCCCGCCCCACGTCACTCTGGACTTCGGTGATCTATTAATCGCTTCTTTCTGAACCGTACTGCCGAGGGGACAGGTCCCCAGTAGCTACCAAGATAGAAGTTAGGCGGGAACGAATCAACTTTTCAAACCTTTTTTCAGCCGTGTCCAACATACACAGAGGTCTGTGGGACGACAGCAGCTCTGGATCACCTTTTCCCTTACTGATAAGCACAAGCCTGGCGTTTTTCCAGGGTGTCGGAAACAGCCCTTTGATCAAGCAGGCATTATACATTCTCAGCAGTAGCCCGGGATTAGTTGCAAAAATCTTCTTCAAAGCCTCGCTTTGAATCTCATCTGGGCAAGAAGCCTTGTTGCTCCTCAAGGAAAGAACAGAGGTCTCCAACTCCTCAATGGTGAAGAGGGGAATGCCTTCTACCCGTCCGAAGTCAACCAGCAGACGCTGCGGATGTATAGGAAATAGGGCATTGACGATCCTCTCCATGGTACCACCTTCCATGATGGAGGGTGGAGAACGGGCGACGAGCTTTTGGGTCACGACTTTGTAACCTGATCCCCACGGATTGAAGTCAACAACATCCCGATGTTTCCTCCAGCTATTTGCCTTGCTCCTGTTGATCGCCTCTGACTTCGACAAGTATAGTGGTGCCGAGCACGCTCTCCTCCAGGCAGTCAATCTTGCTGCAGAAGTCCTGGATGGCCTCGTTGGTGGTGAGGTAGCAACTAAAGAAGATTACGTCTCTACACCTTGCCCAGACAAATCCTCGGCCACGTCCGTGACTCCGAATCACAACCTCCTGTCGGTTATGCGCTCAGAAGGCAGTAGTACCGAGACTGTCTTGACTCCAAGTGTTCGGGTCCCTGTCCCATGATTGAATTCTCCAGCAGCCGTCGTGTACGCATCGCTCTCGTCCGCTCCGACCGCACCTATTGTGTCCCCTGGTCAGTGACCGTGCGCGCTTGCCCACAGCTTTTGTTCTCGCAACAGCCTAGTGCCAGATTAGTGTTTGCGCTTCCGACACTTATAATCCCCCAGCCCCTCTCCTGCTACCATGTGTGCGTGTGTGCCGTGTGTGTAGTGAACAGTGCTTCATTGTGAGGTTACCAGTTTCTGCTGCCTGCATCACACGCTGAAAAAATCCTGGAGTTTCGGAATGCCTACCTTGATCTCCTTTTTCACATTACTTTGAACTAGATGGGCCTTTGCCATCTCCTTCAAAAGGACAAATCCCCTACCCCAGTTCCACGGTGCCTGACCTCCGTTTACCTAGCACTGGAAACCTGACATGCCAGGGGTCACCTGTTGCAATGCAGAACCATTACCTCTGCATCCATACCGCATTCCCTGACTAAGAATCAAAGTGGCTGGCTACTCACGACACACCAAGGATACCCATCGGCAGTGCGAGGCACACATCAACCACTGCAACACAAAAGGAAGGGGAGGCCTCGCATGTAGTGGAAGCCGACTACTCCTGAATGAACTAAAAATGATGATATGGGATGAAAAATGTCAGTAAAAGACCAAAAATTTATTTAATCTTAACCAGGAAACATTAACACTTTCACAGCTATGGAAGAATTCGCAAGCCTTTCCCCAGAAGCTGCATAATTTTTTTTCAAAGGTATTTAAAATTAAGTATATTTGTCCAAAACTGTGTACTCTATGTGTAATCTATATTACACATGGGTGTGGACACCCATAGGCGTTCATACCTAATTTTCATATACATTGACTATTCAATATATATGAAAATTAGGTATGATAGCCTAATAAGGTATGAACGGGTGTCCACAGCCACCAGCAAGAAGTTTTAATAGTTTTGGTGTTGAATGCTGCGGACGCCCACAGGCCATAGGCCGTAGGCGCATGAATCAATTGCTACAAAAACCTAAATATGTTTTAGAATGAATAGTGAAACATCTGTACTTGGGAAAACAAAAATAAAAGGTCAAACTGCAAGGTTATAAGTATATATTGAATTTATTTTACAATATAAATGAACCATAAATACGATTATTTCCATGTAGTCAATCTGTATTTTGAATTGAACATTGGTTACGAAACATTAAGTTAAAATTGTAAGCCTGTGTGATACAACACATAAAAACTGTGTGAACATAAAAACTAACATTTTTAGAGACTGTATTTAGAGTAACTTAATTTTTAACTTCTTATTTTCTTTTAATTTTTCTTCCCCAGTCTCGTTTTCTAATTCTGAACAAGAGTTCAGAATCAGAAGAATCACTTTCATTAAAAATTTCTTTCTTCTTCGCAATCTCGTCGGCAGACACATTCTGCCTGAAGATCACCATCATCTTGCACCAAACTCAAAAAAAAATGGTCCAAAAAAAAAAAATGGTGTTCATTAAAGTCGGGGACAAACTTCGAGGGGTGATAGTACTCATCAAAATAAACAAAAAATTTCCTATAAACGAATGTCGAAAAATCCTTTGTTTAACCGCTAGCCGCCACTTTGTATTTTATACAAACAACTTTATATACAGTATAAAGAACCATTTAAGATTCAGAAACCAAACTTGCATACACATTTATTAACCAAATAGAAATATATTCTCAAAGTATCATTAAGTTTATTTTTATATTTTCAAAATGGCGGCGGTTAAAAATATTTTAATTTAAATAACAATAAAACCATCAACTTTAAGAAATTTTTACAAGAAATAAAAAAGATTGCAATTTTAATTTCAAATCGAACGATACTTTGATGAACAAAATCCATGCTCGGATAAGTGAGAAAATGCACTTTTAAAGTTAGCTTACAATATGTGTCTGTGAACACGATAACTCTCGTAAAAATGGTCCGATCGAGACCAAATTTGGTAGAGACGTGTATTCCTGCAATTGTTCGGACTAGTTCGTAAACCAGACATATCGGACAACCGTAACAGGTAGTTTGGGGGGGTTTTGTACCCGAAAAATGGGGTTTTTTGCGTTTTTCTCATGTAATTTTTAAAAATTTTATCTTTCACTATTAGAATAACCTTAAAAAACTACACAATTAAGTTTTTCTCTATCTCCAACGGTTACCGAGATTTAAAAAAATCTAAACAGTATTTTATTGTGGACCTCCAATGTTAATCTTAGGGAGGATAACGAAAAATTTATGTTTCACTTATTATCTAATATTTTTGGATGAAACTTGATATTTAGCTTCATGTGGTTGAGATCCATACATTTTTGCTTAAAAATCATAGTTTATGTGTTTTCGTGGCAGCTAACCTGCATACTTTCTTCCCATGTTAATCATATAGACTTTGGGTAAACTCCTTTATTTGTGGACAGATGTTGATGAAACTTGATATAAATGGTCAAAATATAAATTGTTTATGATAGAAACACCTACTTTCAGCGTTCCTCACAGCAGCAAACCTGCATACTCTTTCCTATATTAATCTTATGGAGAGTAGGCAAATAATACTCATATTTATTGACAGATAATGATAAAACTTGTCATATATTATCATTATTATGTTATTGATTTGGAAATTTGCTGAATGCGCAGGTCTGCTGTGACGAGGGTGTATATATATATATGAAAATAATAATTTATTCCTTATATGAATACACATAAAACAAATGTAAAAAAGACTTAAGAATTATTACTGACCTATTGCTAGTATTTGGTCAGTAATTTTCTTATCAACTTGATAGTATGAACTAAAAACAGTCTAGAATTCGGACGGCACCACTTCACTGGTCACTGATAAGGCATTGCGCTCCGCAGCATATGCACGTCCATGATACTGAACAGGTTTGGGTGACATACACATGTGTCTGTGAACACGATAATTCTCGTAAAAATGGTCCGATCAAGACCAAATTTGGTAGAGACGTGTATTCATACAAATTCTCAGACGAGTTCGTAAACCAGACGTATCGGTCAATGGGAACGGGTAGTTTGGGGGGGTTGTGTACCAAAAAGTGGGGTTTTTTGCGTTTTTCACATGTAATTTTAAAAAATTTCTAATTATATATTTCATTCACCATTGGAATCAGCTTAAAAACTACATTATTAAGTTCCTTAAAATTTTTCTCTATCTCCAACGGTTACCGAGATATTAAAAAATCTAAAAACAGTACGTTGTATTGTGGGGCTGCAATGTTAATCTTATGGAGGATAGGGAAAAATTAATATTTCCCATATTAATCAATATTTTTGGATAAAACTTGATATTTAGCTTCATGTGGTTGAGATCTATCCATTTATGCTTAAAAATCATAGTTTATATGTTTATCATGGTAGCAAACCTGCATACTCTTTTCCTATATTAATCATATAGGAAATAGGCAAACTCCTTTATTTTGCTATTGTGCTATATTGATTTTCGACCGGTTTGTCATGGAGTATGTCTGAATGTTTTATGTATGAAGGGACGTTTTATCATCAATACACATAGCCTATAATATTTTTGCTTCATTGGTGTTGACAAAAGCTTCTTCATATTGCAGTGGCACGTGAAGGAAATCTTCAGTGGCGGAGATTATGTTGGAGTCCAGATTGTGCTGTTCTGGCAATTGCGTCAAGCAATGGAAATATAAACTTTTACGATCTATTTGGAAGCAATTTGTTCAGCATTCCAGCGGTAAGCTTTAGAATATGAAAATAGCTTTTGATTTTGTAAAAAAAATACTTACTGTTTATTTATTAGCGAATTTCCTTTTTTTTTCTTTAGGTGGCCAGAAACCAAAAACAATAGTCATTAAAATTTATGTATATATCTGTGTGTGTGTGTGTGTGTGTGTGTGTGTGTGTGTGTGTGTGTCTATGAACATGATAACTCTCGTAAAAATTGTCCGATTAAGACCAAATTTTGTAAAGACGTGTATTCCTACATTTTCTCGGATGAGTGGGTAAACCAGACATATTATTGGTTAATCGGAACGGGTAGTTAGGGGGGATTTTTTACTCAAAAATTGGGCTTTTTGCGTTTTTCATATGTAATTTAAAAACTTTTTTAAAAATTTTTCTTCAACCATTATAATCAGCTTAAAAACTACACAATTTAGTTCCTTAAAGTTTTTCTCTATCTCCAACCGTTACGAGATATTAAAAAAATGTAAACACAGTACATTGTATTTTGGGGCTCCAATGTTAATCTTATGGAGGATAAGGAAAAATTAATATTTCACTTATCAATCAATATTTTTGGATAAAACTTGATATTTAGCTTCATGTGGTTGAGATCCATCTATTTGTGCTTAAAAATCATAGTTTATGTATTTATCATGGCAGCTAACCTGCATACTCTTTTCCTATGTTAATCAAATAGGGACAAGACAAGACAAGACAATTCTTTATTTAACATATTCTTTGAGAACAGTTATGAGTCAGAAATTAGGTATATGTGTGTATAATACAATATCATAATACAATATTACAATATTATTTTAAAAGTATTAGAGTCTATGGGTTCAGGAACTCCCCCTCTGCGTAAAAAGGTCTATCCAGGAGCCACGCTGTCAGCTGTTTTTTGAAACGTTTCGGATCTTCTTTCTTGAGGTAATCCAGTAGCTTGTTGAAAAAGAGAGCTCCTTTGTAAGTAGGTTTTTTTTCAAAAAGGCTCAGGTGGTGTTGCGGATGAGAGAAGTTGGCTGCATTTCTGGTATTATGTTGATGGAGGTCGCTATGTCTTGGTTGTGTAGTTGTGATTGTATGGATGATTGTTTGTTTTATATAAAGTGAGACTGCTGCAAGGATCTTGAGTTCTTTGAAAGATTCCCGGCAACTGTCCCTGTAGCCTAGGTACACCAGGCATCTAATAGCTCTTTTTTGCTTGAGAAGCACCCTTTCAAGTTGCTTCAAATGTATATTTATTGAATTTTGTTTTTTAATGCTCCTCCCCAGGTTTTGATGCCATACCTGAGGTGCGATTTGAAGAGGGCAAAGTAGGCAACTCTGGTTGCATCTGGACTGCATACCTGTTTTATCCTACGCATGACGTATATATATTTACGTCTTATCTTATTTACAAATAAGATATACAAATTACAAGTAAGCATAATGGATAATGGATTGGCATGTATATTATATATTATATTGTATATTATATTATATCACCATATCTCCAGGCGTTTTTTTCATTTTGTTGAATTTTTGATATTTAAGGGTAGTTCACCCCTAAAAACCCTTAAAAATGTAAAAAATCCAATTTTCTCAAAAACAAAAAAAAATACTAAAATAAATAAAAAATAAAATACAAATTAGTATTTTAAATTATTTGTCTACGACTAATAGTTCCAGAGAAAAGTTAAATCTACTGTCCACGATAAACGCTGTACGTTGTCTGAAAGCGACCAATGTTATTCTTACGGAAAATATAAAAAAAATCAATTTCTTCCTTACTTTCCACCCGTTTTCCATGAAACTTGGTATGAAGTGTAAGGTCAAATCACCGAACAAAACCGGCTCAAAAAAGCTTGGTATTACCGGGGGGGGGGGGGTTTCCCCCCATACAATTTGATCAGTTAATTAAACTTTGTCTCTTTTTTTTTTATTTTTCGAAATTAGATGATTATTTTTGAAACAATAAATTATTAAATGATATTTAGATTCACTTTGTAGAACATGATAGTTTTATTACAGATTGTCTTTTTTAAATTTACTTAAGGGAGAAAGTACGTGTCAGTCCACTGGTACCGTTTATTTTTCATTCAAGTTCGTGTTTATCTACTCTTTAGTTAATAACCAGAATACTTTCAGTAAAATTATTATAATAATGTTCAGTTTGTTACAAAACTAATTTTACATTAGTATTGAGTATTATTATCACGTATTTGAGATTTAAAAAGTTTTCATGAGAAAATTGACAATGAGAAACTTCTTTTAAAATAATAATTTTTTGCCAGTTTTGGAACCCGGTTAACCAGCCTCCCCGGTTGATCTACTTCCGGATAATCAAGGTTCTACTGTATGTATGTTATTATATTATGTTATGTTATGTTATTATTATTGTTATTGAATATAGAGGTTATGTTATTATGCAAATCTGCGGACACTATTCTTGTGTACCTTGTACATTCATGAATAAAGATTATTGAATATTGAATCGAGGAAAGACTTGTCGCAGTGAAGCCTTCCTCTAGTTGGTCTAAGATGTATTCAGTTAGTTGTATTAAGGCTGTGGTTGTTGATCTGCCTTTAAGGAATCCATGTTGCTGGTTATTGAGAAGATTGTGTTGTTCAAGGTGGTATGGTAGTTGGTTGAGTACTAGCTTTTCTATTATTTTTGAGAACGTTGATGTTAGAGATTTGGTCTGTAGCTATTTCTTTCTGTGGTTGGTCCAGATTTATATTCAGGGTAAAATTTAGAGATTTTTAATTTGTCAGGTAATATTCTCTGTGCAAGAGATTTGTTTATTAAGTATGTCAGCGGTAGAGTTAGTTTGTTTTTGCAGTTTTTTAACATTTTAGATGATATTTCGTCGACACCAGCTGAGTTTTTCTGTTTTAAGGAATCGATGGCTTTGAGAACTTCTTCTTGTGTGGCTGGTCTAAACTGAAAAATGTGGTTTGTTGTTGGCAGTGGATCTGGTAATATGATATTTCTTATGTTGTTACTGTTATGCAATGTTCTTTCTGCAATTGTTGAGAAGAAATCATTGATATGGTTTGAGACCTCCATTGGGTCATCTATTATTGTGTTGTTGATTTGGAGTTTGAGCTGGTTGTCGGTGCTTGTTTTAGCCTTTTTCTCAGAGTTCATTGTTTCCCACAGCGCTTTCGGTTTGTTCACTGCCCTGCTGATATGGGTAGCAGCTTTTTCTCTCCTGAGCATTTTTAGATATTGGTCATATTCCTTTTTCTTTTCAGCTGTTCTAGCTTTATGCTCTGCAAGACCTGTGCTCTGCTCTTTTCCTAGGGCTTTTATGTACTCGTTCTTGAGTCTGGCACACTCTTGATTCCAGCACTGATTTCCTTTGTGTTGTTTGGTTTTTGTTATAAAATTAACAATTAGTTGGACATTTCCAACTCGTCTTGTGTTTAAAATCTACACAACGTTTCGAGAGTTGGATAAACTACTCCCGTTTTCAAGTGCCTAACAATATTTACATTTGTACAAACAAAAGGTTATTTCTACGTATAAAAAAGAAACCGGTCAAAAAAACAACAAAAAATATAACTATAGAAAAATTGTAAACAAAACACTATACTGAGCCTATTCTGTACATTCGGAAAATTGCAAACGAACGACACTAGCACTCCGCCTCCAAGCTAGCGGACGTAAAAATAAGTAGGACCGCACGACACGAAGGCCAGACCACTACTGACCATTACCTGGCTAGCTCGGAGGCGGAGTGCTAGTGTTGTTCGTTTGCAATTTTCCGAATGTACAGAATAGGCTAAGTATAGTGTTTTGTTTACAATTTTTCTATAGTTATATTTTTTGTTGTGTTTTTTGACCGGTTTCTTTTTTATACGTAAAAATAACCTTTTGTTTGTACAAATGTAAATATTGTTAGGCACTTGAAAACGGGAGTGGTTTATCCAACTCTTGAAACGTTGTGTAGATTTTTAAACACAAGACGCGTTGGAAAAGTCCAACTAATTGTTAATTTTATAATTAATAACCAACGCCATTATGAATTTTCAAAAACTCTGGTGGTTTTTGTTGTTTTTATTGGACAAGCGTAGTTCAGTGTCGTCTGGATTATGTTATGAAAATTATCGTATGCTTCATTTGCATTTTGAGTTAGCAATACACTTTTCCAGTTTTGTTCCTGTAGTTGGTTTTTGAAGGTATCTGTTTCGTTTTTGTTGTAAATTCGTTTTTTCTCTTTGTTGTTTTCTGTGTTGGGTTTGTTGGTTGTGATTATTGCTAGTTGTGTTGTGTGGTCTGATAGTCCTGATGATAAGACAGAGGTTTTGATTTGTTGTGGGTTGATGTTTTTGTATATCCAGTCTATTGATTTTGCGGTGTCCTTCCCTCATTATGTTGAATGGGATGAGGAGTTCTTCTACTTTAGTCTTTTCCAAGTTTTCGACTAGGTTGTCTACGTTGATGTCCCCCATTATCATTATTTGTTTATCAGCTCCGAGCACATTATCCAGTTGTTCTGAGAGGATATCTAAAGCTTGCTCTAGGTGCTTTGCTCTAGGGAATAGGTAAACTCCTTTATTTATGGACAGATGTTGATGAAACTTGGTATAAATGGTCAAAATAAAAGTTGTTTATGCTAGAAATGCCTACTTTCAGTGTTCCTCACAGCAGCTAACCTGCATACCTCTTTTCCTATGTTAATCATAAGGAAAATAGGAAAACTCCTTTATTTATGAATAGATGTTGATGAAGGTTTGTATAAATTGCCAAAATAAAAATTGTTTATGCTATAAATGCCTACTTTCGGTGTTCCTCACAGTGGCAAACCTACATTCTCTTTCTCATGTTAATCTTATGGAGAATAGGCAAATAACTAACTCATATATTTATCGATAAATATTGATAAAACTTGACATATAATATTGATAAAACTTGACATATAATATTATTATTATATTATTGATTTGGAAATTCGCTGAGTACGCAGGTCTGCTGCGACAGGGGTATTTTTTGATTAAAATGTTTAAGCAAAAAAAGAATTTTTAGATTTTTTATGGTTTTGAACAAATAAACAGTAGAAGTCAGTACAAGTCACATTCTTTTTTTAAATAAATTTTTTCATTAAGAGGCGGGAGGAATCAGTCCAAGCGCTCACACGCTTGACATGGGATGGGTTTAATTATCTTTTAATTGCTCGTAAAGGAAATTTATTAAAAACAAAATACCAAATACAAAGTATTTTATAGGTTCTTATCAACATGTTGATGTGTTAAACTACCAAAACTAGAGTTTAGAAATATTTTATTTTTTTGAAATTAAAAATTTAAAATCCCATAAGGATTTAACAAAACTTATTCTGTTGTATTATTTTGTGTATCATTTTGTGTATCATTTTTGTGTATCAGTGGAAAATTTCTAACTTTGGACCTAAATAAACTTCACATATTCATAAATAAAATGTATTGAATAACTTTTTGTATTTGATTTTCTCTTAGCCATAATAATTTTTTTTAAAGTACGTGAACAGTTCACGCACTTAAAAAAAAAATATTATGGCTAACTCTAGTTTTGGTAGTTTAACACATCAATATGTTGATAAAGACCTATAAAATATTTTGTATTTGGTATTTTGTTTTAAAAAAAATTCCTTTACGAGCAACTAAAAGATAATTAAATCCATCTCATGTCAAGCGTGTGAGCGCCTGGACTGACTCCTGCCACCTCTTAAGCATATGTTTTTATACTTTTTTTCTTTTTTTCATTTTCATACTTTTTTATACTTACTTACATACTACTTTTATTTGTTTTTACTTGCCATTATTTTAATATCTATAAGTTGAGAATAGTAATGCAGATAATTACTAATATTATTTTATTGGACTTTTCCAACATGTCTGTGTTTTTAACTACACGACGTTTCTAAAGGTGGGGAAACTTTTCCCGTTTTCAAAAGACTACCTAATAATTATATTTCAATTAAAAGTTTTAGTTGTGGATATTCTATTACTGAGTTCAAAAAATAAACAAAATAAATTATACAAATACAGTACCTATCCACATGCACAATACACAAAAAAACAAATACACAGAAATAATAACCAGGACATGCTGCAATCATTTAAGCCCACTTATCACGGACTAGTGTTGAAATAATATGTTAGGGAATAATATGGTATGATGGACTAGGTCACATTGTAGTGTAAACTTGTTGGAAGTTTCAGCAAGATTAAAATATTATTTTGTGAAATATATAATATTTTGTGCAGTGTCCAACAGACATCTGATTACTGTAAAACAACACCTTCCATTAATTATAATACTATTTAAAGTTTGTAAAACTAGGGAAATGTATCTTTTTTGCAGCCAAAAAAGATTAAAGATGCACAGTCATGGCTGCTTGAACACAGTCTTGCTGGTATGTTCTTCATTCCTTCCCGAGTAAAAAAGGAAAAATGGTAAGAAATATATATATTTACTAAGTATTATTCTCAATAATAATAGTGGCATGTATCTAAATAAAACTTGATTAAATTATAAATAACCTGATCATGAGCACAAAATACATGCAGGTGGGTGAGACCAATACAAGGTACCTTATGTGAGCTGTCCTACTTATTGAATATGTGTTTCAGTTTTATCTTTCAATTTGCTTACTTCCAGTTTCATCATCATAGTTCTCAAAATAATTAATCTACTTCTATAAAATCATATAAATAACTAATGTGAATTGGTGGTTGGCTTGGTGGTTGGTAATGGTGGTAACTGGTTTCTTAGCTTAAGGCAGCAATACCGCTGTTTCAGGTCTTCATTAATTACCTACTGTGACAATTATTTCCCATCCATCTTTGCTTGATATGTCCCATTAACAGATATGTAGTACAAATTAAAAGTGTTTAAATTAACAATATCTTATTACAGGCCGTATGAGCTGATTGTGGTTGATTATGGTGGGGAGTTACACAGCTATCATATCTCTCCTACGGATGGTTATTCTGAATACCATTGCTTCAACTTCAGTAAAGGTGGAGTTTCCTCCATTACCTGGGACAATGTTCACAATTTACTTTATGTCTGTACTCCTCCTGACCCTGGTAATCTGGACCTAAAGGTAATAGAATTTTAATTTCTAGTGTCATTCAATCCAATTATTTATATGGAGAATGATTTTCTACTCTATGCCATCATCAGCTAAACACATCAGATTTGCAAAAACCTTCTTTGTTGGTTTGCTTTAGGAAACTTTGCCATGCTATCTTATAAAAAACCTACATATTTAATAGATCAATTGGCGTGCACTCATGCAAGAGAGCGGAGGATCAAGAATAATTAATTAATGATGGCTTAGTGCTGGAACCTGTTCTTTATATGTAATTATTATTGGACTGAATTATGTGAGCACACAGTAATTATTTCAGCTTAAGTGCCCATATGGACAGGTTATTACTTCTATAAACTTCAAAAGAACATTGGAAAAAAATATTCGGAGTAATAGAAAACCAAGTTACAATGAAACTGAGAATTTTTTAGCATTGAACACATTATAGTTTGTGGACAACCACACTAAAGACACATGTGTATCGAGAGATCAACACGTGGGCACGCGAGTGTCACCGATAAAGATGGGCAGAGCTTCCTCTCCTGAGAGTGTATAAATTGTCCCTCAGCTCTCCCTCCTCTAGGATTGTAAAGGGTCTTTTTCGGAAAGGTAGGTCAAAACTCATTGTAGGTCTCATCACGAGACATGGACACATGAGGAAACATATTGCTCGCATGGGATTCTTCACTGGAGACCCAGTCTGCAGAAATTGTGGGCAGTCCGAGGAGGCTGCCGAGCATCAGCTGTATGACTGCACATGGCTTACTGAGGTGAGGGCTACTACTCTTGGCATCATAGAGAGGGGCAATTACCCTTCCCTGGGAGGAGTTGGTCGAAAGACTACAGCAGTTTTCCATGCTTTTAAGTCTGGAAGGAACATGAGATTCTCAACAACAGGGGGTCAAGAAGCTACATGGCTGACGAGCTGAAGGAACATAATTTCACCCCTTTGTGTAATCAGGTAACCACACTAAGCGAGGACGAATCAAACTTGATCAATTCTTTAATATTCTTTCAATAATTAAAACTCAAAGGTGGTTGAAGCTTATTTATCATAACATTGTATTTAATAAATGCTGTACATCACATTTTTACAGTTTAAAGATATTTTTATAGATTTTTTTAAATTTGCAATTGATTCCCCAGCATCCATACCATGTAAATTCAAGCCAATTGTAAATTATTAAAAACCCACACAGTTAGAATAGTACATCCCAAAATGAAATTAAAGTACAGTAAACTCCCTCATATCCGGAATAATGTGGCGATGGCCGATCCGGATAGCAAATAGTCCGGATATGAGAGGGGAATAAATCCGAATATTAAATAAAAGTACAAGGTGACTGTGCTATGCTCGGATAGAATAAGATTAGGGTTGGGTCGATTCCAAACATCGATTCTCGATTCCACCGATTCTCAGGGATGGACTCGGAATCGAAAATGATCGCCGAAAGTCGATTCAGATTATTAGATTCCAAGTGTTCGTTGTTCTGCCGCCAGCGAACGGCAAAAGAAAGAATTATGTTTGTTTTCCTCGTCACGTGTCGTAATAAGATACAGTCGTCATTGTTTTGATGAAACTCTGATCAGGAAACCAATCGTCACCCTCCCGACTTAAAATTATCGTTCACTTTCAGTTTGTTTTCGTACCCGCTTAAGTAAAAACCAATATTTCTTTTCAAAGCAATTGGATATATGGCTCTGAAACGAAAGTAACAAGTACCCAGTAAAATTCAATAAATATCCGAAATTACATTTAAATGAAAAAATGAGCATTAACACTCAAACTTTTTGTTTCAGTTTACATCGTCAATACGAAATATCTTTGCTTGATTATAAAAGTGCATACGACGAATGACGTAAATTCGTATTTCAGTTACTGATTATTATACGATACTGAATCTCGATATTGAATGTCGTCGCGAATGCCGATTATCAGAATACTGTTAATTATATTATTCCGCAAAATGAACTTTTCGGCAACAAAACAAGTATATTAATTTTCCAGAATAATTATGAACGGGATTAGTTGCAAAAAATAATAAGCCCATTTAATACTTCTGTTTTCATACAAATAATTGGTTACAGTATTTCGATATAACGGACTATTTTCCTGAATCAGATTCACAAACTACGATACCAGACCAAGGATATACTAAGAAGCCTACACGAGGTAGTGCCATTCTCGTCTATCCGTTGATAAATTTGCTAACATGATGCTAATTTGATTTGAATTTTTAAGCTTGATGGTTAGTAAAAAGTGCGTTCTCTGATTAGTAAGTTATAATAATCCGATTATATCAATTTACTCTAAAAGCCTGCACAATCATTTTGCGGGTATAATTGTAACGCTAAAACACTTGAGTTGCACATGTCGTCTGCCGCCGTCTGATCATGGATTCGTAATTAATTCTTTTGTCTTCTTTATCTGTTATCATTGTGCTACTAAGTTTCAGGGGTGAAATACATTAACTATTATTTTTATTGTGTTGTCATTAAAATACGGATCATTGAAAGATGGTGGATTGCAACATTACTTTTTTCCTAAATGGCATAGCTGTCCACTGTCGTCGTGCTGTTGACTGTTATTGTTGTGCAACACATTTGTTTACAGTTTTCATATTTGTATTCTAAATAGTTTTTAATGGAGAAATGCGTTAATTAGTTATTATTTATTGTTTTGTTATTGAAATAGGGAATTATTTTTGAAACAGTGATATAAGGGAATTGCTTCGACTCAAATATGAGTTTTTGTGATTTTTGCAATTTTCATTATTTTACCACTAGCAACGGTTTATATTAATTTTGTTATTTCGTTTAAATTTTCTATACTTAAGTATACACTTTTGATTTCACCATTAAATTTTAAGCAAATTTGCTTTTTAGCGAATTTTCCATAGGGAAGAAGCTATTACCGTAGGTCTCATGGTAAGACTTAAGCCCGGGACCATGTTATTTTTTCTTCTTTAGGTGCCCAGAGTCCAAAAACAATAGTCGTTAAAATTTATATATATGCGTATATATGTGTCTGTGAACACGATAACTCTCGTAAAAATGGTCCGATCAAGACCAAATTTGTTAGAGACATGTATTCCTACAAATGCTCAGACGAGTTCGTAAACCAGACATATCGGTCATTGCGTTTTTCACATGTAATTTTTAAAGATTTCTAATTTTGTATTCCACCATTGAAATCAGCTTAAAAAACTACACAGTTAAGTTCCTTTAAGTTTTTCTCTATCTCCAACGGTTACCGAGATATTAAAAAATCTAAACACAGTACGTTGTTTGTGGGGCTCCAATGTTAATCTTATAGAGGATAGGGAAAAATTAATATTTCCCATATTAATCAATATTTTTGGGTAAAACTTGATATTTAGCTTCATGTGGTTGAGATCTATCCATTTATGCTTAAAAAACATAGTTTATGTGTTTATCATGGCAGCAAACCTGCATACTCTTTTCCCATGTTAATCATATAGGGAATAGGAAAACTCCTTTATTTATGGACAGATGTTGATGCAAGTTGGTAAAAATGTTAAGATAAAAAATATTAATGGTAGAAATGACTACTTTCAGTGTTCCTCACAGCAACTAACCTGCACACTCTTTCCCATGTTAATCATATGGAGAATAGGCAAATAATTCTCATGTTTATGGGCAGATTTTTATAAAACTTGTCATATATTATTATTATTATATTATTGATTTGGAAATTCGCTGAGTACGCAGGTCTGCTGCGACGGGGGTATTAATTTTTTCCATGTATGTTGTGTATATATAAAGTACACAACCGTAAACATAAACAAGAAAAATTTTTATATATGTATTTATTTATTTGTTCATGTATGTACTAAATATTTATACTTGTAATTTACATTCTTTTTTTAATATTTCTTTATTCTTCATTTTATTCGTCTTCATTGTTGGACCAAAAATTCACAAGGTTCTATGTGAAATTCCTGAGGTCACAGTCACGGTCACGGTCACGATCAAGGTCACGGTCACGGCTTTTGAGAGCAGTTTCGGTTGTTTGCCCCCAGAGGGAAACACGGTCGCGAAGGCGATAGTGTCTAACAAATACACTAAACTGACGACAGATGCCTCCACCTGCCAATTCTTATTGAATATGTAAATGCGTCGTAAATTACGACTTTGCCATTTCTAGGGTTAATTTCTCGGTAACCGTTGTAGATATAGGAAAACTTTAATGAACCAAATTGTGTAGTTTTTTTAGCTGATTTTGATAGTGAAAGATAAAATTAAAAATCTTTAAAAATTAAATGGGAAAAACACAAAAAACCCATTTTTGGGGTACAAAACACCTCCAAACTACCCGTTCTGATTGACCGATGTGTCCGATTACAATCTCGTCAGAGCAAATGTAGGATTACACATCTATTGTTTAACTATTGTCTAATTTTAACGACTATTGTTTTTGGACTCTAGGCACCTGAAGACGAAAAAATTGGTCCCGGGCTTAAGTGTTGCCATGATACCTACAGTAATAGGTTCTTCCCTATGAGAAATTTGCTAAAAGAAGACTATTTAAATTCAATCTTATTTAAAATTTTACTTAAAAAATTGAAAATACAACACCACATTTATGAAAATATCGAATATATGAAATTTGAACAATAAATTATTTTAATAGTGTTTATTGAGAGAGAAGATTTTACCCTGTGATGATGCTACACCCAGTAGCGAAATATACATTACCATTAAGTATTTACTATTTTATGCTTGCTTCGTTGGCTTGCTCAATGATTCAAATAAAACAGCTGCTGTTTATATCTTAAAAGGTAAGATATATATGTTGGAATCCTAAACAAAATTATTTCTCTATAAGATTAACATGGAAACTTTGAAGACGTATAGGGTAGAGATTTATGGGAAAATTGTCACAAAAACTATTAGACTTTCCTATTTTAGGCCTAAAGAACCAGTGTACCAAATTTCAGCCTCCTAGGTAATCGGGAAGTGGGAGAATTAGTGATGAGTGAGTGAGGGTTTTGAATTTTATATATACAGATTATAATTAGTTATACGTTAAAATAACTTTTTAATATAGTATGATTTTGAAATGGGTTTAAAATCAATGACCAATATAAACTAACTAATATTGATTTGACAGCTGATCATTTTTATTTCTATTAAATCTTCAAGCTACAAAGACAACTGATTATTATTTATTTATTTATTTACAATTTAATTGTTTACAACAGAGAAGTAAAATCTCCAATAACAGTAAACAATATTATAACTAAATAACAACTCAAACAGCACTCTCGTATAGTGACCATCTTCCTGTTCACTTGCTAAAATTAAAATAACTAAAAAATAAAACAATAATGAGTAATATATGTAACATTTAGAATATATAACATGTCAGGGGTATGACATAGGTAACATTCTTCACAATATTAACATTGCTTATCTACTGGTTAGATAGCAAAGTGGCAATCCTTTCCTTAAATTTGTGCTCACTCAGGTAAAAAATGTCAATATCAGGATTCAGGGCAACAATACTGTTGTAGTTTCTAAGCATATTATTCAAAGAGGAGTTCATAATATAATTTGTACGACAATGTCTCAGAGAAAATAGGCTATTTGATCTTCTATAATATGTTGGTGTGTAAAAATCAATCATCTGAAGAGTAAAACTATCAATAACTATGCCGGTAACTATTTTTCTTAGGTATAAAATTGAAGCCAATTCTCACCTAACGCTCAAATATTGAACATCTAATAAAATTCAGAGATCCTTAAAATGTATGTCAAGGGTGTAGAAATTAAATTTTTTGTAAAACAAATAGCGTAAGAAACGTTTCTGAATATTTTCAACTAGAGCAGAATATAAATTATAAAAACGGCTCCAAATTATTGATGCAAACTCAAGCTTTGACCTGACCAATGATAAATAAATCCTCCTTATATTTCCAACATTTTTAAAATGTCTACAGCATCTGATTAAAAACCCCAAACACGGAGCTTTTTTTTTTACAATGTGTAGTACATGATAGTTGAAAGAAAGTTCAGAGTCAAGCACAACTCCCAAGTCAGTAGTATGATCGACCCGTGACAGACGCTGATCATTTAAAAAGTAATCAAAATTCAAATTAATACGCTTTCGCGCAAAAGACATTACAACACATTTGTCTACATTTAAGCTCATTTTATTTATTTTAGACCAACGGGTGAGACCGTCAATAGACTCCTGCAACGCCTGCGCGTCATCTGTGGTTTTCACGGGTCTATACACTTTTAGGTCATCTGCATACATCAGTGCATTGGCTCCATTAAGATAAAATTCTATGTCGTTTATGAAAATAATAAAAAACAAAGGTCCAAGGTTTTAAACCCTGCGGGACTCCACTTTGAACAACATACTGACCTGACAGATAACCATGGAATGAAACGTGTTGTTTACGATCAATTAAATAAGAAAAGAAAAATCTAATTAGATTGTTAGAAAAACCAAACTTGAGAAGCTTCTGGAGTAAAATGATGTGATCGACCTTATCGAAAGCCTTGGAGAAGTCAGTATAGATAACATCAGTTTGAAATCCTAAGTCAAATTGCCGGAAAATAAAATGAGAAAAATTCATTAAATTAGAAATAATAGAGCGTCCGGCAAAAAAACCATGCTGGTTCAGGGAAATGTGTGGCTTACTGTAAAAAAATATTTCCTGATAGAGAATATACTCAAAAATGTTTGCTGGAGTACTCAGTACTGCCACAGGTCTATAATTTCATACCATAGAGTGGTCACCCTTCTTAAACAAAGGGGTAACTTTTGAAACCTTCCTTCCTTTTGATCAGGGAAACAGTTTTTCTGCAAACACAGATTGAAAATGTATGTTAATGGAATCTTAAATACGTCACAACATGCTTTGAAAATATAAGGAGGAACCATATCAGGACCAGTTGAACGCTTAGGACGAAGGGCTTTAATTGCTTTCTCAGTCTGATCAATGGATAATATGTTAATGTTCAATAATTGTGAACCATAGGACGACGCAGGCGCTCGCAGAACCTCATCCACAGACGGAACCGAGCCGTACTTTTCGTACACGGACTGAAAGTATTCCGCGAATGCATTGGATTTTGACTTTCCACTCTCACAGTCATTACCTCTATTCGAAATAATTACACCCTCAGTCTGTCTATCACGCTTGTTTTTGAGGAAGGAAAAAATTCTTATAACATCTACCTGACCCACTTCAAATTCAATACGATCAACATATTCCTTATATGCTTTATTAATAGCGTTTTTCAAACACTTACGAAACTCTCTATACATCATTAAATCCTCATTTTTACCAGATATCTTGAATTTTGTACGATATCTCTCTTTTTTCCTTATTTGAGAAATGACATTTTTAGTAAACCAAATCGGGTATTTTGATTTTTTATTCTTTTTTCTCGGCACAGAACTATCTAATGCTAAATAAATCTTTTCATAAAACATGTCGACAGAAATCTCAGGATCGTCGCAGTTCAAAAGCCCAGACCAATCAATATTATTTAATAATCTATAAAGCAAATCGAAATTAGCCTTACGAAAATTGTAACACATTTCATTCTCACCTTCATCATTTTTAATCCTTTTTTGAGAAATTCTAAGATTGAATGAAAGATATTGACAGTGGTAAGTGATAAGCATCAAGATGCACCAGATGGTCGTCATCGAGTATGACTTCCATGCTATCTAAATTACTAATAACTAAATATAAAGTTTTCCCATTCACAGAATTACAAACATCGTTAAACATTTTAAAACCACAAATATTCATGAATATTTGCATTTCACGAGCTATTTTTTCTCTTATAAACTTATATGTTGAAAAATGCAATAAAGCTCCGCAACAAAACAAATACATAATAGTGTGAAATGTTTTTATGGGATTGCAGAATGAGCCTATTGGTTGGGGACTAAGTGCTTGGAGGCTGCTCAATGAACATCCTTATTATAGACTTGCAGTTCCGTCTCCTGAAGACTTGGGCAGAATAGAATCTCGCAGAGGTCTTATGTCTTGGTTTACTTCATTCTACAAGTACCACTCTTTTGTATGTGTATAAGTTTGTAAAATAATTATTACTAACTAGTTTAATTTTGGTAAACTAAACTGTAGATACTTGATAAGTTGCAATCAGTGCATGGAGAGTTGCAAGTAACCGTTTTACCACTATCATTATTCTCGAAAAAATTACGTTTTATCATTTACAGAAGAAATTCGTTTATTTACGTGATTACTGACCAAATATTTTGATAAAACTTTGACGTACTCGTTGAAGTCCTTTATTTAGAAGCATATAAAAAACAATCTTATTCTACACAAAACAGAACAGACTTCTATCCCCAGTCACTCTTATCAAAGATTTGTTATTAATATTTGCGTTGGTGAAATTATTTTTTTCACCATAATCTAATAATCTTTCCGTAATCGTCAATAGCAGGTGCATTAGCCATATTGTATTCTTTGATTTTCTTTTTGGTTTTTGAATGCTATTTGATGTTTAGACTAGAATGCTTATCTTTATCTTAGTATTGACCAAGTTACCATTGATGTTTGTTTTAGAGTGTTGTATTCAAAATGGCAGTATGTCCTGAGGCTCAATTCCTAGCATGCCTTCACACTTGTGGTTCAGTTTCCATTTGGTATCTTCCGTCTCTCAGGTAAGGCATTCATTTGGAAATGTCTTAAATGATTGTCATCTGTTATCACATGTTTGATCGATTATTTCAAACAGGTGTATCAATATTATATAAAAATGTGTGTTCTTACCTAATTTAATAGTCTATATTTACATTGTTCCCAAACATTCTTTAACCCTTAAAATGCTACTGAAAATCACGTTCCCTGCTCAGTTAGTGTAAAAAAACCAAAATAATATTTTCCTAATGTTATTTTTGTATTTAGGTAGCTTGAATAGAGTAGAAAACAGAAATTTGCTTCATTTTGTATTATTTAAGATTATAAGACTATTTTTAGGTCTGAATGAGTCATTTCAGTTAATAAATCCCATACAATAAAAACAATCACACAATATACACTGTTTACTGCTAAAACACAATGAAAATAAACACACATCGACAAAAATTTCAACAAAAAAGGTTAGTGAAAGTTAAAACAGCTGGCCGTAGTGACTCGCGAGTTTTCCCGTTAAAAGCAGTAAGAAGACTGGCCAAAGCCGCATGACAACTAATATCAGTCAATAAATATTTCAACAAAGCCGCTATATTGGTTTTGTGAGTGTATAGAGGCTACAGCAACATCACCAAGCACTCTATTGGTTGTTTCGTGAACTACAGCGCAGTAAATATGGCAAAATGATTGATCGCGAGGAAACCCGTTTACTGCCCCATGCGACTCTACTCTGCTGCAAGAAAAATCATCCGGCGCCCGGTAGGGGTTAACATCAAAATGGATTTTCAATTAGTTATTCCTTTAATTTAACTTTAAATTTATTCAAATTAACTAATTTTGTTGACCAGTGGAGTTTGTTGAAAAAAATCTTGTAGCCTAATATTTATTTTTTAATAGTAGGCCCTACTAGTGTTACTAGTGTTATAGCAAAAATAACATCGAATAGCAATGTGTATAAGGGCCTACTACTTACTCTTCATGTAGGATCAGAGAATTCAAACTACCAACAGTTAGTGGTAGTATCCACAGCTACTTAAATATTTTACTTTTATTTAGATTATCCTGAAACACTGTAAATATTGAAGCCCACGGGAGTAAGTAATTACAAATCCTAAAAGATTAATCGTTTTTGTGTTGTGCACTGGTTTACAAAGCATACAGGTATTCTTCAAACGAAAATTTGTGTTATTCTAAAATGGAATGTCGATTTAAGAAAATTTAGAACCTCAAAAGTCGATATCATATTTTTGAAACTTCCTTGATTATTTTTTAAGTCCAGCAGTTTTTAATAAAAAAACTGAAAATTTATGGAGAATTAAAGTTGTTTATCATTATATTTAGCTTAGTTTTGTTTATTGGTGGCTATAATAATGAAAAAAATAAATTAAAGTCTATAGCTCTTTTGTTTCCAAATAATATACTCAAGAACTGAACTCAATTATGTGTTCAACTCAACTCAACTGAACTCAACTCAAGAATGTGTTCAACTAATACTCAGTATGTAACTTGTTCTAGGAAAGTTCTACAACGCACTATCTTAAAATTTACATCGCACATTGTCATGGCAAAAATCTGCATACTTCCTTATTACATTTCTTCAAATTGATATTCTTTGTGTATTTTTATTTGTAGATAAATATTGGTTTCAATTTAGTTTGAGGATCATCTAATTTGTTGCTGTATTTTTAAATCCTTGAGCACTCAGGTCTGCTGCAACAGGGGTATTTACAAAACTTTAACTGAAATTGAAATAGCTTCTTATTCTTTTTACCAGAGAACAATGTAAAAAAATCTGATTCTTTTGTTAGTGTACTATTATTCTACGAGGGCAGTCCAGATAGTCTGTCACGTTTTGCGTTTTAGCCGCTAGGGGCGGGGCTATCAAGGCAATTTTGGCGTAAGGATGTTCCTCCCTTCAGTGGCTATCCAGCCGTGCTAGAGGGAGGTTCGTGTCGCTCTTTGTTGTTTTTCAATAACAATTGAAAATGTGTGCCGCAATTCAAAATCCCGCGAGTTGTGAAGTACAGCCAGTAATACGGTTTTTGTTGGCTAGAAACAATAAACCAATTGAGATTCATCGCCAAATCTGTCAAGTTTATGGGAACGATGTTTACAGTGAAAGTGGAGTACGGCGTCTGTGCATTCAGTTCAAAAATGGCCAAACTAATGTTCATGACGAAGAACGAAGTGGACGGCCAAGCCTCGTGACTGATGACATTGTGATTAAGTCAATGACAAGATTAGAGAAAACCACCGATTCACAATAAGAGAGCTATCGATTTTTTTCCCAGAAATTTCAAAAAGTTTATTGCACGAAATTGTTACCAAAAAATTAGGTTATCACAAATTTTGTGCAAGATGGGTGCCCAAAATCCTAACAGAAACCCACAAAAATCAGCAGATGGCTGCTTCGTTGTAATTTTTGCACGCTTACAACAAAGATGGTGATTCACTACTTGATCGCATCGTGACAGGAGACAAGACTTGGGTGAAGCACGTCAATTGTGAAACCAAACTTCAGTCTATGGAATGGGATCACACAAACTCACCCAAAAAACCAAAAAAATTCCTTCAGACATTGTCTGGAAGGAAGATCATTTTTTGAATGATGACCGCGGGATTTTGAATTGCGGCACACATTTTCAATTGTTATTGAAAAACAACAAAGAGCGACACGAACCTCCCTCTAGCACGGCTGGATAGCCACTGAACGGAGGAACGTCCTGACGCCAAAATTTGTGATAGCCCGTGATAGCCCCGCCCCTAGCGGCTAAAACGCAAAACGTGACAGACTATCTGGACTGCCCTCGTATGTAATAGAATCTGATTTTCTTTAATCAGATTCTATTACATTGAAGGTGCAGAAATAATTTACCACGTCTGCTTATTGTTTATATTATTTTGTATGAATTTGTATTACATATTTATCAGGACACACTAATTATATTAATCAGATTATTCAGATATCAAAGCAGACAGATGTCTGGCGGACCAGTCCCTTATCTTTAAAGATAGCGTTGCAGTTGCGTTCATGTTGTAGTGTAGTTTCTTCTGTTAAAAATTTGTTTTCAAGGTTAAATTTATTAAAATGAGTAAATAAGTACATTTTTTCAAGACCAGTGTCCGGAAAAAAATCCAAGATCTAGTGTCGAGAGTGCAAGCATATCTTCCACGGTACTTGTCTGAAACTCGTCGAAAGAGTATGTGAATGGAATCGGAACTGGCTAAAAGTGATCAGAGTATAAATGATTAATTGTGTAGAAATAAATGATATACCAGAGGAAAGTAAAGAAAATGTTCTTGATATAGTAAAGAAAATAGGGACAAGACTTACTCTAATCATTAGCGATGGAATGGTAGATAGTGCCATCGCGTCGGATAAAAGACAACAAATCGAGCCAGGGGTATCATAGTGAAGTATACCAGAAGACCTAGACAAGCTAGGTACTTCAGAAGTGCAGAGTAAAGCAGAATTTAAATACAAAGGACTTAGGTTACAATGTCTGACCAGCGGAAGTAGTTTATCTCTATGAAAGGCCAAATACGCCACTTAGGCGAAATATCTCCACTAAGGCGAAAGGTTTTTTATGCAGCTAGAGTTCTGAAGAGAGAAAAGGGCTATAAATATCTTTAGATTCATAACGGGAAAATCATACTACGAATGGTAGGGGTGTGCGATGCAGCAAAAAAATCTTTCAAACAAATCTTTCAAAAAAAAAAAATCTTTCAAAAAAAACCAAGTCATTTTCACAGTGTACTTTTACTTAAATTTAAGTAAAAGTCCACTGTGAAAATGAACTAAGATTCAAAACACGTGTCGTGTATCATGGAAATAAAATGTTTAAAGGGAGTTCAAGTTCTTTTAATTTAATAATAATTATATTAGCTACCCTTACTTGTGAACTACATAATCAAATATATATAAATTTTAACGACTATTGTTTTTGGACTCTGGACACCTAAAGACGAAAAAATAACATGGTCCCGGGCTTAAGTCTTACCATGAGACCTACGGTAATAGGTTCTTCCCTATGGGAAATTCACTAAAATTAAAAAAACAACAATATATTATAGCTGGACTAATGCAAAAATAATAAAGGAACAAATGAAAATGAAATTGTAGGGTTGACAAAACACGCTAAACATATATTGGCGATAAGAAATTATTAAATTACTGTAAATATTTAAATAAGGATTACAAGATTAAATTATTAAGAACTAAGAAAGATTTCTATGATAAAAAAACTAAACAGTCGGATAATATTTGTTAAAAAACCTGGGAAATAATAAATAGGGAATCTGGACTAAATTCAAAAATAGTAAAAATGTAATTCCAGTTATTAAAGTAGGTACGGGCACTTGTAATATATTAAGGACCCTAAAATAAATTTCAAATTGTTTTAATAGTCATTTCATTGGGGCAATAGATGAGCTGATAAAAATATCCCATTACAACCTTTACCGGTTACAGGAAACAATACATCAAATATAGTTATTAGGGAATCGTTTAGATGTCAGGAAATAAAAGAAGAAAAAATAAAAAATATATTTTTTCATCTCTTAAAAATAAATTATCTAGTGGTCATGATGAGGTGCCACTGAAGCTGATCAAGTTTGTTAAAGATTTGATATTAAAACCATTGGTACACATAATAAATTCTTCTAGTTTTCCCAGATAGCTTAAACATTTTAAAAGTTATTCCTATCTTCAAAAAGGGAGAAAAATCTGTTATAAGCAATTATTGCCAAGTTTCCTTGTTACCTTCAATTTCTAAAATATTCAAAAGAGTAATGTTCAACTGTTTATGTAATCATTTGATAAATAATAATCTTTATGATGAATAACAACGTGGTTTTCATAAGGGCAAATCTGTTACCTAGGATTTCATGGAATTTACTGAGACTGTAGTAGATTCAGTTGATAAAGGTCAAAAAGTTGCAGGCATTTTCATGGATCTTACAAAAGCTTTTGATAGTATTTTACATGAAAGGCTCATGGCTAAATTAAAATGTCTGGGTGTGACTAATTTAAATCTAAAATGGTTTGGGTCGTACCTCTCCAATAGAGCTCAATATGTTGAAACTGTATCTGTAGAAAACAATCGAATTTTAAAATTTAATTCTACAATTAAAATAATTAAGCATGGAGCCCCTCATTGTTTCATTTTAGGGCCACTTTTATTTTTATGTTCTAGGCATGCCATCAATACTAAGCAACATAAACGGTACAAGTTAGTTTTATATGCAGATGATTCTAATCTCATAACCTCTTCTACAAATTACCATCATCTTTAAAATGCTTGTCAGAATCATTTATACTCTCTCCATTTGTAATTTTTGCAGAACAGTTTATTTCTCAATGCTATAAAATCTTATAAAATGTTTATCTCAACAATACAGAGCACAGAGAAGCCTAAAATGTCCCTAACTATTAATCAAACTCAGATTGACACAATTTGTATTGTATAGAAATTGTAACATTTCTAGGGTTACAAGTTAATGATCACCTAACTTGTGATATTCATGTTCAAAAGGTTTCTTCCAGTTTGTATATTTTAAAAAGAATGTCGCTCTTGTGTAATAGGGGTACATTAAGAGTGATTTACTTTACTCACATTCATTCTCATTTATCTTATGTTCTTTCAATCTATGGGGGAACTGCCGAACAAAACCTTGAAAATATTCTTAAATTACAAAAAAAAGCATTGAGTATTATGTTAAACTTAGAACCTACAGTCACAGTAAAAACCTCGTTTTGTATATTAGGTTTACCAATTGTTTATGACCAGTACATTCTGGATTGCATTTTTTCCACTATAAGTCAGCTCCACAAACAAGTTTATCGGGGGACATCCATAATTATTTTACCAGAATTAGGGATCAAATAAACACTCCATAGCATAGATTACATTTTATAGAAAAAAGTCAACCTATATGGGACTGAAATTTTTAACAACTTGCCATTATATCTTAAGATGGATATAGGGAATAAATCTTTCAAAATCAATGTAAAAAAATACCTTTTGCTAGAAAGCTGCTATTCTGTAGAGGAGTTCTTCCATTAGATCTAAGAATACATTTTTCATCTGTTAATGCCGTTTTTCATATTTATTTATTTAAAAATTCAAGATTTCAATATGTCATTCCTGTAAAGAATATGTATTAATTTGTATATTCCTTTTTCTTGGTATCAATCAATGTTAATTATATTAATCTAAGTAGCTGGTAAGTTTTCACTTTCTGTTTAGGCTACGTTGACTCTACTCATGTATGTACATACAAGACGAATAAAGATATTTGAATTTGAATACAAAATATACTTTTGTATTTATTAGTTTGTTAGTTCATTTATGAATTAAGTTAGTTAGCTCTTTAAAAGACAACAAATAAATTATTGTTTAGTTTTAAATGTTCAATGTATTCAGTTACAAAATTATCTTTCTTAACACAACAAAACTTAAATTCAAATCATATGTCTTTTTACAATTATTAACGTACAAACATATGCTATTATCTTCCAGAACTATTCTGGCTAAATCAAGTCAAATAAAATCCATTTATTTTAATAAAAAAATATTTACAGTACTTATGCAAATTGAAAAAAGAAAAAAAATCTGCATGAGACTCAAGTGGCCGGTGCACGGAGTGAAAAATTGTAGTATTAACCAATGAATTACAATTACCAATTAGCCATGACTAAACGAACGATCATACCACACTCCCACAAAAATGAATTCAATTTGACAGTTCCAGTGGATATAATAAATTTAATGGTCAAGTTAACTTCTTATTATTGTTAATTTTTATCGAGGCTCTTCTTATCTTTCCATCTCAACTCTTATGTCTTCAGTCTTGCCTATCCTCCATGTCCCTCTGGGTAGTTCTTCATCTTTGATGAAAACAACTTCATGAAAGATAATGATATCGAAGAAAAAAGACAAATCAAGAAATACAAAAACTAGCAAGGCAGAACCTGGGTGTATACCAGGTACTGTTTACAAAAGACAGAAGTGAAAAAGAAAAAAAACATAATATATTCCGAATATTATGCCTGAATTTTAACATACCCAATAAGTTAAAACTGCACAATATATTTGAAAATTATATGGATTAAACAGTGGATTGATTTCCTTTCTATGTTAAAATCCCCACTAAAAATTAAAAATATACGCAACTTCAGAATTGTTTTACAAGCTTAAAATTTCAGAAGAGTAAAGAAATATTGCCTTATAGAGATATATGTACACTTAAGACTCTAGGTCAATATCAATCAATTTAATGCAGATAAATTCGTAATGAGTTTAATTACAAAATGGACTTGTCAATTTTATTAAATTTAAGCCCCTTTTAGATAAGTTACAGTTCCACCATTTTTTAATTGCTTATACATAATATCTATGACTAAAAAATCCTTAGGTACAAAAATGTATTTTGCTCTTCTCTCAACCAGTGTTCAGATATACGTTTATGAGATACAAAGTATATGAACCTGTTCAATGTTGCAGTGTAATGTTACTTGTTCAATGTAACCTGATTGTCATTGTCAAAGTCAATTTAAATTCAATAAGTTTTTAGAATCTACAAGATAAATAAATATAAAAACAAATTCAAACTAATACAATAAAATTAGATACCTATAGGGTGGTTTTAGCCAGTGATTGGTTGTCAGATTACATGGTGTTTGGTCTCTCCGAGAGCAACCTGGGTACGATGTTCGACCAGAAGATATCCGAGGCCGTAGGTTCCAGTCTCACAACTTTCTGCCAGTGGATATCAGCTGGTGGCCTCAGCAGGTACTACTGTATAATCTAATCACAGGTACTATCTATCTTTAATCTTGTGACTCTTAAAATTTGAAAATACAGTAAAACCCCGAAGAGGGAAGAGCCAATTCAGTTAATGAAACAGTACACTACTGCAACACGTTAACCCTCTCCAATAACATTTTAAAACCTCAACTACCCCTGCAGATTCTAGTTTTTAATCGGTTTTTTGTGTCGGTAAATTTGAAAAATTGATTTATTGACTATATTTCCATAAAAATGTCCAAAACTTATACATATTTCTATTCCTATTTCTTCGTCACTAAAAATAACTTCATTTGACGACAACGAATCTTCCAAAAACAATTCTATTTCCTGATCAGCAACAGTCTTTTTACTTGCCATTATAAAACAGTCGATCCAATCGCATTAGTAAACATTTTAAATTTAATAATAACTATCAATTAAAACACAAGCGTACACAACGATTGTCAACGATAACAAACAATGTGACTGCCGACCAATACAAAACAAGTCAACACAGACTTTCATAATTTAACCAGGACGACACAGTTTCCATAGCCATCTAAATAATAATTGATATGATTTTTTTGTCTAAATACTATAATAACAGTAAGATATCTAAAATAAAATCATCTGGTCAAAACAATCGGAAATCATCGGTTAACCGAGGTTCGACTGTAATTTTATTTCTACAAATTTTCCTCCCCTGTAATAAGTTTTCGTATAAGTTAGCTCTTGTATTGTAGTAGAACTCATCCAACTCGTATTTCGGGAGCTCAAATGGGTAGATATTCAAGACAACATAACATGACAATGCAACAGCACAAAGCAAAGTTTGGCACAAAGAAAACAAAACACGTCACCAAAACGTCACGGTGACGTGGTGTCCTTGCTATTATTATTACATTAAAATGTGTATTTTGCATCATTTTTTTCCATGTAATACCAAAATTTCCAGTTTATTATTCATATACATCCAACCATAAAATTTTACCCACGCAGGTACCATGAATTCGGGTGTAAGAACTTAGTACATTGGAGTAATGCAATAAAAACATTGGATTGAGTCAATGAGAGCGTTTAAGCAAAGTGACTCAAACCTTGTCTTGCATAAATGCTGCAAACCCAATTCTAACTCTTTCATTACCAAGACATTATAGTAGAGTTTGTATCACTAGATCATAATCAGGAGCAGCTTGGGGGTGACCTGTAAGAGAACACTGTCACAGCGGTCTCCCAATACTTGCTGTGCTGTGTTAATATTGACCCTCAGGGTCTGAGGAGGTGGCTTGGTAATTTTACTGAAAGATGCTGCGGAAGAAAATTGCTCCAGTCACCTATGTCTCCAAAAGTCGGAAACCTCTAAAAGGATTGCATTGCAGAAACACAAAGTCATTGTTATAGAACAGATTTCAAATTTTTTAACATATAGTAACCATTTCTCATAGGGAATTTCATCATGAAATTCGGTCTTAGCTCTGGGGGAGAGGGGCTGTTGAGATTTGTTAAGAAAATTTGAAACAGGTTTCCATAGAATCTACTAGAGCTATTGTATTGAATTTTTGATATATAAGACTAAGAACAGCTGTTTACTGATTACATTCTTTTTAGACATATTCATAATCTAACCTAAGAGGGCCGTTCAGAAAGTAACCTCCGATCGGTCACAGTGCGGGTAGTGGGGGGAGTAACGACGCTATGTTTGCATTCACACACTCGTGAGGTCAGTCGTCATCAAGCCGTGGTCGAGTGAACATCGTACCTTTGCTAGGTTAGGTTTTGTGTCAGTTTGAAATGTGTGCTGCAATAGAATACCCCCCAAATGTGAAGTGTGAGCTATTATAATTTTTTTTACAGCCAAAGAATATTTTACAGCAGCTATTCATCGTAAGATTTGTGCTTTGTACAGACCAAGAGTTATGAGTGAAAGAGTTGTCCGTGAATGGGTATGTTTATTTAAAAGTGGACTAGAAACGTTCATGATGAAGAGAGGAGTGGTAGGCCATTATTGGTTACTGACTTCTTCAGACAAACTCGCTAAAATACACAATTCAATTCAATTTAGATGCACTAAGTACAATGTAAAGGTTTGTTTCAGAAAGTTGTGATAGCTCGGCGAAATGGTGCAGTGAGTGTTTGTGAGCTGGAAGAGTTGCGCAACTTGCTGGGAGAGATGCCGGAGTTTGTGTGCGGTGAGACACGACTCTCCCCCGCCACGTCGCAGAAGGGTGTTTTGGTGTTGGAGTGTGAAACCAGCAACAGTCAAGTAAGTACTCCTTTGAAATATATGTGAATGTTATCCAACAGTAATTAAAGATTAAACAGATTTTTTAGATAACTCTGTAGCAGTCATAATAACATTGGTTAATCAAAGAGATGTAACTTTACCTAATCTCAAAGGAGAGTATGTGTTGATAAAAGTGACAACAATTAATATCTAATTTTAGTGATGTCACTAGTGTTTGTTTAATTGTGGGTGTGAGTCAGATGAGCTCCTAAATAAAGAGCCTATTTTGTCTTGATTTATTTCGTTTTTTTTTTAATGAATCTATTCTTGTTCACTTGAATAAGCATGAACACAAAGTAAACCAAGGATGGAACAAGTCCTTAGTTATTTAGATCATGAATTACTGCAGCAACAGCATGCTACTAACCTCATTAATAGCTTTATTTATCATAATTTTTTTCTATTACCTATTCTAAGTAGATAAGGAACCTTTTCCTCTTTGCAAGTAATTATTTTTTTTGTTTTATTTTTCACACAGGACATCAATGACAGTGAGGATGAGGAAGAATCACTGTTTTCCCGCGGTTCTGCGCTACTCTATTGGCTTACCGACATGGAAAGGTTCCAACCTCGCAGACGGAGACCTCGCTCTCAGCTACGGGTCTATCGGCTGCGTGGCATCAAGAGCACTACACCTGAAGAGCTTTTCTCTAGGAAGGTAATTTCAAACTTATCTTGAATTGTTAATCAAATTAAATACATTAAAATTTTAATCTCGGTCTATTACAGAGGGAAAATGAACTTTGACCTTCTCCCTTTATACATAGTATATGGAGAAAGTATTGTTTTCATCAAAATTTTCGAATTTGAGTTGAGAGCGGATATATGAGTTTTGGGGCCCCCTGAATCCAAAAAAGTGGGTTTCAATGTGATATCTGTCCATGTGTATGTCTGTCTTTGTGTGTGTGTGTGTGTGTGTGTGTGTGTGTGTGTGTGTGTGTGTGCATGCGTGCGTGCGTGCGTGCGTGTGCGTGTGTCTGGATGTGTACAGAGCCACAGCCTACCCCGTTGGTCCGATTTAGATGAAATTTGGCATGTATGTTTAAATTCACAGTATCTCCAGGCGTTTTTTTAAATTATTTTGAATTTTTAAATATTAAGGGTAGTTCACCCCTTAAAACTCCTAAAAAATGTGAAAAATCCAAATTTCTCAAAAACGGCTGTAATGATTTTGATTAAAATTTGCTAGTTTATAGTGCACAGAGTACTAAATAATTTGACACCACCTGCATGTCTGTAAAAATTACAGTTCAAAAGTTATGGGCTATTAAATGTAAAAAAAAATCAAATTTTTAAATTTTCAGCGAAGACAACAAAAGTAAAGTATAAGTTGACTGGCACCATTGAAACCAGCTTAAAAAAACTAAACAAATTAGTCAATTTCATTTTTGTCTACAATTAACGGTTCCAGAGAAAAGTTAAATCTACTATCCATGATAAATGAAGTACATTGTTTGAAAGCGCTCAATGTTATTCTTATGGAGAGTATAAATACCCCCGTCGCAGCAGATCTGCGTACTCAGCGAATTTCCAAATCAATAATATAATAATAATAATATATGACAAGTTTTATAAAAATCTGCCCATAAACATGAGAATTATTTGCCTATTCTCCATAAGATTAACATGGGAAAGAGTGTGCAGGTTAGCTGCTGTGAGGAACACTGAAAGTAGTCATTTCTACCATTAATATTTTTTATCTTAACATTTTTACCAACTTGCATCAACATCTGTCCATAAATAAAGGAGTTTTCCTATTCCCTATATGATTAACATGGGAAAAGAGTATGCAGGTTTGCTGCCATGATAAACACATAAACTATGATTTTTAAGCATAAATGGATAGACCTCAACCACATAAAGCTAAATATCAAGTTTTATCCAAAAATATTGATTAATATGGGAAATATTAATTTTCCCTATCCTCCATAAGATTAACATTGGAGCCTCAAAATACAACGTACTGTGTTTAGATTTTTTAATAGCTCGGTAACCATTCGAGATAGAGAAAAACTTTAAGAAACTTAATTGTGTAGTTTTTTAAGCTGATTCCAATGGTGAAATATAAAATTCGAAATTTTTAAAAATTACATGTGAAAAATGCAAAAAACCCCATTTTGGGGTACAAAACCCCCCCAAACTACCCGTTCCCATTGACCGATATGTCTGGTTAATGAACTCGTCCGAGCATTTGTAGGAATACATGTCTCTACCAAATTTGGTCTCAATCGGACCATTTTTACGAGAGTTATCGTGTTCACAGACACATATATATATAAAAAATTTAACGACTATTGTTTTTGGACTCTGGGCACCTAAAGAAGAAATACCCCCGTCGCAGCAGACCTGCGTACTCAGCGAATTTCCAAATCAATAATATATGACAAGTTTGGTCAAAATCTGTTGATAAAGAATGAGAATTATTTGCCTATTCTCCATAAGATTAAAATGGGTAAGAGTGAGTAGGTTTGCTGCTGTGAGGAACACTGAAAGTAGCCATTTATACCATCAAAAATTTTATTTTTAACATTTATACCAACTCTCATCAACATCTGTCCATAAATAAAGGAGTTTTCCTAATCTCCATATGATTAACATGGGAAAAGAGTATGCAGGTTTGCTGCCATGATAAACACATAAATTGATTTTTAAGATAAAATATTATGCTTTTAGCATAAAATAATCTAACCACAAGAACATTTAAATTATCAAAAATTTTAGATATAAAAAAATAAGTGAATATCCTTAATCCTATAAGATTAACATTAGAGCCTCAAAATACAACGTACTGTGTTTAGATTTTTTTATATCTCGGTAACCGTTGAAGATAGAGAAAAGCTTTAAGGAACTTAATTGTGTAGTTTTTTAAGGTGATTCCAATGGTGTAATATAAAATCAGAAATGTTTAAAAATGACATGTGAAAATTGCAAAAAACCCCATTTTGGGGATGTTTTAAGCTTTTTTTGTTTAAACTTTGATATTTCAAGAAGATATTAGTAATTATTTTTATGTTACAGTTAAGAGTAAAAAGCTTATCACTTCTAGGGTTAAGGTCAAATCACCCAAAAAAACCAACTCAAAAAAGCTTGGTATTACAGGGGGGGGGGGTTTCCCCCATACATTTTGAACAACTAATTTAACTTTGTCTCTCTTGTTTTTATTTTTAGAAATGGGATGATTATTTTTGAAAGAATAAATTATTAAATGATATTTAGATTGACTTTGTTGAACATGATAGTTTCATTATAGGTTGTCTTTTTTAAATTTACTTAAATTCACCATAGGCCCTTGGCCTATTGGTGAATTGTTGCAGTGAATTAAAGACAGCAAGATAGACATTGTGCACATAGAGTTTTTTTGGTTTGAATAGAATATTTAGTTAAAATTCCAAATAAATATAAAATACTTTTGAATTAAATTTTAGTTAAAGAGTGTATTTTCTTATTTTTATCTTCAAAAGTCAGGTGTGTAGAAAATAATACGAGGGATATATCAAAAGTAAATTCCTGTTAAGAAAATCAAAAATAGAAAATCAATTTTTTTCCTAAAACAATTATTGTATTATTTCATTCTTTAGGCTACATATTTCTCTATTTTTCTACATAATTTCCATGCTTATTCTTGAATTTACTATGGAAAAGTGAGCAATTCACATGACTCCCATGGTGACTGTTAAGCCCGGGACCATGATAGAGGTAACTACCCCCCGAACACATTCTTGTGGGTCATTCAAAATTGTTTATATATATAAATAAGCATATATATTTTTCAGCATGATAATGACCACAGTTATTCTGATTATTATAAAATTTGGGAGAGTTGTCCCTTTCTGTAATATCTTGGATGAGTTTGTTAATTTAGTCCGATTGGTCTATATTAACTAGGTACACTTTTGGGGGGTTGTGTACCCAAAAAATGCGGCTTTCAATAGTTTCAATTTATTTCCTTTTATTCCTTTTCACCATTGGATTCAGCTCAAAAAAACACACAATTCAGTATTTTGAATCATGACTCTAGGTCTATGTACTGTATTCAAAATTATAAACACAGTACATGGTCTAATATTAATCTTTTGGAGAATAACTAAAAATCAATAACCCACTTATTTACTTAACCCATTGGGGACGATTGATGGACAATGCCCGTTATCACTCTAAACAGAGGACAAAAGACTGGGAACGGGGAGTGTCCGTCATCAACTCTATCGTGTGTTGTATCGGTATTTCATTCGGTATTTTATGACTTTTATTATGTGAATAAGTAGAAAATCGATAATTGAATCTTATGGTTCAAGAAATAACTTCCAATCTCAAATACTAAATTCAAAAACCGAATGTAAACACCTAGTTTCTAAGCTATTTACAATCATTGAATAGCACAATCATCAGTGATTGGGATGAGGTGTGTGTTGATTCTGCGGAACTATACACTTTTGTGAATGAAGTTTTAAATAAAAGTCAGAGTGATAGTGGTAATTTGGATGATGATTTGTGTGATGTAAATGAAAATAGTGAATCTGAGAGTAGTAACAGTGATAGTGACGAAGACATTGATGGCAATGTTGAAACACCTAACCTAGACAATTGTTTCGAAATGTTTCATATAATCAACAAGTACCAAAAGTGTGCAGAACAGTTGTATATAGTGTTAATAGTTCCATTGATATGACAAAAAATAAATATATGTTACTAAACACTGTTAAATGTGGATTAAAACTTTTCTGCATGTTCACTATGATTTTTCAGGTGAATCAGAAAAAGCTCAGTCCCAGGGATACTGATGTTAGAACAACATATGTTGTATATAATTACTAGGGTAAAAACTCAGTCTCCAATGGGTTAAATATTCTTTCAAAATTTGGGATGCAAATCTATCTATTTAAGTTTTATCATTAAATCATCAAAATTAACTCTATAATTTAATACCCTACGCAGGATGTCATTTCTATGCAATGGCATTGATACTTTAAAAATGATATACCTTGCCCATATTCATTCTCATATTTCATTTCGCCTGGCATTGTATGGGGCAACAAAAAAAGAACATCTAGATGATAATAAAAGAAGAGAAAGCCATTAGAATAATTTTTAAGTTAAAACCTGATCAGTGGGCAAGAGATTATTTAAAGATATTAAAAATAATACAAGTCTATGGGCAGTATGTTTATGACACAGTGGTAATTTTCATGAAATTAAACCAATTAAACTAAGAAAGTACAAACATCCACCCCTACAACAACACTATAAAAGTAAAAATATTTAAGTAAAAAACTACTTATTAGACAATCCATTGCATTCATTAAACGGGATTTATGAATAGGTTAGAAAATATTTAAGTTACATGTTTCTTTTTAAGTTTATTGTCGTAAATAGATTTTTATTTAAATAGACATAAAAAGTTTATCATGTAAATAGATACTGTAAATAAAAAGATTTTAAGCTGAGTTCATAAAAGACCACGTTGCTTATTCTGGATTGTACTCAGGGTAGCGCAATAGGTGGCATTATTTATCGAGGTCACTCTTTCCATTAAGTCGATTGAATAAAGAATAATTGTAGATGATACTAAAGAAAATATCAGTCTTATGCAAAAAGTTTGTTGAGGTAAACCAGTAAACCTTTAGCTGTTTCGGCTGCAAACAAATGCAAAGAAAATGATATGATGTTGGTGGGGTTTTAGATATATTTAACTGAATTAAATTTTATTTATTTTTAAAATAACAAATTTTTCAAACATTAAGTTAATTTCTTTGTCCTCAATCTGGTACAGGCATCGACTTTGGTCGATTGTTTCTCGATTCCTAATTAAATGTCCAGGAATCAGTGGTATTGAGAATCGGTATCGAGAATCCGACACATTCATATGTTTATCTGATAAACATCAGATCAGATCATAGATCATATCAGATCATCTGATCATAGAAGTCAGATGATAAAGACTATAAAGACATGATAAAGACATTTTGTTTTCAACCGAGCTGCACTTTAATATACTAATGCCGACTTTAGAAATGGAAAATCTATTGCTTTGACAGATGATGCTTTTAAATTATTTAATGTCTTTGAATATTCGACCCAACATCAAACTTTTTCAGGAATCTCGAATGGAATATTGCAATAGTCGAGGTTCAAATATAGTAATATTCCAGGTTCGAATAAGGTTCGAGGTCTGAATATTTACATACCCCTTATTTCCATTTGAATTATTGTCAAATCCCATTGTCTCATGGACATTTCATTGTATTGTTATAACCACATTAACTTGATGGTTCCAGATAGACGCCAGAGAGTTTGAGGAGGCTCTGCATCTGGCGGAGTTGTATGGTCTAGACTGTGACCGCGTCTACCAGAGCCAGTGGCACAATAGCCCTGTGTCAGAAAACACCATCACTGCTTATCTGGTCTGTAGTGAAGTCTATCAAGTTGTAATATTCACTTCAACGAAATAAATTTTAATATCAATCACTCTTTAGTTTTTTCCTTAGCTAAACAACAGTAACTACTAAGAGATTTATAGTTTATATTAGTGTTTAATTAACTACACTATATTGGTTACAAATAAACATTTTTTGTACAGATTTTCTAAAACTGGGAATATAAATGGTCAAAAATAGGTTATTTTACCCACTGCATTATGCATAATTGGAAACTGGATATAGACTTATTAATGATTTACCACTACCTACTGTAATGTGTTTTTAAAGGGTTGGTAGAAATTCAGTAGTTTTACAAAAAGTAGATAACATTTAATAAAGCTTGTATTTTTTAGCATCACAAGTTTGTTTCACCCTACGAGGGTTGTCCGTATAGTAAGGTTCCCAGTGATTTTTCACAGTGAAAAACATGTTTATTTGCATAAACTTGTACATATTCGGAAAGTCTGAACTTTCCCCTATTTTTGAATGTAGTCGCCACCGAGGTCAATGTATTTTTGCATGCAGTATACCAGCTTTCGAATGCCCGAGTCGAAGAAGTCAGCCGCCAAGCCACACAGATAGCTGAGAACCGCTTCTTCCAGCTCTTCTCTGCCGCCGAAATGTATTCGACCCAGATGTTTCTTCATATCAAGGAAGAGGTGGTAGTCGCTGGGTGCTTCGTCCGGACTGTAGGGTGGTTGTTTGATAGGGGTCTGCAGTGCACCGAAAAAATCGGTACGGTACGGTTCTAAGCCTGTACCGAACTTCGGTACGGTACAATGATTTTTTCGGTACAAGTTCGGTACGGTACAAATAAGTGAAAATTAAGTCACTATCCAGTCTAGGTTGCCATCAAATATATCTATGAAACATCTCCTGCCGAAAACATTGAATAAAACCCGACCGTTAAAGGCTTTATACTCTACAAGTAATATAGAATTACAACACTGCCCAGATGTACGGCAAATACTGAACGTAAGACTGGCTCATAGCGTATTGGTGAATGATAATTAAAATAACCTCAGTCACCAGTACTTCAGGCAACCAGCCGTCTCCCTGCCGGCTCTAAATTATTGTGCATTCGCAGCTTATTATCGTATCGTATCGTATAGCAGCTTACGCGATCAGGGAACCGTTCCTTCTTTTGACGCAACAAAATAGTCGTACCAATATGAAGCTCGTATTTGTCGTGTTTCAATTAGTGATGAGATTACCTGTGATTTTTCAATCACAGTGAAAACCTTTTAAACTGAGATTCGTGTTTTTTTAAGTGTTTCTTTTTTCTCTGACAGCCTGTTGACGATGTTATCATAAGGGCAGTGACCTTGGCGGGTGGATGTACGTCCCGTGACATTCCATTGTTTCTAGCTAAAAATAAATCACTCTCCCTTTACCCCTACCCTTACTGGGATGTGTATCGCGTCTGTCTACTGTCTGTGTCTAGTTTAGTGAGCTTTTACCTGCTGGTAAGTGCGTAATATGTGTATTGCTAACAACCGAAGTGGCTTGGAATTACATTCATGTGAAGAATTTCTTCACTTCAACAGTTAAAGATAACAGAATTAAACCTTAAAAAGTTTATAAATTTAATTTTTTTTAATTTCCAGCTATTTCTTTTTTTGATTTCCTGACAGAAAATCTATGTTAGATTCTAAGGGAAACCTGGTAATGATAGTACAATTCAGCCATTTAAATTTATAAATTTAATCACTTATAATAGTAGCCATGCTCTAATTTATTCTGCATCTTATTTTATAATTTGAAAACAGTTCTGCCGTGTATTGCTTGAACTTCTTATGAAACACAATTCATTATCTTCACCATAAAAGTTCGCTTAAAGAAAAAATTAAAAACACTTTTGGTTTTTAATCTCCAGTGAAATTTTGTGCTGAATTAATGTTATTTTTCTAACTGTTTTTCATTACGCACACTTATAATTAGTTTATATTGTTAACTCGTGTCATGTTATACCCTTACGTCATTAATTTGAGAAGATTGTCTGTCTTCTTTTTGATTAGAGCTAATAAATTAAGTGTTTTAACTCCCTAAGTGTTGTTCTGTGATGTCAGATTTTCAACTGTTATAAAAATATTTTTTTTTTTTTTTTTTTGATGTGTATTTAATATGTTGAATGGGACAACTGTAATAATAACAATTAATTTTATTACTTTATAGTCTAAGGTAAATTGACATTAATGTTTTATTTACAATATTTATTTTTTTCCTGTTTAATAGATAAACAGATTTTTATCTAAATAATATTTTATATTACTTTAAATACACAATAAATATTTTAAATAAAACTTATAAATAACAAAAAAAAAAAATATATGTTTAATCTTGTATAGTCTTGGCTAGAGGATTGGACTTATATTTTTTGTATATTTTCTCAATATTACAGCGGTCATCCTTAGTTTCATTGATTGCCCTTTTAGTTACAACATTTATAAATATGTTAATGTGTTTTTTTTATTATTTAAGTTGACAAATTCGTCGGTATTTCTTCAACTTCCTGTCACTTCACCCTTCACCTGCTCTCAAAAATCGCATCTCAGCCTGCAATGTACTCCACTCTCTTTTCTTCGGTATCAGGTTTTCAGAGCCATATAGTTGAGAGTGCCAATTTCAACATTCCGTCCCAGCCCTTCACTGCTATCCATCTCAGCTGCAATGATCTCTCTTTTCTTATTTGGGTAGTCTTCCTGCCATTTATTTCTCAAAGTCCTGTTTATTGTCCCACAAATAGTTTGGAATCTATTAACTTTCATTATCAAGTCTTGATCTTCTTCATAGCTAATATCACAACCCAAATATTTCAAATGTGACACTTGTTCTATGACTTTATTATCCAGAACTATTTTTGTTCTTAGGGGCTCCTTCCCAAGGAATGCCATCACCTTTGTTTTACTGAGGGAGATCTTCATATTATATTCCTCACTTAACTGGTTTAATTGATATAGTGCTCTCTGTAGGTTGTCCTCTGTTTCCTGCAGTATTACCTGATCATCAGCAAACCACAATGACCTGATCACAACTTTAGGTGTTATTTGGATGCCTGGCTGTATTCTTTGATTCCATCTTCTGCAAAGATCATCTGCATAGATGTTAAACAATGTTAGGGAGAGTGGGCAACCCTGTCTCAATCCCATGTTGGTGTAGATTTCGTCTGTCAACTGACCAGAGCAGTTTAAAATTATGGTTGTTCTGGAGTATAAACTCTTTATGACTTCTAACAGGTGGATTGGAAAGCCTCGTCTTATCAGTATGTTAAATAGCAGCTGTCTATCAACTTTGTCAAACGCTTTGACATAATCGACAAATGCAAGATGAGTTTCTAAGTTAAATTCTACTCTTTTTGAAATGATCTGCTTTAATGCAAAAACGTCGTCAATACAGGACCTTCCAGCTCTGAAGCCAGCTTGTTCCTCCAATAAAAGTACATCCGAGATTTTTCTGAGTCTATTATTTAAGATTTTACTGTACAACTTGTAAACATTGCTCAATAAACTGATTCCTCTATAATTATTTGGATCTCTTCTACTCCCTTTCTTGAAAAGTGATATCACTACTGCTTTCCTCCAATCTTTGGGAATATATTGCGAAGTCCAACACATGTTTAATAGGTGGAAGTTTGAAAATTATTACAGTAAAATATTTCCTCTGACATTGTATATCTTTTTTTAACTCCTTTCTCTATGTTTTCACTAATTAAGTTCTGGAAAATACTTATGAATAAAAGAATGAGCTCGGTCAATGTTATTTATTATGTCATTGTCAATTATTCTCGTGTACCGTACCGTACCGAGAATTGAGGTACAGCAATTTGTACCGTACTGACCTCATAATATCCTGTACCGCAGACACCTAGTGTTTGAGGATACCCCATCCAAATTTAGCGATGAGTTTGTTGGTAACGTTAGCGGTGTGCGGTCGAGCGTTATCCTGATGCAAACACACCCCCTTGTACAGCATACCCCTCCTCTTGTTTTGAATGGCACGGCAGTTTTTGCAGTGTCTCGCCGTAGCGGGTAGCGTTGATTATTTCACCGGTGGGCAAGAATTCGCACAACAATACGCCTATCCTCTCTAAAAGACGTTTGCCATGACTTTGCTGGCCCTTTGCGTTTGCTTACATTTTCGTGGGACGCTCTTCGTCATGGACGTCGGTACGCCCGCTCTTGAACTCTCTTCACTATTTGCGCACATGTTGTACGCTCATGCACTTTTCTCCATATACCATACACAGCTGGGGAATTAATTTCTCCAGGTGGAAGGTTTTTGGCAGTCAAAAAATGAATCACTGAGCGCAGCTCACACCTGACTGGCGAAGCAATGGGGAGCTTTATCTTGTACGGCTGCCAGGCCAAGACTGAGCGATGCAGACACTTCATTGCGGTGAAGATTTGGAGGGGGGAACCCAGGTACACAACAAAACCGCGCGAACCCACGTCGCAGCACCATTATCGACTGCAGCGCTGTGGAAACCTTACTTTACGGACAAAACCCTCTTATATCAAATAGTTACAGAGATGTAAAGAAAATAATAAACTCAGTCTTCATTCATAGTGTATATTGTCTTAAGATACCACCATTTTATATTTTAATTATTCCACATGAATAAGTAAAAGTTGGATTTCTATTGTTAAAAAATTATTTTTATGAAATTCAATGAATAGCTTCTATTTTACTTTTAATAGAATGACAAAAATGGTGTTACAGTGGAACTTGGTTATAACGTCATTGAAGGGACCACACAATTAATGACGCTATATCAGAGTGACGCTATAAAAGTGGTGACATAATTTTAATTTAAAACCGAGAAAAAATAGGGAAACATATTTTTTACATGAAATTAAGACATTTAATGAAGGTAATTTGAAATACACAGTAAGTTTATGTTTATGACTGACTGACTACTCTACTATATAAAAAAATCGAATTTGAAAATATTGCAATGAAGTTCGGCTTGGTGAATTCAACTGTTGGTTCGATTTTAAAAAACAAGCCTGAACACACGTCTGCTATCTTACGTCCCTCCTCACACGCTCTTATAACTCACACCTTTTCTTCAACAAAACCTTTCTCTTAACACTTGCCATTATTTTTCAATACTGTATTCGTAAATTAAAATAACGAAAAACAAACTGTAAAAGACATACACTGAACTAACGATATCTACACGAACTGTAGGTACGTACGAACGGCATCACAGTGCTTTGATGCGACGTGAGTCACTGACACTGACCTTGATGACCGGCGACAGCGGATATAGGGTAGGAGTAAGGGTTGGCGTGGTTAGCAGTAAGACAGCAATAAAATGCCGTTTCTAAAAATAGAATGTAGCTAAACATAGCTGAATAGCGGCAGCCCTCACGTTGCACCACCGACCGAACTTTCTCTATTTAGCTATATGTTGCCTTCATCTCGGCCCGATTTTCTTGACGTTATATATGAAGTTTGAGAATTTACTGACGATATATCCGAGGTTTTTTCCTATGTAAATACATATAGTTTGGTGGGACCTAAAAATAAATGACGTTATATCAGAGTTGATGTTATGGCCGAGGCCGCAATAACCGAGTTGCACTGTATTTTGATCATAGAATAATTTATGATGAAGCTTTTGAGGTGTAGCATCGGAATAGTTAATAAAGCAATAAAAACTCTTTTTGTCTGCTGCAATGAAGGTGTTTTTAAATCCGATTCTTTCAAATTCTTTTAAATGTACAACATTCAAAACAACGGTCCTGATCCTTAAATTAAGGTTTTTATATTTGTTCTATTCTTTTATCCGCCTACTTCAGTAATATATTCGGTTATTTTAAGTATTTAAATAAATGAGAAATATTCCTCCTGAAGGGTCTAATAAATGTTTTTATTCAGAGCAAGATCAGCAAACGACGCTGGGTGTATGAGGAATGCCGTGAGAGAGTCCCTGATTCACTCTCCGCTGCTAAGAAACTCATCGAGTTTGGACTTAAGATCACCTCACTCGCTGCATTTGCTGAACTAAGTGGTGATTGTGATTACTTAAAACATAAAATACTAAAAGCATTACTGTATTATTTGGTTCATATTAATTTTCACCTTTTATTTAAGGTATTAAAATATTATATCGCTCTGAGTTAACCATATATAGTATTAATTTATTTAATATGACATCAATAAAACTCATAAAATGTCTATCTTTTAACTTCTTAACACACTGTAGGCTACTACTACATTTATGTGAGGCAACCACTTAAGAATACCATCTTATTATTTTTTGCAGTTTATATTTAAAGACATCATATATAAAACCAAACACAGCAGTGTTGGTTGATTTCTTGTTAACTTTTGTGTATCTATTGTATTATTAATAGACTTATTATTCTTATGAGCAAGCTGTAGTGGCTTCTGTGGTTATCAAATCGGCTTGAGGAGTTAGTGTGTGGTTTCCCGTACAGAAGCACTGCCCACGCTGTTTCAGTTCTTAGCCAAAAGATAGCGCGACAGCCTTCTGCTACCCCCCTTCACCACTCCCCTCAGCCATTCATAATTTCTAAACTGCACTGCATCTGATTTTGCCAATTTCGGTATAAAACCGAAACGTGGTTTGTCAGTGTAAACAATACATTTCCTCCAAATTATTTATACTCAACATGAATATACATACATCGCCCAACAAGCGCTCATCATATATTATTATATATTTCTGTCTTCTATCGTCCGTCAAACGCTGATTCGAAGGAGCGTTCAATGTGCTATGGGTCAATCCCTACGATTTATTCTACAGCACGTTAGGTACTCCACTGTTGCCAATAATTTAACTAAATTCCCATTTGATAATAATTTCTATGACTTTTCTATTACTTTTAAAGTTTGTATTTTTTAACTAACTATAGTAAACGGTAACTAGTTATTGTAAAAATTGTAGCAACATAAGGTTTGTTAGCACTACGTAGAAGCGAGTTGAGTTTTAGTCTCCTATTACTGATAGTTTTAACCGATTTTAGCGAATTCCCCATAATGTAGAAGCTATTACCGTAGGTCTCATGGTGAGACTTAAGCCCGGGACCATGTTATTTTTTCTTCTACTGCATTTGAATGCCATAAGTATTATAATTGAATACCATAGTACCCTTGCCTTATTTCATTTTATTTTAACACAGCATGTTTCGGGGATTATCCCATTTTCAAAAATAAAAAATACATACTGTATATATATTTATGTCATTTAGATTATACTTTATCATGATCATTTGGATCACAATTATAAAGGCATACATGAAAACCTTAATATATTGAAGCCCATGAACAAATGACAAATAAAGGACTCTACAGAAGAATACCTAATTTACAAAATACATAAAGAACACCCACAGGGCATATTAAATAACCATATAAACATAAACAACCCTATATTTGAAAAAATCACCCAATTTGAAAGCACAACCCGCTAGTCTGTCATATGATACAAACACAACATATGGTACAAATCATATCTTATCGATTTAACATTGTAAACAAATTTGATAAAAATTGTAATTTAAAATAGTTTAGGTAAATATGGCTTGAAAATGGCATAAATGCTGGAACATATTGCCAATAAATGAAGAAAATAAACCAGGACAATATAAAACATACCCTCGTCGCATCAGACCTGCGTACTCAGCGAATTTCCAAATCAATAGTATAATAATAAAAATATATGACAAGTTTTATAAAAATCTGTCCATAAACGTGAGAATTATTTTCTTATTCTCCATAAGATTAACATGGGGAAGAGTGTGCAGGTTTGATAAACACAGAAACTATGATTTTTAAGCATAAACGGGTGAGTATCAACAACATGAAGGTAAATAAATACCAAGTTCAATCTAAAGTATTGGTTGATATGAAAATAGTCCTGTCCTACTACTACTGTCCTCAGCTAGATGAACTCGAAAACATTCATCAACTTAATTTTCAACAAGATGGTGCTCCCCTACACATAAGTAATTTGGTGACTGACGCTTTGAACGAAAAATTTGGAGATATGGATAGTCCGGCAAGGACCTATGCTGTGGCCTCCAAGGAGTCCAGACATGACACCTGGTGATTTTCTCTTGTAGGTTTACGTCAAAAACATTGTTTCCTCACAAAAAATTCTTAACCTGAACTACTAAAAAAACAGTATTAATGAAGCAATGACAATCATAACCGAAGAAATGTTAGCGAACGTTTGGAGAGAAATTGATTACCGTAACGTTTGGACATTTGTCGAGCGACTAAGGGCGCACATATTGAAACTTATTAATTATGTGAAAAACTGTTTGAGACGACAAAATAGATGAATAAACAACATTTATTGTAAGTAATTTGGTTTTTTTTTAAACCTTGTTTGAAAACGCACCATTCTTTTATGATAACCCTGTATACATATAAATAAAGACCTACGATAATTGCTTCTTCCCTATGGGAAATTCGATAATATATACAGGGTGTTCATTAAAGTTGGGGACAAACTTCAAGGGGTGATAGTACTCATCAAAATAAACAAAAAATTTCAAATAAACATATGTCGAAAAATCCTTCGTTTAGCCGCTAGCCGCCATTTTGTATTTTATACAAAAAACCTTATATATAAATAATTATTTAAGATACAGAAACCAAACTTTGCACACATATTCAATGGCTAAAGAAAAAAATATTCTCAAACTTTCATTAAGTTTGCTTCTATATTTTCAAAATTACGGCGGTTAAAAATATTTTAATTAAAATAACAAAAAACCATTTACTTTAAGAACCTCCACCATTTTGAAAATATAAAAGCAAACTCAATGATACTTTAAGAATATTTTTCTCTTTTGCCAATAAATATGTGTGCACAGTTTTGTTTCTGTATCTTATATAGTTCTTTATATATAAAGTTTTTTGTATAAAATACAAAATGGCAGCTAGCGGCTAAACGAAGGATTTTTCGACATATGTTTATTTGAAATTTTTTGTTTATTTTGATGAGTACTATCACCCCTCAAAGTTTGTCCCCGACTTTAATGAACACCCTGTGTATATATATATTTTTTTCCCCCCGAGGGGAAATGCTCTCATGCACCATCAGGAAGGAGAACAGTGCATTCCCCGCTGTGTGGGATTCGCACCCAACTAAAACCCCCCGCCTCAGGCTGTTGACCACTTCGAAATAACCTATTAAGGCAAGAAACTCAAAGTGGAGCCTCGTATTTAAAGCTCAATGAACTTCAACTCCAATTTAGCCTTCTGAGGGAAGATCCAGGATGTTACGGATCTTCAAGTTTCTTTCTCTTGAGAACTGTCTCCACGAAGGACGTGATGAGAGTCCAGTTTTAAAGAGATGTCACCATTTTTTCTACTGCGGTCTCCGGCGTAAATTCACCGATCTCCAGCAGAAGCTGCCTCCTTAGAACTGCCCACCGGTCACACTGGAAGAACGTGTGAAAAGCGTCATCGTGGACACCGTCCCCGTAGATACAAGCCGGACTGTCCACTTTGGCCATCTTGTGAAGATAGGCTCGGAACAACCCATGTCCGGTGAGGAACTGTGTGATGAGGAAATTTACTTCCCCAAACCCACGATCAACCCACACAGACAGGTCTGGAATGAGTCTCTGCGTCCAAGCCGCTCTAGATTCATTTCGCCACCTCTCTTGCCCCTGGTGCATGGAGGCCTCCCTGGCCACCCGTGTCGCTTCCCTGGCGCAAAGTTCGGACTTAGTGATATACACACTTCTCCTTTCCTGGGCCAACAGGTCGATCGGGACAACACCAGCTACCACCAGTGCAGCCGGTATAAGCTTGGAGATCCTCTTAGTTATCATTGACCGCTGACAACAGACGGGGCTTTATCAGTCTTTCAAGAAGTTTTCCGGCTGTGTCCAACTTACACAAGGGTCGAAATGCCGAGGGAGTGCTTGGTGATAGCTCCTTGCCCTTGCTAATCAATGTCAGGCGTTGGAGCTTCCATCTGCGACAGAAAACTCCCTCGCGAAAACTCCTCGGAACACCATCTGGACCAGGAACACTGCCAACACGCATTGACTTGACCGTCACGCACAACTCTGCTTCCGTGAACAAAGGAACTTCTGGAATCGCCTCCGCATACTGCTCAACCGCTCTGCAGGGGTGATCGGGAAAGAGGGAATTAACGATGTTTTCCATCGTTGGTGGGTCGAAGACAGGGCACCCTGTTTTGGCACAAAGCTTACGCAAAACGAGTCTGTACCCGAGGCCCCAGGGATCAAGGTTAATGTCCCTCCTCAATTCTTCCCACTTCTCCCTCTTCCTGCGGCGGATAGCTCTTCAGGGTAATTCTTGCCTCCCGGAATTCCAGAGCAGCTGGAGCAGCAGCATCGAAGCCTCTCCTCCTGGCTCTGACCAACCTCCGTCTGCAGGGGAGACACGATCATCTCACCGTCGCGATCTCGTTCGTCCACCAATACACTGGCTTTCGTGCCGAACGAAAGGTGTTCTTCCTTGGCATGGAATCACAGGCACGGTGAATGAGGCGCATGGTTGCATCAGCTAATTCCTCAGCCTGAAAATCGAGCAGTAGCACATCATCTTTCCCCTCATTGATTCTTGTAGCTGCAGCAGCAGCATTGAGTTTGGCGACATTCCATCTCACTGGACGGCTGGGTCGCTCTGGAATGGCGGGATGACGGCCTGAGTTCACATCAAAGAGGATATGCTGATGATCGCTGCCTGTGAAATCTTCGACGACTCTCCAGCCAGATATCGATGCGAGAAGAGCCTCCAAAACGAAGGTAATATCAGGGATTTTTTCTCTCTACCCAGGCCTCCTGAAAGTGGAAGTGGAACCAACATTGGCAACGTGAAGTCCGGTTCCGGGGGCGAGCTCAAGAATTTTTCTGCCTCTGGTGCCGGTTTCTGGCATACCCCACTCAACGGCCCTGGCATTGAAATCACCAGCAACAATGAACTTGCCACCAGTGCTCACCAGAAGGTCTTCCAGGGCATCTAGCTTTGCCTGAAATGCCAGCATAGGGTCATTCGGAGTCAGGTAGACGCTCACAACAGTGAAGCCCCCACTCTTCACCCAAACAAAACCTCGACCGGCCCCGCTGTCAAGAACATGGAAGTTCTGGGGGTCTGGAATCCAGATGGCCGCCGTACCTAGGGCGTCCCGAAACCAACCAGAACCACCTCTCTCGCAGTACTGCTCAGAAATAAAGAGTAAGTCCACTTTCCACTCTCTCGAGTGTTGGGATAGCCCCAACGTTTGCCAGGATGCTCCTATAGAGGTTCCCTTGTAAAATTTTCATTTTTTTTTCTATGGCCTCTTACAGGATTTTTCCAGCTCCTATCGGAAGACTCGACAGTTTCTGGTACCAGGAACGTGATTCAGAGACTGAAAATTCTGTTCCTGGCAGAGGAAACACCTAGATGGAACAGTGCAGGTGGACTTTACGTGACCACTCTCCCCACAGTTGATGCACAAGCTGGCCCCCCTGCGATCAGGTCCAGAACAAAAAGCCTGGTGATGGCCATAGCCAAAACACCCAAAACACCTGACCACCATTGTGTGAAGTCGGACCCGACCGAGCACCCACCCAACCTTTAGCCTCCCATGCCGAAGCAGGTCTGTAGCGCCATGACACCCCAGCTCAACAACGGCGAGCTTCTGTACCCGCCCGTTCTCTGCTCCATCGAACACTTTAGCGCCCTGGGCCAAATCCCCTAATGTCGACTTCAAGGCCTCGGTGACCTCTTCCGCAGTGGTGAAGCAGTCCAGATCTCGAACCTCGATGGACATATGGTGCTCCATGTTCCGCACCACCGCACACTCACCTAACGCGGATCTGACTGCATCTTCTTGTCCTTGGTTCCACTACCAAGTTCCAGCAGGATGCCACCAGTTCTTGTCTTCCTCACCGAACGGACAACAGTACCCGTCTGTTCAGGATTTACTTTTTGTCGAATCCCTGTGAGTACCTCGCTGAAAGAGCGTCCCTGAGCTGGCTTAATAAGAACAGCATCAGGTTTCATTGACGGAGCCTTGGACGGTCTAGGAGTTTTGGGCTTTGTCCTATTTGGAGTCTGACCAGTAGGAGGAACGGCTGGGTAGGCCTGAGAACATTCCAGGCGTTTCTCATCTCGCCTCCTTCTGCGTTTCTCTCTCCTGGTGAGGACAGTTCGAAAGCCTGAATCGCCTCGATTTTCCACCCTTCCTTCCTGGATCCCTAGTGGCTGTGGGGACACACACTGGCCACACCGACAGCTGGGGAGGTTTGGGTGGACTTCCCAACACAGATAGGCTCCCTACCAAGCTCAGGGCTACCAGATGGCGAGTTCCGGGCTCTCTTTCTCCCTGGAAGAACACTGTCTTTAGCAGAAAAAGAGCGGTCCACCATCGCTCGCTCTCGCCTCTTTGACTTCTCCCTGACCTGCTGACATTGCATGACCGTGTTCAGGAGGTCCATCGCTCTGGAATGCCATCTTTGATGCGGGTGTTTACATTCCTCTGCACCTTGACCGATTTCTCCATCTCCTTGAGGATCGCATGGATTCTCTTCAATGCTTGACTCTCCTCTTCCTTGGCGTCGTCCTGTTGCTGGCGCAGGATCGACAGCTCGAAGATTGGACGCATGGGACTTGACTTTGGAGGAATTCCCCCATGAATTTGGAGCTCTGAAGAGGATTGCCCTGGAAGATCCGCATTAGCCGCACCTTCTGGCTTTTCCTCCTGGTTTCGGAAAGGAGCTGGAGGAGGGGTGGTCTTCACGACCCTGACTGGTTTCCTTTCACCCGAAGGTGGAGTTCTTTGAATCTTGGAGCTACGACGAAACAAATTTCGCTCCAGGTCCAACTCCATCGTTTCTACGCCCCTTCCAGTCGCATTGTCGGACACCGTGGCCTGTTTGCCTACCACACGAGCCCCCGAAGAAAATGTCCGGTTGCCCCCCCCCCAGAATCCTTGGGGAAGCCCGATTGAACGGGGGGGGGGGATTTAGGAGAAATCTCCAGGCCCACCTGGGGTAGTTTGTTTTTTGACACAGACATCCCATGTTTTTTTTCCTTGTAGCCGGCTTTTACGGCAAGCAGGAACATTCTTATCCGGCCCAGTACGGAAAGGAAGAGGAAACAGGAAAACACTAAAAGATTTTGGGTCGAAGAAAAGAAGAGTTGGTCAAGAAGGACCGACAGAAAAGAAGAAAGATGGTAAGGCCAAGCCAGAAAGGAACGAAACTTGGGACCTTAGAAAGATGAGAGCTTGAAGATTAGGAACTTTCATTTGGCTAGGGAACCTGGGGGTTGCCAGCCTCTCCAAAGAGAGACCTCCCGTTGAGACGACTACCCTTTGAGGGAAATGTATATATAAATTTTAACGACTATTGTTTTTGGTCTCTGGGCACCTAAAGAAGAAAAAATAACATGGTCTTGGGCTTAAGTCTGGCCATGAGACCTACGGTAATAGCTTCTTCCCTATGGGGAATTCGCTAAAAGGTACTTAATTGTGTTATTTATTATATATATATATATATATATATATATATATATATATATATATATATATATATATATATATATATATATGTGATTTGCTATACAAACCTTCCAATTAAATAAAAAAAACTATTTTAACTATTGTTACAATAAAATTGATCGATTTCTTTTTTTAAATAACACATTACTTCTCTTTTACATTATTTATTGCCCTCGGATTTTCAAGTCTTCAAATAGTTTAACCGAACAACAACATTGTTTGGGAATCTCGAGTCAAATTGAATATTGCAGTATTTTAGGTTAAACGTTTATGAACCACCATTGGTATTCATTTTGTGCAAGTACACAAATTATGAATGGAATAGTGGAATACATTTTTATTTCAACAACAATTCATATTGTATTTTCTCGAGGATGCAACATTATTTTTTACAGGTGATGAAATGCTGACTGATGATACTGAGCAGATGGTCAAGGGACAAGAGCTTATGAGGATTCCTGTGGAAGAGCTATCTGACAACCAGAAATGTTTGATAATTTCAAGACGGAAGTTGCTTAAGTTTTCTGACCGGCTGTTCACTTATGAGGTCAATGACTAACCATGTAATTTTTATAATTCGGCATATGCTGCAATTTCATTCATGTACCTTGTATTTCAAATTTTACAGGGAATTGCCCTGAAACCTGCCTTGTTTGTACTGAACACTGTTCTGTTATTAGATAGGTAATTCATTAATAGCCTAATTACCAAAATATTTTGGGGGGAGCTACCCCAACGATGTAGACAGGCTACATCGTTGGGGTGTTGCTTTGTTTCATTCTTGTTTTCTTGATGAGCCTAGTGTGATTTCATTATGTCAGCTGTATGATTTAGAGGATTCTGGTGATTTTAAGGTTTGTAAGATCCTTCTCAACCTTGCCACAGCGTTTGTCTTCATGGAAGAAACTAAAAATTTATGTTTATGGTGATATTTTTGTACAAGGGCTATCAAAAAAGTAGCAGATATTTTAACTAAAAATATAAAATAATAAGATTGTTTGATTCTAGATTCTAATAAGCATAACCTATTTCAAGAGCTAGAGACCATTGTAATTTAATAACTAGAACTAAAAAGAAATGAATGGATCTGTAATAAAACACGAGAACAATTTTTATGTTACTATGTGATTATGAAGTCAGAGTACAAAAAAGTTAGTTGGGAATGAAACCTAATTCTTTTCAACAGAAGATCATTAACTCATCAGAGGAGGATTATGATCGGGAAGTATATGATAGATTCCGAAGGCATCCTGTTGCACAGACTGCTTTAGAGTTTGCCCGTCGTGCGGAACATCATGCTGTCGCACTGCTGCTCACTTATCATGGCCCAGAGACGCAGCCATATTGGCTCTCAATACTGTCCAACTTTCCAGAGACAGCTGACCCTGGAACTTACAAGTCAGTATAAAAAAATGTTCAACTGATCAATTAATCAAATTTTCCATCAGTATGGTTATATATAACTGGCACAAAAATGGAAAAATGGCTGCAAGGATCTACATTTAATTTCTTTAAAGATTATTTATGACAACTAATATTTATATTTCATGATAAATTTTAGAAAAATTATCATTTTCCAGGGTCTGATATTTTTCTTATATGTTAGGCCTACAATGTTGATCAGTCCCCTTTAGTGCTTTTATTTTCAAACGGACAGTAAAAAAATAAAAACAAATATAAAAAAATATAAATATAAAAAAAACGGATGCTTCTAAATATATTGAATCAAATGAGCACATTTTTCACTGTCGTCTGTCTTTGAAATGATGTGCGGTTTTTTTTAAACATGTCACAGTGTTTTAGAAACAGGCAACCAACATGGAGCTTAAGTACTTGGTAGTATATGAAAGGATTTATTTATTCCCAAATCCAAGCAGCAGTGCAGCCAACCTCCCGAATTTGTTCCGTTAGATTCTCACTTGATTACAAGGTCTTTTGTAGTGTTTTATGAAGGAAATTAATGCTGAAATCTTAATTTGCCTAGTTAAAAAAGAGAAGTGATTTGTAATTGCAATACTGATAGAGGCCAATACTGAAGAATTCAGAGGTCAGAGCTATGATATTTGATCAGTTTTAATTTTGAAGATAAAAATTAACAAGACAGAAATTTCAACTTGCAGCACAAAAATTTAAATAAATTACAATAAAATGCATGATATAAAAGTTTACTGTGTGACTTTTTACTATCCCTTCTTAACAGATTTCATTTAAGTGAAATTATTTTGTAAACAAGTGGAAATACAATTAGCTCTTTGCAGGCACTTACTTCCAGAGTGCTCCATTGATGGAAATGTTTTTGAATGGGAAGATAGAGAAATCAGAGGAAAAGATTGGAGTGAGAATGAACATTTTAGGTAAGTTGAAAACTTCTTTAAAATCTATGGCACTGGAAGATAACTTGGAATTTTTACGTAAATTTTGTTCCAGTATATGTACAGTTTCTTTAATAGGTACATTGGTGTATAAATTTACTATACCAAAAGATGCCAATGTATAGTTTCTCTTAATTCTATATTCTTTAATTTTCTCAACAAGGTCTTAGCTGTTTTTTACACTGAGACTATTTTCTAGAACGATTTTTTTCCTTATGATTTTATCCAATTTTTTTGATACTCTGTAAGTAGGCGACGGTATAAAACTCACTAATGGACGGATTGGTACATCGGGTTTATAAATTTTTGGAAGGCCTCTGAGGATCGGAGCTCGTGGGTTCGATACTTTTAACGAGAATATATCATTTTTTGTTAGTAATTTTTTTACTCTCAGATATAGCTTTATTAATTAGTTAAGTGTTATAAACAGTTGGGTCTTCATTAAGCAGTACCATGTTGTTCTTGTTTATGAAGTCACAAACTTTAGTTACATACTTATCTTTATCAATAACGACAATTGAGTCACACTTTTCGGCCTTCGTTATCAATGCGTTTATCAAAACCAACAAAGTTATTAATAAACTGAAACAGTTCCTGTCAGTTGATTATGGTTCATCCTTAAGCAACAAGTTTAAACAACTAATGAAAAAAGAAAATATCACTGTGTCTTTCAAAACGAGAAATAACCTGGGAATGTTAGTGAGAGATAAACCTAACATATCCACCACATATTACGATAAATCAGGTGTATACAAAATTAATTGTACAGACTGCTATAGATATCATATAGGTCAAACCTCCCGCTCCTTCAATACACGTTTTAAGGAACATATACCAAGGAAAACATCCAAACAGACATTGACTTTTGCAGAACATTTAATTTCACACAACCATAGTTACAATAGTATTAATGAAATTATGGAACTACTTCAATTTTCACAGGATGAATTTAAAGTTAACACACTCGAAGAATTCGAGATCTACAGAGCTTTTAATTCTGACAGGACCAATATACTGAACGATCAACTCCTTTTTCAATCAAATATAATTTATAACACCGCTATTGGAATACTTGTGGGAGAGGGGGGGAAGGACATGTTGTGGAACCGGCGGCCGAGTGATAAGGAAACAATGACACTACACCTGAACATCAAGCAGTCTAACATTAGCAAGAGTAGTGTCGCAGCGACGCTCACTCCACGGTTCGGCCAGATATTTGTGTTTTGTGTTTTAAATGTTTTTTAAATGTGTCAGTGTTTAAATTTTAAATTTGACGACCTTCGTATGACGTAAGAAAAGTATCCTTGTGCCTGATGATGGTCTAATGTAGGCCAAAACTATAGTTGTCACCACAACTAACTAGGATTGCTACAGATAGAGGTGTTTAAACCATTTAATTTGTATTTAGTAATTTTTAATTTGTATTTAGCTTCAAGTGGTTGGGATCTATATGTTTATGCTAAAAAATCATATTTTATGTGTACCTCACAGCAGTAAACCTGCAAACTCTTTCCCATGTTAATGTTATGGAGAATAGGCAAACTCCTTTGTTTATGTCCAGATAATGATAATACCCCCGTGGCAGCAGACCTGAATACTCAGTGAATTTCAAAATCAATAATAATATATATAACAAGTTTCACCAATTTCCATGATAAATAAGAGAGTTTTCCCTATTCTCCATAAGATTAACATGGGAAAGAGTATGCAGGTTGGCTGTCGTGTGAAACGCTGACAGTAGGTTTTTTTTACCATAGACTATTATTTTGAGCATATACTAAGTTTTATCAATATCTGTCCACAAATGAAGGAGTTTGCCTAGTCTCCATTAACCTATAAACCATTTAATTTATTCTCAGCAATCCGGAGGCTTCATAATATTATAACTAAATACAAAGTTTCATTAAAAACTATTTGTTAATACGGGAAATATTCAATTTTCATATTTATAAAACTAATGCATGGGTCCATGTGTTTTAAGCACACATGGATCTAAAAATAATTTACAATATCAATTTTTTATTTATTTCTTTGCCAGCAGTCCCACTTCCAATCACTTTTGATGTTACACAATAAACTAATACTATCCTTGATTTTAACTCACTCAAATATCCATTGGGAATGTTGACTAGGAAACATCTCCATAATTACATACATAATTTAGTGTGTTGTCGTACTAATTGTAAAGACATAGATGCAGTATAAATAAATAAATAATAGATTCATTAATAACAAATATATAAATAAATAACAGTGTCATTGAAAGTAAATATATAAATCAATAAACAGTAATACTAAAGAGAACAAATATAATTAAAAAAAACAGTTAAATAACAATAAATATAAATAAATCATTTTAATAACTATTTTAAAGATTCCCATTTGCCATTCAAATGTTTGTATGCAATTGCTTTAGCTAGGCTAATGTGCTGCTACATATTGGAGCCTCTCAAAACTAATGGAAATTAGTTATAAAGCAGAACTGTGCTATCCAAATGAATGCTTTTTTTACATTTTGTGTATTTAATTTTTTATTTCCTTTGCCTCCCGTATACTACCTAAAATGCTCTTGCATACCACCAGTTGATAACCACTGATATAGAGAATAGGTAAACTTCTTTATTTATGGACATATGTTGATGATACTTGGTATAAAAGGTCAAAATAATAATTGTTTATGCCAGAAATTCCTTGTTTCAGTGCTCCCCACAGCAGCAAACCAGCACACCTTTTACCAAGTTAATTTTATTTGGAACTAGTTGACCCGGCAAACTTCGTAATGCCCTACAGTAAATATGTGTTAACTTTAAGATTGGCCATGTTTCGAAGTCAAATAGCTTTACGGCTTCGTTGTGAAAGATTTGGATATTCTGGGTTGCGGTATAGTTATGAGCCGTTCTCAAGTTATGAATGGTGTAACTAACACAACTTTGTTTTATTTTTTAGATAGATAAAATACATATATCAATCAATATACAATACTATGGTATTTATTAACATATGAAATTTAATTAGACACAAAAAAATATAGGTAAACCCCCAAAACTGAAGTATCAACGTGACAAGTAAAACTGTTCATTTTGCACAGTTTTTATTTACTTAATAGTTTTAAATTAATGATTGATTCAGAAGGCATTTACATTGCTAATGGAAAATAAACGAACAGCTGTAGCTTTAGAAATCAGATACTTGGATTGTAGAAAATTGTAAAGAAATTTACTCCCCATAAGGTTAACATGGGGACTTTGAACCTCTGTAGGGCAGAGCACTTTGGGAATTTTGAAAAATCCTTTGTTATTACGCTTCTAGCCCTTAAATAGAAGCTGTGTATCGTTTTTGAAACTCCAAAACCTTGTATTTTTTAAAAAACTGTGATCAGTCAGTCAGTGAGTCAGATTTGGGTTTATATATATAGATAGATAGGCAAACTCTAATATTTAATGACAGATATTGATCAAACTTGTCATATGTTATTATTTTCATATGATTGATTTGGAGTATCAGGTTTGCACTTAAAAAAGTTTTGTGTCATCTAGGGGTTGGGAGGTACGTCCCCAACCCCTAGATGATTATTATTTTTTAAATTATTAATCAATAAAGGATATTTAAATAAACAACAAAGCATATTATATAATTTTATTATATTTGTTTTTTTTATGTGTGACTTAAGAGGGATAATATGTGTCAATCCACTGACACTTAATTTAAATAAAGGTTAATGTTGATCTGAATGATTGATATTCGTCAGAGTACTGGAGCCAGAGAAGGAGCAGTTAGAGCTGGCTCTACCACAGCCAGACGGGCCGTTGACATCATCAGCGGTGGAAGAGTGGTATCGCAACCGAGTCTACGAGCTAGAGCTCTTAAGCAACATGGTGGACCAGCCCTTGCAGCTGGTGCGACTTGCAAGGGAGCGCAACGTCAAGGCTAGTACATGCCATTGTTAGGAAGAAGTAAAATAAAAATGAAATGAAAAATAATTATTGAGATAAAATAAAGATGAGATGTGAAAAATGTTTGTTAGTGTTTAAGAATAAATTGAAGCAAAGTGGAGAATAGGAAATACTACAGGATAAAGTTGAAAAAATTTATTTATTATATAACTGAACACTATTGAAGTGCACAAAAAGGGAGAAAAAGGTTACTGAGTTTCAATTAAAGCCTTAGCAATGTAATCATTATAAAACAATTTTAATTAAATACAATAGCTTACTTTTTGGAACATAAGAATTCAGTTATCATCTTTTAACATAATAAAGAAATCCTGTTAGTCAATTCAAAGTTGTGCCATATTCTCATAAACATCATGTATGCAGATTTAGCAGGACACTGTTGCTTGAGATAGCATAGGGCGTTGTCTAGCTACACTCACTGGACATCACAATGGACTCGATTCTTGGTCTGACTCTTTATCATCGCTTTTCGGCGAACTACTTTTCTAACATTTGTGTTTATCTCAACAATGACCAAGATTGTGTTAAAATACCCCTACATATGGCACTGTTTTATCATTGTTAGTTTTTATGTGCACTGTGGGTGTCATGTTTTACATTTCTAACGATGAGTCCATATCGGATGGAACTTCTCTGTAGGAGCACTTGATGCAGTTCAGGCAAAACATGAAGTGGACAAACCTGTATGTGAACTGTGATGGATGACATGTAAGTTAATTTGTCTAAATACACAGTTTAGGTCAAAAATATTGGATTTTATTAGTACTGTACTTTTAATGCAATCTTACATTGCATTTCCGGTAAATCCAAACAACCTGGTTATTCGAACAGGGTTTGGTCCCAATCAGTTTGTATTACCGGGACTCTGGTGTATATCCAAACTACAATTTTATACATAACTGCAAATAATCAGAATTTTAATGTTTTCAGGGGCTGGATAGTTTGTACAATGAACTTGTGACTTTGGATGTACTAGTATATGATGTTGGGATGGAGAATATCTCACTGAGAGATCTAGAGATAATGTCTCCACTGCACAAAGCTCAAGCACTCATGAGTCAAGTAGGTTTAGCGAGTTTAATTGGATGTTTAAATTAAATGAAATTATTCTATATTTATTTTTATTATTTACTAGTATTACCCGGTGCACGTTGCTGCGCCAAAATAGAGATTTTTTAGAAAATTAAGCTCCTATTAGCTGCTAATTGTGTAAACACTTAACCTGACACTTCACACTTTTATGCCCTCTGGGTAGAAGCTCTTTAGTATATTCATTTCTATTTATTCTAGTAGCCTAAATCTACTATTGTAACATTACACAACAACAAATGTGTTTGTTTATATTGTGTTTTTTACATTTGCATAAATTACACTTTAAAGAAATTTTCAAATTTGTGAGGAATTTCCCTCAAAAATTTTCAAGCCCACTTGCCACTAGATCACTCTTATGCGGCAGCTGGGCTACTCCAAGGTTCTTGGGAACAATTGACAAATTTTGCCGGTTCTCTTTCGGGTATGCGGAGTGAGCTCAGTACCGCAAACAAAAATTAGTAGAGTACTTTCATCATCGCTCTTTCCCCCTGGTGAAAGCCAATTCAATAATTTTGGAAAAATGGAAATTGAAAATGTGTAGCTAGTAATAATAATTCAAGTGATCAATAAAATAATCGCAACGCTCAACGCTGCCCGAACGTGGTTCCTGTCCCAACAGGTGACATCGCGATCCTGTTGCAACCCGAGCGGCGTTTAGTTGCTACTTCCTCGATGTCGTATTCGCAGATGGGGAACCACTAGCCATCCACGGATTTTTGTTCAGGGTCCTCCAAGATCTTCCTCCGTCATCCCTGCGTCGCTTGGCAGGATGGTCGAACATTTGGCGGAGAGGGTTGGACGTCATCTTCCGCTTGCACCTCTGACGCGCCAACTTCCATTGGTTCTTCAGGCATGCCCTCGAGCTCCTCATAGCCATGTCCTGTATGAGGGGTGTTCTATCCAGGGAAGAGAGGTCAATCACCTCTTCTGACTCCTGAATCATCACTCGTTCCTGCTCGCTCTCGTTTTCCTCCGGGAAGTCCTCTGTCAAATTCACCGGCCCATGAGGATCACTGCCCAGGCTCACTGGGGGTCAATGTTCAGCCCCAACAACCTCGCATTCCGGGCCAGTTTTTCTGCGAAGACACCCCGCATGACACGGTGTCACGCTGGTGAGGGCACCTCAGCGGGGTTTCCAGGGTTCCCCACCCCATCTGGTTGCTCGGATGCGCTTCCACGAGGGCCAAGTCTTCCAAGAAGTCTTGCACCGCTGTCATCTCTGCAGCCCTCGGGAATCCATTTGATTCAAAGACCTGTATCTATTTGCTTTCGGGGCGCACCACACCAGGGACCAGTGGGCGTGAGGTTTGACTTGGGGGATGTGGAGTGGAAAGAGCAGCATCTCCTGCCCAATGAGGTTCTACCCCTCCGCCCTCCGATGAGTAGCCGGGAACTGACCCTACTGCCATGCAGGCAAGAACTCCGGGTCCAGGCAAAAGATCCAGGGGAGCGTCGGGTAGAACCGACTTCACGGCTCTAGAACCAGAAGTAATTATGGACGATGCGGCCATTTACTAGGTTTTCCCACCCAGCGAGTCCAGGTCCTCCTGGCTTAACCTTACTGACAGTCGCATCTGGCTGCATCTTCTGAAATACAGCCAAACAACACACACACACACCAGTAGGGGTCTGCGGTACAGGAAATTATGACGTCAGTACGATACAAATTGTTGTATCTCGGTTCTCGGTACGGTGCGGTACACAAGAATAATGCCGCTAGTAACATTGACCTAGCTCATTCTTTTATTCATAAGTATTTTCCAGAACTTAATTAGTGAAAACATAGAGAAAGGATTTTAAAAAAAGATATACAATGTCAGAAGAAATAGTTTACTGTACTAATTTTCAACCTGTAATATGAATGAATGAATGAATGAAACAGAAATTTATTTCTCAACAATATAGACAATACAATTATTTAGACACAATTTACACCATCTTAACTTACACATGATGAAATATTTAACAAAAATAACTATGGAATAAGCCTACATGGGTAAGAATGCCTGTGCGTAGGCTCAGGTGGAGTCATAAAAAATATGATGGAAATGATTAGGAAATAATTGTATCAATCGTCCGTTAACAGAAGAGGAAAAGAAGAATTTTAAGAATGAAAATTTTCATTCTTTCGGACCAAATTCTCTTACTATTCATTAATATTATTTAAAGTAAAAAAATAAAACAAAAATAAACCACTTAATGGAGCTCAGATGAAATTGGGAGCAAGGTTGCCCAAATCTTGGCAAAATGAAGCAGGAACGTATGTGTGTGTGTATGTATGCAAGCATGTAATTGCATGTAAATGAGAAGATACAGGTGAAGTTTAGTGAGTGAAGAGAGAAGTGAAGTTTGTGAACATTTAAGCCAAGTCCAAGTAAAAAATGTGAAGGTTCAGGCCCGCCCATACCTGGAAACAATGAGGCTCTCGGCGTTATCAGCACTGAGGGACAAAAGCCAACAGTAAACTCTCGTTAATCCGGACCCCATCAATACGGACTTCGCTTAATCCGGACAGCCATTGGATCGCAGTTTTAATGCACAGAACGCTGATTAGTAGCATGCGATCGTCACTGTATGACTGCACCCGGCCTGGCGATGTGAGTGAGTGGTCACAGCGTACGTGCCATTGCCATGGTTACTGTCAGCCAATAGTAGCTTAGTCACACGATTGTGTTTCTCCTGCTCGTGTCAGGACGTCAGTTGCTCCACAGAGGTCAATTGCACTGTATTGTTTAGTTGCGTTGTTTAATTGTGAAATTAACACAAAAGGAAGGCAAATAAAGATCAACTCCTTCTTCAAACCAGTGAAACCAGTTCAGTCGCGTGAGGACAAACCTCAACCCTCATGTTCAAGGTAATTTTGTCTTTTTTCGTTGTCTCATTTTTTGTATGGACGTAAATACCAAGTGCATATTTTTGTTCAAATGTAACTACTGTATGTACTGTTTGTACAATATGTATTTTTATATTCAGAATATACATACTATTTAAGTTTATCTGCAAAAGGTGTTTCATTATATACGAGGGGTACCCAAAAATCACCTTATTTCTTCGTTTAGGATTATTTGTTTTAATCTGGGCTTTCGTCAATCCGGACGACTTGGAGCCCCAATTAGTCCGGATTAACGAGGGTTTACTGTATTATCAAAAACTGTTGATGGACAAATTGCTCAGAACATTGAGAGTAACTGACTGACTTTGGCATGTTGGCAGACTTGCTACAGAAACATAATGTAATATATATTTATACTACTTTAAGTTGATTAAGTCAAAGTTTTTCCTAGTTTTCTAAATTTTAATGACGCACAATGCCAGTTGACTGGCGCCAGTCTCGTTATGAGGTGGGGGGATAACTGGCACGCCACAAAAACAAAAAATTTGTTCTACTCGGAGGCGGAGTGTTAGTGTCGTTCGTTTGCAATTTTCCGAATGTACAGAATAGGCTAAGTAGAGTGTTTTGTTTACAATTTTTTCTATAATTATTTTTTGTTGTGTTTTTTGACCGGTTTCTTTTTTATATGTAGAAATAACCTTTTGTTTGTACAGATGTAAATATTGTTAGGCACTTGAAAACAGGAGTACTTTATCCAACTCTCGAAACGTTGTGTAGATTTTAAACACAAGACGCGTTGGAAAAGTCCAACTAATTGTTAATTTAATAATTAATAACCAACGCCAATATGAATTTTCAAAACTCTGTTAGAGATGTTATTTATATAGATTAAAATTAGTATTGAGCCAAGTTTACTGCCTTGAATTACGCCATATTCGACAGGTAAGGCATCACTTTCCACACCTGCCAATGACTTGATACTTGATACTTGATAAAATCTAGGGGAAAGATTGCACCGCGACCTATGAGATCTATTGTGCCCCCCAGACTAGTCTCTAGTTCTTGCCTAGAGAACCCCCTCTACTCCTCATGCCTTAATAAGTTAAGTATAACGAGGGGTTCTAACTTTGGAAAATCCTCCACCGCCACCTGGTGTGTTCCCAAGCTTCTGGCTCTCTTCTGACCTATCGCGTCACACTCAGCCAATAGGTGTCTAGGTGTTTCCTCCCCAGATTGGCAGAAGCAGCATTCACCCTCTTAGACAATGCCCATCTTGCTCAGATGACCCCTGAGCCTACAGTGTCCGGTTAGAAATCCCGTCAGTATCCTTAGATCGTTTTTCTTAAGCCTGATCATGGTCTCAGACCTTCTTATATTATGCACTCCAAGCATTTCCTTAGCCTGGCGGCATCCCGGATGAACGGTCCAGGCTTTCCCTCTGGCTTCCTTCTCTTCCTCCTTTAATTTCTTCTTGAAAAAGGAGTCCTCCATTGCACAACCTGGCTCCGGTCCAACAAAGGGGGTGGCTGCCCCTACCCTAGCCAGGGGACACCTTGGTGCCCAGGTACCCAAAGTAGTGACAACTTGTTGTTCTTCCCCAATTGATCTAGACTTCTCCGTCAGTCCCAGACCATCTTGGATCTGAAGGCTGCTGAGCTCAAGGCTCCAATGGCACCCGTGCTATCTGACAGGATCATCTAGGGAAATATCCGTCCACCTGAACAGAGCCCCGCATGTCCTAGTAAGGCTACTTACTGCAGGAGGTCACCCGGTATCCTGCAGGTACCGTTCTAGACACCATATATAAGGTCTGGTGCCATCCACTCCTCGGCACGGTCCACGTGACACCTTGAGTTGGCCTGAAACAAAGCATAAGAGCAGGGAAGAAGATGGGAGAAGAAGAAAAGAATGGGTTTGTACAGATAGATAAAGACAGTCTATCCACGCATTGGAGGGGAGAAGAAACGTGGGTAGATAGAAAAGACCCTGCTCAAGAGGAGAGTAGGGAGTCAGGGAGGCTGATTGCAGTGACAGCGCCACTGGGCGGTGGGATCGCCAACCCCTACGCCAACACCTGCCAATGACACACATTGTAGTCTGTCCTTTAGATAACTGTGAAACCATGCAAGGGCTAACCCTTGCACACCTATATATTTAAGCTTATTGAGCAAAATATTCCTATCAACGGAGTCGAAAGCTTTCTTTAGATCAAGGAAGACAAGCATAGATCGCTGATTGCTAGATATTGACTCATTTAATTCACAACAGACATCAAAAAGTGCATCAGTGATGTTCTTACCGCTCCTGAACCCATATTGTCGCTCATCTCTATATATAAAATTGAATGTATGTCTGTATGTATGTATGTATGTCCTTTATGCGTTGCCAAACTACTCATCCGATCGCCATGACATTTTAGGAAGTTGCTCTACACGTGTCTGGGAAGGTTTTAGTGAAAAAATATTTTCGAAAACCCTATAAGTTTCCATTTTATGGCGTTTTAAATTTCTAATATTAACCTTATGGAGAGTAAGTTTGTTTACAAATTGTCTACAATGAAAACATTTGATTTCTTAGCTACAGCTGATTGGTTTACTTTCCATTAGCAATACCGTATGCTTTACTATCCAATGCCATCTGAATCATTCATTAATGTTAAACTATGAAGTAAATGTGTACTGTAAAAAATGAACAGCTTTATTCACCAGGTTAATAGTTAACGGTTTTGGGGTATTATGCATTCATATTTTTATTTTCTGTCTGATTAAGGCACGTGTTTATACGATAATTACAATGTTTATATTATTACGTTTATTATAATAATCACTGTTGTATATCTTTCCTATAAAAGACGTATTACAGTTATGGTTCGTTTGGGTTTGGATTGGATTTGAAAATTGTGAATTAATCCACTCAGATTTATTTGTTTTATGGGAATGATATTAATATGTTTTATCGTTTCAGTATTGTTATTCACTATGCAGCGACCCAGAATATATAACCTTTCACAATGAAGCCGTATTGCTATTCGACTTCAGAACATGGCCAATCTTAAAGTTAACATGTGTTTACTGTGAGGCGTTACGAAGTTCGCCGGGTCAGCTAGTATATAATATTATTTGATTGTAAATGAAAAACTAGCTGGTCCTTTACTATTCTCTCAAAGACCTTAGAGAAGACATTCAACATTGAAATTGGTCTGTAATTATTTTTATCGGTTTGGTCATTAGATTTAAATATAGGAACAACTTTCGCCAGTTTAAAGCAATTTGGAAAGGATCCTGTAGTTAGGCTAAAGTTAATTAGATATGTGAATGATTTTTTTAAAATCCATTCTTTAAAAAAAATATCACATTAAACATATTAATAATTAATTAAACATTATAATTTATGTTGTTACTAATTAATAAAGGGAAATTATCTTCTCAAGTCTATATGGAACTAAGGATGGACAAACAAAATAAAAAACTATAATGTATTTTATATTGCAGAACAAAAAATACAGAAAATATATTGAGTCAATGCCCTTAACCAAGGGTTCATTAGACCTATGTTTTATATTGTCCTGGTTCATTATTTTTAATTCAACCAATCACAATCATTGTTCAAATTAAATCAAACACAATCATAAAATTTCAAAGGACTCTTTAGACTAAAATAGTTATTTCAGTATAAAGTGGTTAATAGTTTAATATTACAGTGGAACCCCTCAAATCTGAACACTTCTCAGGAAATAAAAGAAAAGCTGGAAATTAAAAAAAATAATCACATAAAGTTATTTTTCAATGTTCAAGTCTGTTATCTTTAATTGTTGAAGTAAAGAAAATCCTCACACGAACGTAATTCCAAGCCACGTCTTTTGTTAGCAATACGCATTTACCAGCAGGTAAACGCTCACTAAACTAGACACAGACAGTAGACAGACGCGGTACGCATCCCAGTAAGGGTGGGTGGGGTTAGGGGGAGAGTGATTTGTTTTTAGCTAGAAACAATGGAATGTCACGGGACGTACATCCACCCGCCAAGGTCACTGCCCTTATGATAACATCGTCAACAGGCTGTCAGAGAAAAAAGAAACACTTAAAAAAACACGAATCTCAGTTTAAAAGGTTTTCACTGTGATTGAAAAATCTCAAGTAATCCCATCACTATTTGAAAGACGACAAATGCGAGCTTCATATTGGTACGACTATTTTGTTGCATCAAAAGGAGGAACGGGTCCCTGATCGCGTAAGCTGCTATACGTGGATATGATAATAAGCTGTGAATGCACAATAATTTAGGACCGGCAGGGAGACGGCTGGTTGCCTGAAGTCCTGGTGACAGTAAGGTTGTTTTAAATTATCATTCACCAACACGCTATGAGCCAGTCTTACGTTCAGTATTTGCCATACATCTGGGCAGTGTTGTAATTCTATATTACTTGTAGAGTATAAAGCCTTTAACGGTCGGGTTTTATTTAATGTTTTCAGCAGGAGATGTTCCATAGTTATATTTGATGGCAACCTAGACTGGATAGTCACTTAATTTTTACTTATTTGTACCGTACCGAACCTGTACCGAAAAAATTATTGTACCGTACCGAAGTTCGGAACAAGGCTTGTACCGTACCATAACGATTTTTTCGGAGCACCGCAGACCCCTACACACCAGACACAAGCCAAACTGAGTGCCAAAGCAGAGGACAAACTTCCGTGCATACACTACTAGAGTAGGAAAAAAATCACAAGGCAGGACATGCAGGGAAGTAGCATGCAAGGGTGAGGGCACAGTAAACTGAGTTCAGCTCCTGCAACACAAAAACCATCCAGTAAAACCCTCGATTTACCCCTTATCCTTTTAATACTAAAAGTTTCCTAAGGTTTTTACTGCCCGGGCTCGACATTGAACACGCCCCATTCCTCGAAGGGTTTCAAATCTTTGACATGTACCACATGACAGTTCTTGGTATCGCAGTCCTTGACCAAGTAAACGTTCACCCCCTCTTGCCAGTGACCGTGCAAGGGCCGTGGAATTTTGGGGTTAGCTTGCCCACTGATCAAATCAAATCAAAATATTCTTTATTCGATTATCACAAAGTACGAATGATATACAAGGCTTTTGAATAGAGTCAACAACTAAGCTAAAAATCTGTCTTATCTATCTAAAATATATGTATACAAGATTTTCGGTTATGAGTAAAGTTGGACTAGTTTTGCATGAGAACCAAATTTTGTATGGAGTCCTCAAGGAAACTCAGACAAAGAATAAAGGGCTTTATCAAGTAAATATTCTTTAGCTGGATTACAGGATGTCGCCTCCATCCCAGTCAAGACAAACACTCACACACAAAAACAATAATAAAACAATAAAAACAAAATAAATAACCTCACTTTACATGACCTACTCAAAGTTAAAAGTAAACTGACACTTTCAACAACATCGAAAAAACTGAGAATGTTCACGGAGCAGTGTTTGACTTAAAAGAGTGGAGAGGAGGGTACGCTGACTTCTATTCGAGCCGCAGACTATGTCATGCTTAAGCCACTCCTTTGGTGCTTATCGCCAAGCCACCGTACGCCATTGCTGGTAGCCAGCCGGCAGGTTCAACGGTATGTCTTACTTCCCAGCTAATATTATTTATTTTTTATTTTAACACAATCAAATCCATATGTCCATAGTTGAAAGATAAATTGTAATTCTTGTTTTTGTAAATTAAAGTATTTGAATTTGTGTGTTCAGTAATTACGCATTTGTTTTTGAAATAAAAATTTAGTTTTGCGCCCATGTCGCGACCCAGCAGTGTATCACAATCCACAGTTTGGGAACCACTGTATTAGACTACAGTAGAACCTCGATTAACCGTCACCCTTGGGACCAAGACCATGACGGATAACCGAATAGACGGATAACAGAAATAATAATAGCACCGATACAACTTAGCACCTAGACTGTTTGGTGTGGCAACAGCGCAATTCACTGCCTTGCATGTTATATCGGCGCCATTTTAAGCCCTAAATAATTTTCATGATTGCTGCGCTGTACTTAATGTGAATTTATTTTAAATGAGAAAAAACAAAACTAGGCCAGTTCATGTGGAAAATACGTTATTAAAATATTTTATTAAGAAATCAATGAAATATCAACTGTACATGCACTTACTTTTACCCCCAAAACTTACGTTTTCGGTATTTAGTTTTTAAAATAATCCGTCATTTTCTTTCATTTCTTACCCCGTCAAGTTTTTCAGGCGTCCATGTTTCTAATTTTTCTGAGAAGAAGCACCAGCGTAATAGTTTATTGTTTATTGTCGACTCCCAAAACTACACGTTCCCGTTTCTCAGCCATAACGGAAGAGCATTTCGTATAAACAGCACTGTCAAAAATAAACGGAAAACACGTAAAACACTATTAGGCATTGCACTCGAAATCGGCAATAACATCTGTTCACTGTAGCCAAGCACCATACTGAACTGAAATGAAACAGTAGCAGTGGAATGCAGAAGACAGTGTAAAGGATTAACCAGCTGGGCCACTACCCTTGCCGCCAATGATTCACGCACATTGTAGGTGTGCAGTACAGTTGTCCCTACTCATCATAGAGCCTGAACAGACGACTCACGGCTCGGTGCTGACGCGAAAACTTTTTTTTTGCGCTATCGGGGTGGCGGTTAATAGAGACTGACGGTTAAAAGGGTGACGGTTAATCGAGGTTCTACTGTATATGATTTTTGAGTATTAGTGGTTCACTATCATTAATCATTCAGGTGTAGCTCTACATTCATTCAGACATCATATTAATTTTTTGTGTATTTTATGAGCGATTAACAAAACAAATTTAATTGATCCATTCAACTCTCATGTTGGCTGTCAGCCGATATCGCACTTCGCCGACATTCGGAATTTGCCATTCTAATTCGTGTGAAAAAAGAAAAAAAATTATAATTATAATAAAAATATCCAAATAAATAAATACTCAAGATCCATGTTTTTCTTCAAATTAAATTATATCTGTGGGGAGGTCGGGAATAAAAATGATAGTTAAAAGCGTTAAGTATATAAAACTAAATTTACTAACTAACTTCTAATAAAACAACTTTGAAAGTGTTTTGTAAAAATTTATTCTAGCCTGAATTTATGATTTTTTTCTTCAGTCCACGGAGAACACCTTTGTTGAGTGTCTGAGGCACAGACTGCTGCCGTATCTGCAGCGCTGTGAGAAGCTGCAAGCCCAGTCACGGCGGAACCTTCTCTCTCAGTTCCTGGCTCGTGTAAGCTCCACCGACCTCCGCTGTCCTCTGAAGGTCAGTTAGCTTCATTACAATAATTACCATTAGTTCCTTACAATTTGTAAAAGAATATCAAGAAACAATGGGTCTTATTAACAGTTTCCAGCCACTGTGATTTACTGTATATCACATACTTGATACCTTTAGCCAATGTTGGTAGCTGTTTGATAAATTCCCAGCCAATTTAGGGAACGTTTCATAGTGTAATTGTGTCCAAAGTGCTTATTTTGCATAAGAGAAATTGAAGGAGTTGAAACATGCTGCAGTTGAAAATTAAATTTGAAATACAATTTATAAAATTGTAAGTTTTTAAAAGGAGGATGTTTCATAGTGTCCAATGTCAATATGTCCAAAACCGTAAAACAGAGAAATAAATAAACTCTGTTTCAAAGTATCCAATTTTATTGTGTCCAAAAGTGTTTATTTTGCATCAGAGAAATTAAAACATACTGCAGTTGCTTCTTCAAGTTGAAAGCATTCAGAAGTGCTCCTTACAATTGCATCAATAAGTAGTACAGTAGAACTCCAATTATCTGAATTAATGGGGACCGGGACCCATTCGGATAATCAAATATTCGGATAATCGGAGTTTTTTTTAAAATTGCCATTAGAGAGAAAAAAAGCTACGTTTTGATATTGCACTATTTTTTTATTGAATAATTAAATGTAAGAAACATGATATTTTCACTTGTTTTAAATATAAATAAAAGTTAAGAAATAAAAATCATTGTTTTTTAAACATCTCCGTCAATGTAAGCTGTTTTGCGGTCTTCATCAGTCACACTCGGGCACACTTAAGACTTTTTTTGGAAAATTTTTTTTCAGAAAGTGATTCGGATAATCGGCGATTCGGATAGTCGGAGTTCGGATAATTGGAGTTCTACTGTATAGTACTATAATGTATACAGTAAACCCTCTCATATCCGGATGTGATTTTGAAAGAATACAAAAATTTGAAAACATTCTAGGAGGCCAATGTTTGCTAACCCAGTAGTCGCGAACGATGTTTGTAGGCTGGTTAGTAGCGCGCCGGTTGCCGAACGGGGTTGAAGCGATGTGGACAGTGGTAATGTTCAAAAGTAGAGTAGAGGGAACGGTGGTGAGTCACCCTTGCCCCGAGCACCTGAGTCTTCAGCACTACTCTCTGTATTTTGTGCTATCTGGTGCAAGGTCACTGACTCACAAAAAAATAAACCTCCCCATACCACCTGTCCCATACCACCCCATAAGCCAACGTATCACATGTACTGTAGTGACAACATCCGCATCAGTGTTCAGTGTCTCCTTTGTTTTGCTTGAGTGACATACTCTGTCTTGCAACGGTTCGTTTTAGTTTCTATTACTCTACATACTGTACCACTTTATACTGTATTACATAAATTTTTTAGTTTTGATGTTATTACAATATTAAAGTATTACAACAAAAATTTTATATTTTTATTTAATATCCCGATGCTTTATTCCCTTCTCATATCCAGATTTTTTCCTATCCGGATTGGCTGTTGCCACATTAGTCCATATGAGAGAGTTTACTGTACAATAAAGAACAACAAAAAATAAACACAGATCTACTTTGGTACAGATTTCTCTCATAACAACTTCGGATAAGTGTTCTATTTTGGAAAACCACAGTCAAGTATTTCAAAATAATTATTTAACACTTTAAGCGCCAATGCGATTTTTCCCAATCTCCCACTCTGTGCCAGATTATATTTTTTTATTTTTTAAATACTATTTTGATATTTTACTTTTAACTATGTATATTTATAAAGTTTTGAGTGGTTTTTATTTATTCTGACTGTTTTTAAGCGTCAGGTATTTTGGCTCTACAAGAGTGTTTTAAAGCTATAATTGTAAAAAAATAATCACTGTCGGGCCATGATACCCGATGTGTGGGATATTGATTTCTTGCAGTTGGCAGTACGAATAGGGTACAGCTGATGTTTCTGCTATGCACGAAATTCACTAAGGGTCATGTTAAACGAGCGCTAATGCTGTCACCCTAATGTTATGAGAAACGGGACGATAAATGTCCATGTTATACGTAACGCTAAACACGCAACGCTAACGCATATACCTGTTAGAGCCATTATATACAAGCGCTAATGCCACAGCATTAATAGCGTCCGGATATCTGGGCAATAGTATATCCATAGTGCAAGTTATACGAACAGCATCAACCCTGATGAGTCTGCGTTGAGCCCAGTGTTGTGCGCAACCTGCCGCGCTAGCAATGCTGCGGTAGCAACCAACACTATACACAGCGTTGTAAGGACTAAGGAAAATTTTGTACAGAGGACATTGGGATACACAAAGGAGGTAATCTTTACAATGTTTACAGGTTAACTCAATCCTCACGCTCTGTCCTGAATATTTAAAAACATGTCCTAAGTTTTGGTATTGCGATAGTTAATTAAAATTAAAAAATTACAATGGAATGCCAAAAACAAAATTAATCCGTACACTCTGGCTGAGCACATATATATTTGTATGTTTGAATTCTATGCGCTCAGACAACAATTGGATAATTTGCCATGAAAAGTGGTACAATTACGTAAAATTTCATGGATCGTAAATTTTGTTGTAGCTCAATTGGGTTTTGCCCTAGAAGCCCAAAAAGGATCCCACACTATGAACTTATTCCATATAATTAGTTAAAAGTGACTTGAGAAGCAGGGTTATATGCGAAAAGAGGCTGTATTGCGCATAGAAATCATATTACTAGTTATAGAATTGGCTTTTATAGAAATCCTAGTATAAAAAATGAACTGGAGTTTATTAAAAGATTAAATACTATGTTTTAGTTTTACTATAGTTTATTTTACTATAGTTTTAAATTTTAAATATAAAAATGTAGTTTTTATGGGAGACATAAATATTAATATGTTGAATGTAAATGACATGGTTGCTGACATACAGCGCTCTGCGGAGTTAGGTTAGGTTGGTTATTGATAGTCTAAAATATTATTACGAGATAAAAATATCACTTAAAATATATACTTAACTCTACAGAGCGCTGTATGTCGGCAATATCCCGTATATTACGATGTAATGCAACAGTGGCATCCGGCTAATACCAAACCTAATACTTTTGACATATTTTTTATCTAGACACATTGTTCTTTAAAATACAGTACAGTATGAATTATAATTTCCCTGTTGTGTCTATCAAGATCTTTCATGATTTAGGCCTAAGCCTAATGTGATTATGATTACATATTTTTTTCAAAAAGTCTTTTTTTAAATCATACTTTAAATTTGACTTTATAAATGCTTTATTTATTTATCTAGAGATTTTAGTGTCTACTAACCAACTAGTTTTTACATTAGTATATTTATATTATTATTATTGGTGTTTTTCCCATGAAGAGTGCATTTAGAAATTTTTGCAGTAAGTAATTTTAAATGCTTGGAAGAAGGAACTAGAAATAATTGAATATAGAACAAAAGAGCAAAAAATTAGACAAACAGAAAAGCTACACATTTACCAAAACCACGATAAACATCCCAACAAATCTATACAAATAATATTAGAGTTTTGTCTGTACATTGCTCAGAGTTATTAATTTTTTAGTTATTTTTACATTTCATGCGAAGACGAAACAAGTCTTATCTCAATTTGTGTCTGTCTGTTTGTGACGCTCCAGGAGGTATTTTACGTCATCTTCTCTGAAAAAAACGGGGAACTGATGACAGCCAAACTTATTTCATGCATTCCCTACATTCCAGAGAAGGTTTTTCAATTCTTGAAATTGTCCGTCACCACTTGAAAAGTAAATAATGGGCCCCACTTTTATTTAAAAACATAAAAGTGGGTTTTTATTAAAAAAACCCACTTTTTACACGATATTAGTCAGATTTTGCTTTTGAAATTAAATGAAATGAATAATTCTTTATTTAAACAGGCAAAGTTCATTCTCACACTTAACCTAAGCCAAACTAAATACAGGCTAACTATTCCTTACCAACCTAAAAATTAAACTTTCATTGTTTACAAATTATACTATGAAAAAAACAACTGAGTTACCTGTTTTGGGTAACTGCTACAAAAAGGCTCTTGATGGAACATGGACACTTTGGGCTGTTGGATGAAACCTGGTTTTTCCCATCTTTAGCCCTGCTCTAATCGATTTATTATGGCCAATATCCCATATTACGTAAAAATCATAAATCTTGGTCAGAAAAAAATTCACTGTTCAGTGCTTATTTTAGAGAATAAGATTATGAATTTTTAATGTATTAATTATATGTATGTAAATGTTCATTTTGTTCTTTTTTCAATGTATTACTTTCTCCCTTTATACATACGGAGAAAGTATTGTTTTCGTCAAAATTTTCGAATTCGAGTTGAGAGTGGATACATCTATTTTAGGGTTCCCTGAATCTAAAAAAGTGGGTTTCAACGTGATGTCTGACCATCCGTGTGTGTGTGTGTGTGTGTGTGTGTGTGTGTGTGTGTGTGTGTGTGTGTGTGTGTGTGTGTGTGTGTGTGTGTGTGTGTGCGTGTGTGTGTGTGTCTGTGTCTGGATGTGTACAGAGCCACAGCCTACCCCGTTGGTCCAATTTAGATGAATTTTAGCATGTATGTATATATTCACGGTATCTCCAGGGTTTTTTTTATTTAATTTAATTTTTAATTACTAAGGGTATTTCACCCCTAAAAAGCCTTCAAAAACGTAAAAAATACAAATTTCTCAAAAACGGCTCCAACGATTTTGATTAAAATTTGATAGTTTAATACGCAGAGTACTAAATAATTTGACACCACCCGCATGTCTGGAAAAATTATGGTCAAAAATGAGTGTAAAAAAATCAAATTTTTAATTTTTCAGCGAACAAATAAAAGTAAAGTATAATTTGACTGGCACCATTAAAACCAGCTTAACAAACTAAACAAATTAGTACTGTATTTTGAATTATTTGTCTACGACTAACGGTTCCAGAGAAAAGTTGAATTTACTTTCCATGATAAACGCAGTATGTTGTTTGAAAGCGCCCAATGTTATTCTTAAGGAGAATATTAAAAAATCAATTTCTTCCTCATTTCCAAGTATTTCCCATGAAACTTTGTATGAAGCGTTAGGTCAAATCACCCATGACCTTACGCTTACGACCTTACCAACTCAAAAAAGCTGGGTATTACCGGAGGTGGGGGGGTTTCCCCCATACAATTTGAACAATTAATTTAACTTTGTCTCTCTTGTTTTTATTTTAAGAAATCAGATGATAATTATTTATTAATCAGATGATTTACAATAAATCATTAAATGATTTATTGTTTCATTTAGATAAACTTTAAAGAAAATGATAGTTTTATTACAGATTGTCTTTTTTAATTTACTTAAAGGAGAAAGTATTTGTCAGTCCTTTGATACAGTTTATTTTTAAATGTAAATGTTCATTCTATGAATAATATATGATGTGTAGCATGGCATTATTGCTAAACCATGTTCTCCAAGTTTTATAAATCCTGGATTGTATGATATACGATTTAAAGTTAACATTCATATTGGTTCCTGTCCCACTTACATATTTTCATTTTTGTACGTTTTAGATTCAAAAATATAAAAGAGAAAAAGAGATTAATCTTAGATAATGTTCTTTCTCATTATTGTTTTGATGTTTTCCAAGAAACCTATTCATGTGAAAATATTGTCTTTGATTGTTCTATTTTGAAATTGTTTAACTATTGAAAATACTATTTAAAACAATAATATATTATTGATGGTAAGAAAACTTTGTTAAATAACCTCTCATAGAATCTTAAAAAAATGTTTTCACAATCTAAAACATGAAACAGTGTTGACATTTGATATTTTTTAAATCCATTTGAAATTTAAATAATTCATATCATAAGAACGCACATGATATAGATGTTGGAGTACTGTACTCAAGAACCTGATAGCGGGCTAGTCAAGGACCCTGAAGAGTTGATCTGTTTGGCACTGGACTCTGTTTATGGATACTCCCGCACTGATCAGCTGGACAAGGCAGAAACCATGCTAAAAATACTCCCAGTGTCCTCGTACAGGTCAGTTTTTGTTTTTATTTACAATTTAGTTGTTAATAACCTGGTCACTTAGACTATTATTATTATATTATTGATTTGGAAATTCGCTGGGTCTGCTGTGACGGGGGTATTTCTAAATACGGAGGTAACCTCCACTTGCACCTGACGTCATTTAAATATCTGTACTTTTTTACCTTGTTCAAGTTTCCATGAAAACAATACAACACACGCAATAAAAATTACTTTTAGCTTGCCAAACCTTTTAATACATTTCAAACACTACAAACATGAGAGACAACAACACAATAATAAACAATAACAAAAAACATATGTTCCAAACATTAAATAATTAATCATATTGGATATAGAGGCAGGCACTGAGCTTGGCTATAAGTCCATACAAGTCCAAGGCTGTAACATACCGCCGCCCATGAACCACTCCGGGGTTCATGACAGAAACAAAGATGAACAAACAAATTAAGTCGAACGACCCAATAGCCCCTTTTCTGTCTTCAGTCAGGTATCAAGGGGAAGTGGAGATACCTTGGTGATGGGTCTTGAGAGAGGCCCTCTCAAGGTTTGAAGGTAGACCACTCGAACGAGTCCATCTGGACATGGCGAAGTCGAGAAGTACAGTCAAACCTTGATATAACGAATCTCAAGGGACCGGACTGAATATTCGTTATATCAAGGTTTTCGTTACATCGAGTTTCGTTATATTGAGGTTAGGTTTGATGGAATCTCGCTATATCGAGGTTCACCGACATCGTAATGCAGGCCAACATCTAGCAATGCTTAAACCTCATTAAAACGCTCTGTAATTGCATAGGATACTCTGTTGTTAAGTAAATGGAGAATAAAATAAATTGTCTCATTCTACTTGATACAAAATAAACTAACTTTAGTTTTTAAAGTACAGTATGTTTAAAAGAAGAATTAAAATCAATTACGTAGTAATGTTGTTATGACAATAATGTACATACTTATATGTATTAAAAAAGTAAACTACAGTATGTATTATAATAAAATAAAAAAGGCTTAATCCTTAAAAATAGTTTTAACACTGCATATCTTTAAAACAACGAGAATAAAAAGGATAAACTCTGAGTATACAAAATCAAATATAAAGTTCTGAAAATTTATTTTTTTAGTACGAGTATATGTTTAAAAAATGAATGACATTAGGAATAAAAAATTATGTTTTTACAAATTGTACTGTAATTCACTATATACAGAAACTATAATTTATTGTATTAAAAATGTAAATGATAGTACTTTAATAAACAAAACAGCGCTAATACTTAAATATATTTTAAGTTAGTTACAGTACTATCTCTTTTTTAGTTTGTTTCATTAGTTTGGCTGCTTCCACCCTGATTACTAGAAAAAAAGTCAGTTATAGAGGTCTGCTTACGTGATTTCCTGTTGACATTGTCCAAGGCGCAATCTAACTGGGTGATAGAATTCACTACACATTCACTCAAAGCATTTTTTTTAAGAAAAAAATGTTTAAGCACATTTATAGCTTCGTGAGCTTCCTTTGAGGTTGGGTCGGGCAATTCAAAGCTTTCATCTTCTTTATCCTCGTTACCATCTTCCATATCTTCATTTTCGTCGTCTGGCTCTGATGTTACTGTAGAGGAAATTATCTCGGCGTCTGTTAGTGTTCCACACACGGCTACCTCGTCATCGAAAGTGACAAAGTCTAAGAAATCTGTATCAGACTGTAAGTTGAGGGTTTCCTTCAGCTTGTCCCACCTTTCTGAAACTTCATCGATGACGTCTTCATTGTTCTGGTCTGATGATGCTGCCTGTTGTTCTCCATTATCTTCATGAGATTGGACGGCAAAGCTGCTCTTCTTAAAGAAATTGAAAATTGTACGCTCTGTTACCTTATTCCATGCTTTTGAAATCATCCACATGGCATCCAAGACATTTATATTTGTTGGCGTCTTGTTTTCCAGGTCCCTTAAGAACAGTTGAACAACTTCTTTTCTATAATTTACTTTGAAACTTCGAATAATACCCTGGTCGAGTGGTTGCAGTTTTGAGGTTGTGTTTGGAGGCAGATACTCGATCTTTATGTTACTCAGTTTTGGAATGTCTCCGTGAGCTGTACAATTATCGATAAACATTAAAATTTTATTCTTTTTCTTTTTCATTTCCTTGTCGAGACTTTGAAGCCATTCACCAAAAACGTTACAATTCATCCAAGCTTTTGGGTTTGCCTTATAGTCAGTAGGAAGGTCAGTAACATTTACATTCTTAAAACAACGTGGTTGTTTTGATTTACCAATAACGAGAGGTTTTAATTTGTGACTCCCTGTGCAATTTGCACCTAACATCACTGTTATACGATGTTTGCTGTTTTTCCCACCATGGCATTTATCACCCTTAAATGACAATGTTTTGTCCAGTAAACACTTGAAAAACAGACCTGTTTCATCCGCATTATATATGTTCTCAAGTTCATATCCATCAGTCAGCATGATAAGTTTTTCCTTCCACTCAGAACAGACACCATCATCAACTTTTGCACTTTCACCGCAAACTTTACGAAAAATAAGTTCGTTTCTTCTTTTAAAATTTTGCAACCATCCGTTGCTAGCTCGAAATCGGTCATGTCCTAATTCAGAAGCGAATTGTTGAGCTTTTTCCTGTAAAATGGGTCCGCTTATTGTAATATCTTGATCTCTACACTGTTTAAACCATTTCAGAACACATTCTTCAACATCCTTCAGCTCACATGACTTCAACTTTTTTACATCCGTACATAAAACACTTCCTTCTTCGAATTTGTCTTTCTGTTTTAAAATCGTCGCTAAAGTACTGGGCGGTACACCAAATTCTTTTGCGATTTCAATTTTTTTTCTTGTTGGATTCTCTTCAACAAACTTAATAATTTTGCGTTTGGTATCAACGGTTAACGAGCTACGCTTCTTTTGGTTTTTTTCGTCCATGTTTATTGCACTGCACTGCACAGACTACACACCACAGACAGACGCAATGAACTGAATGAAATTCATGACAGTCAAGACCGTGGGACAAATCCGTGGTCGGGGGTTCATGTTTAGACACGATTGTAAGTTTGTTTCCGTTCGTTATATCAAGGGAGGATAGAGATCATTCGTTATATAGAGGTAAAATTCGCTATATAGAGGTTTTTATTAAGAAAAATTCGTTATATAGAGGTTGATTTATTTTTTCTGGCATCTTCAAAAATTCGTTAAATCGAGGTTTACAATACGGTTCAATCGTTATATAGAGGTGAAATTAGCATTGAGTCTTATGGGAAGTTGTAGGGGATTTAAAAAAATTCGTTATATCAAGGAATTCGTTATATCAAGGTTCGTTATATCAAGGTTTGACTGTACATTGTTTGCCAGAACTCAGGGCACGGAGATCTTCTTTAAATTCTGATAGCTGCATGAATTTACATATTTTCCATTCAGCTTCTTTGAACCTTATACTTCTTTTGACCTTATTTACTCCCTTGAAGATATTCATAAAGCACATCACATAAGTCAATACTCTTAATAGTGTGTCCCATGAGGAGTATTTACCTAGCAGATCATCTGTAGTGGACTGTATGGTTACTAATATGGAAAGTGGATCTTGCTTTATTTCAGGTAACTCCTCAGGTACAATCGGAGTGAACATTGTTTTTGGCCAGGATTCTTTAGATTTCTGCAACCAGGAAGGCCCATGCCACCTGAGGTCATGACCTAAGATAGAAGACGGAAGGAGACCTCGACTGGCACAGTCAGCTGGATTAGAGTTAGTTGGAACATGTGACCATGTATGTGATGGAATAAGTTCCTGTATCTGAGCAACCCTATTGGCTACATAAACCTTCAACCGGTATGGCGGTGTGTGGATCCATGACAGAACTACAGAAGAGTCACACCACGCCTTTATCAAGCTGATACTGCATCGTTGAGACAAAATAGAGGAGGAAAAATGGAGTAGATTAACCAGAAGATGAGCACCACAAAGCTCAAGGCGGGGTATCGAGATTCTTTTGAGAGGAGATACTTGTGATTTAGCAATGAGCAGAAAAGTCTTTATATTTTCATTAGGACAAACAACACGAACATAAACAACTGCACTGTAGCCCGCTTCAGAGCCATCACAGAATCCATGGAGTTGGATATTGAGAGCATTACACAATGATATATAACGAGGTATTTTGAGGTTGTTCAAACTAGATATTTGACTAATGAACCGCTTCCATTTCTCTGCAATGTGTACCGGCGCTTGTTCATCCCACTGCACACGAATTGTCCATAGTAGTTGTAGGAGAGACAGTCCAAAATGTCACAGGAGTCAACCATGCACATATGTCATAAATTCGAGCAACGGTTGAGAGAATGAGTCTTTTAGTGACTTTTGTATCTGGTAGATTGAGATGGTAAACAAGTTTGTCACTTTCTGCGACCCATTTAACCCCTAGCACATTGTACAACGGATGTTCTGGATCTGAACATGGCAGAGGTTCTTCCCGGTGTGATTCAGGGACATTGCGCACAAGCTGTGTACAATTACTTGTCCATTTCTCAGGTCGAAGCCACCTTTAGAGAGAAGTTGGATGGCTTCAGTTTGGAGAGTAAGAGCATTTTCCATTGTATCTGCTCCTCATATTAAATCATCGACGTAGATTTGATTGTTTATAGCTTGACTTGCACGAGGAAACATATGACCCTCATCGATGACGAGCTGCTTCAGAGTTCGTATCGCAAGAAAAGGTGAACTGGTAAATCCAAAGACCACGGTTGTCAAACAATATATTGACAGAGGTTTGCATGATTCTTCACGCCAGTAAAGAAGTTGGTAATTTCTATCATCTGGGTGAATAAGAATTCTTCTAAACATTTGTCTAATATCGTTACAACAGACAAATGGGTAAGACCTGAATAAAATCAAAATATCACTGATTTCATTTTGAAGCTTAGGTCCGGAATGAAGAATATCATTGAGTGATACACCAGATGACGATCGAGCACTGGCGTCAAATACAATCCGAACCTTTGTTGATGATGAGTCTTGTTTGATAACCGCATGGTGTGGGAGAAAGAAATGCGCTTTATCTGGGAGTGGGGGGACATTCACTGGTTCCATATCTCCAGAGTCCAACAATTCTTTTATGCAATCGTGATATTTTTCCTTCAAGGCTGGGTTGGAGTTAAGTCTTTTCCCTAATGAGAAAAACCTTCTTTTTGCCATACTTGAAGAATCGCCTAAAGGGGGATGTTCATCTTTCAAAGGGAGACGAACAACATAACGCCTTGTTGAATCTCTTGAGTGTGTTTTGATGAAGTGGTTTTCACAAAATGTGTCATCTGGAGTAGGCTTAGCCTTGAAAGGGGGCTCTTCATGAGTCCAAAACCTTTGTACAGCTTGATGGAGATCATGTGAGTCAATAGTGAGTAGAGAGGTGTCACTTACGTCGCCTGTATCTTCAATAATATCAGAGTAAGGCTCAGATTGAGGAGATTCAAATGCAGGGGACGAACCTATCAGAATATAACCAAACACAGAATTCATGGCTGATGGTAGATTTTCACCAATGATGAGTTTTTCTCCGGTCATAATTTTAGGATAGAGATCGGATCGGCTCCTAATAACATATCAACTGAACTAGGAGTGCCAAATGTTGGATCCACAAGAACAAGATTCTTAAATCTATCCTTTACATCCTGAGGAACTTGATTGTGAGGTAAATTAGATGTTATTCGATTCAATATAACCATGGGGTGGTTATCAGTCACTTTAGTTCCATTTAAGGCAGATATTTGAACCCTAGAAAGACCTTTACTGTTTACATGGCATGATGACAGACCATCAATTCTGTTATATTTAACAGAAGATCTTTCGAGTGAAAGTAAACTCGCAGCTGTTTCAGTTATGCAAGAAATCATGGAGGCTGAATCCACAACAGCTCTGAGTACTAGTGTAATACCCTTGGTTGAGGTTACTTGTACCAGAGTGGTACCTAACAGTATTGTGGTGGGTCTGTCAAGGCAGCTGTTATTATGAGAAAGTGCAACTGCAGCGTTTTTTAAGGAGTCTATTGCTGGAGTAAACTTATAAGAGGACTGATTTGATTGATTTTCAATAGAATTAGACACTATACGCTCAGGGAAGTGTAACCATGAATGGTGTTTCTTCTTACATTGATCACAGACCCTTTTGGATTTGCATTTGTTTACAGAATGAGCAGAACCTAAACAGTTGAAACAAAAATGATTTTGTTTTACAAACTCAAATTTATCTTGTGTCGACAACTCCTTGAAAACTGAGCAACCATAAATGGAGTGCCCTTCCTTGGAACAATATTTACATTTCATTTTAGGATAAGAGATAAGTACAGTTCGGTTTTCTTTATAATATTTATCAATTTTTGAACTACTATGTTTTGGATTAGAATGATGAGTGAGACTTGGATTTGGATAAGAAGAAAGACTAGCTGCCTCCAACCGATTACATTCCTTTTCCAAAAACACTATTAGTATTTCGGCACAAGGAAACGTTTGGGAATCTGCCCTATCATCTTCAAATCTTTTTCGCGTTTCAATGTCTAGCTTTCTCATAAGGAGAGACGATAGTATCATGTTAGATGGTTTTACCTCATGTTTCAAAGCGATAAGAGCCTGGTCACTTTCATGGAACCGAGAGATGAACGACCTTAAGTTACTAGCCGTTGGGGTTTGAATTGGAGGCAAATCAATTATGTTATTAACATGAAAACTAACAATTTTTCTATTATTCTCATACCTCTTTTTGAGGATTTTCCATGCTACCTCATAATTCTCTGGAGTGATCTGAAGATTTTTTACCAAGTTGAGGGGCTCGCCTTGAAGTGACAACAAAAGATACTGCATTTTTTGAGATTCATTAATGTCAGAGTTTTTATTGACTGAGGCATCAAACATATTAAAGAAAGTTAACCATTGATCAGGAGATCCATCAAAAGGTTTTAAGGTAAGTCGAGGTAGTTTTAAATTCAATGGTGAAACATTAGACTTACTTGGAGAGACAAGCCGTGTGTTGTTACCTTGATATTGCTTCGTCAGTAGTTCAATCGATTTGTAAATCTCAGTTATCCTCTTGTATCGTCAGAACATTATCAATATTAAATTCCTGATCTTCATCAGCCATTAACTGAGTTAAGGAGTTGCTAAAGCTGAAAAGTGGGTTTTAGCGACATTATGGTCAAAGTTGAGCTCATTGAGCTCTGTTTTGTCAAGTCCATCGGTGATCACAATGTTTGTTATTATTTCATCTACGTGAGTCTTAGTTTGAGTTAAACTACTTTTTTACAGAGTACTTTTCCTTTCAAAGATACAAAACTTCATAATGGACGAACAAATTAGTAATTATTAAATTCAAGAGATAAAATCAATAATTATTAAAATCAATACAAAATAAAATGAAGCAACAAAAATATCAGACAAGGAAAGAGAGATTACAATCAAAAGAGAGAGATTTCACAAATAGAGTATGAACAAAGATATTTGAGAGTTTTTCACAAAACTTCCATAGCTTTAGTCTATCCGGTTCGTTCAGGACCATACACTTTTTTACCTTGTTCAAGTTTCCATGAAAACAATACAACACACACAATAAAAATTACTTTTAGCTTGCCAAACCTTTTAATACATTTTAAACACTCTATAAACATGAGAGACAACAACACAACAATAAACAATAACAAAAAACATATGTTCCAAATATATGATTAATATATAATAATTAATCATATGGGATATAGAGGCAGGCACTGAGCTTGGCTACATGTCCATAAAAGTCCAAGGCCTTAACAATGTCAGTACATCTAATAAAGGGATATATATATATATATATATATATATATATATATATATATATATATACAGGGTGTTCATTAAAGTCGGGGACAAACTTCAAGGGGTGATAGTACTCATCAAAATAAACAAAAAATCACCTATAACCATTTGTCGAAAAATGCTTCGTTTAGCCACTAGCCGCCATTTTGTATTTTTTACAAAAAACGTTATATATTACGAATTGTTTAAGATACAGAAACCAAACTTTGCACACATATTTATTGGTTAAAGACAAAAATATTTTCAAAGTATCAGCTAATTTGATTTTATGTTTTCAAAATGGCGGTGGTTAAAAATCTTATAACTAAAATAACAAAAAACCCATTAACTTTATAAAATTTTTACTAGATACTACTAGAAGCGGAGTTCAGCTGGCACAACACGGCGTCTTTGCCACGGCCGCTCCGCGGTGGCACATGAGCCCTGTAATGTAACATTAAACCTGCATTTTCTCGGTTATTGGTGGACGGATTTCGTTTCCCAAAGTACCGTTTGATTTGGAATTAAAATTGCAATATTTTTTGTATCTAGTAAAAATTGTATAAAGTTAATGGGTTTTTTTTTATTTTAATTAAAGATTTTTAACCACCGCCATTTTGAAAATATAAAAGCAAATTAGATGATACTTTGAAAGTATTTTTCTCTTTGACCAATAAATATGTATGCAAAGTTTGGTTTCTGTATCTTAAATAATTCGTGATATATAACGTTTTTTGTAACAAATACAAAATGGCGGCTAGTGGCTAAACGAAGCATTTTTCGACAAATGGTTATAGGTGATTTTTCATTTATTTTGATGAGTAATATCACCCCTTGAATTTGTCCCCGACTTTAATGAACACCCTGTATATATATATATATATATATATATATATATATATATATATATATATATATATATATATATATGTAATATTATATATATAATTTTTAGCAACTTTTTTTGTCTCTAGGCACTTCAAAACAAAAAAGGAACATGGTCCAGGGCTTAGGTCTTGCCATGAGACCTACGGTAATAGCTTCTTCCCTATGGGGAATTCTGTAAAAAGTACTCAGGGAGAAACTGGGTGATGTAGATAACTATACCAAAAAGCCCAAAGTATATTTTTGAAAACTTTATATAGTAACATAAAATCTCTGTCCTCCCAATATGATAATATATTTATTTCTGGGTGGATAATGACGTAAAAATCAATTTAAGTTTCTTGATAATTAAGGTGGAATGTTTTCAGGCTAGATGAGGCAGAGCTATGTGTGAGAGTGCGGTCGGCTCAGGATGAATTGAAGGTGGCCCAAATATTGAAAGGGCGCAATAAACCATTGAGTCTGTCAGAAGTGCGGGATATGAGGCAGGACAAGGAAGCAGCAAAGTCACTTCTCACTAACCTCACGTCTGCCCTTAGTACCAGGTATGTTGACAGGTGAGGAGGGATTTAGTACTGAAGGGCCGTAACTGACCATTGAGCATGTCAGAAGTGCGGGATATGAGGCAGGACAAGGAAGCAGCAAAGTCACTTCTCACTAACCTCACGTCTGCCCTTAGTACCAGGTATGTTGACAGGTGAGAAGGGATTTAGTACTGAAGGGCCGTAACTGACCATTGACCATGTCAGAAGTGCGGGATATGAGGCAGGACAAGGAAGCAGCAAAGTCACTTCTCACTAACCTCACGTCTGCCCTTAGTACCAGGTATGTTGACAGGTGAGGAGGGATTTAGTTAGGGGTCTGCGGTACAGGAAATTATGAGGTCGGTACGGTACGGTACGGTACAAATTGTTGTACCTCGGTTCTCGGTACAAATTCGGTACGGTACAAGAGAATATTGCCGCTAGTAACATTGACTGAGCTCATCCTTTTATTCATAAGTATTTTTCAGAACTTATTTAGTGAAAACATAGGAAAAGGAGTTTAAAAAAGATATACAATGTCATAAGAAATATTTTACTGTACTAATTTTCAATCTGTAATATGATTTTTTTTAATCCATTCTGTAAAAAATGTATCACATTAAACATATTAATAATTAATTATTTAAACATTATAATATATGTACAGTAGAACCTCGATTAACCGTCACCCTCGGGACCGAGACCATGACGGATAACCGAATAGACGGATAACAGAAATAATAATAGCGCCGATACAACTTAGCACCTAGACAGTGTTTGGCGTGGCAACATCGCAATCTTGGCCTATATTATAGGCCAAGATGCACATGAAATTAACTACTTCTATTTATTTGTTCTTTATTTATATCATATATATTATATTTATTACACAAAACTGTATTTTGTTTCATTCAGTGAAATAATGAAAAATTTCATAAAAAAATTACTTTTACTCCCATATTGACGTGGATATGTCTTAGCTCTGGGAGGAGGGGGGTGTTGGCAATTTGTGCGAACAAAATTTAAAACAGTGACGTCATTTGGTTGGTGACGTCATAGTTTGGTTATAAGGTCAGCTGTTTAGATGAACTAAAAACAATCCCTTTAGACATATCCACGGTCTAATCTATTTCCCACAGAGAAACAAATACAAAAATCTTTTCTCAGAGTTCCACCAGCGGTCGAGGCGGATTGGAACCAACTCCTGCAAGATCTGCTGCAGATGCAGAAGTTGGTATTCTCCTGTGTTCCACTTCAGTTGTGCTATGAGGTAGTTATGGATTTATACATCTTTGTTGTTTTTTCTGTTATAAGAATAAGAACTTTATTTAGCCAGAACATATTTCATGCAAATTCATTGGCACGTCCATATTATCACAGGAGGCATTTTACTTCTCCGGAAAAACGGGAGAACTGATTACAATGAAACTTATTTCATGTATTCTCTACATTCCAGAGAAGGTTTATAAATGCTTGAAATCGCCTGCCGCCTCTTGAAAAGTAAATAGCGAGCATTTAAAAACCCACTTTTACGCGATATTACTCACATTTTTATTCAGTTTTAAATGAATAACCTACAGCTAATAATCAGCTGTCTTTGTAGTTTAAAGATTTAATAGAAATAAAAACAAACAGCTATCAAATCAAAATTAGTTAGCTTATATTGATCATTGATTTTAAACCTATTTCGAAATCATACTATATTAAAAAGTTATTTTAACGTATAACTAATTATAATAATGGTATAAATGTTCTAATCTATTTAATTGTAAAGTAATGCTAAATAATTAAGCTGTGTATTTATTTATTTTATTTGTATTGATTAGTTTAGGATTTCAGGTTTACATTTTGGTATGATGATCTTTCTTCTTTAAACTGAATCCTACAACCCGTACAAAGGACAGGATTACTTCTAGTTCATTAATATTATCCCTAAGGTAGAACAGGCATTGTTGAATAAATAAATAAAATAAGGTTAGTATTCTAAACCATTTAAAAAGTTCTCTACAACTGTGATACCTATCTACTCCTGCAATTATTCTTACAACTTTTTTTCAATATAAATACTTCTTTTGCATGATAAATGAAATGACAATGAAAGAGCCCATAATATGCCTGCAGAAGAGTTTCTTGTTCTAATTCACCACACGAACGTTTAATTGCAGAGATACTAGAGCTAAGTTTGTTTTTCATCTCGTTTACATGCTGAAGCCAGTTTAAAGTAGGTTTAAAAGTAAGGTCCAGAAATTTTAATATATATAATTTTCTTCTTTTTAGGAGCTTCTCTAAGACTAAAGACAATGTTACTTGTTTTATCATAATTTAGTATTAAGTTCTTTGCTGCTAGCCAGTTATCTACATGTTCTTGATTTGATTTACTGTCTTCTAAATCTTTGCTTATACTAGGATTCCCTGTAATAACAGTGGTATCATCTGCATATAATACAATATTTGCAGGAATATTTACAATGAGGTCATTGACCACTACCTGAAATAATATAGGCTCTAGGACTGAGCCTTGTGGGACACCACAAGTTACAGCTTTACATTTAGATGTATTATGTTCTCATACATAACACATTTACATTTAGATTTACATTTAAATGTATTATGTATTATGTTCTATATGTAAAGTTACATATTCTCTAAATAAGAACTAAATAAATCTAAAGACACACCTTTAATATTATAATGTTCTAATTTTTTGATCGAAATAGAATGAGACCTTATCAAAAGCTTTCCTAAGATCCCAGAATGTTATTGCAGCAAAAGTCTTTTTTCATAACACTCAAGTATTGTGTCAACCAAGGTATACTGAGTTTATATTTTATTAAAATTTATTTTTATTAAATTTATTTAACAATTTATTTTTATTAAAAGTCTTTATACATATGCTCATATCTAAGCTATGCTATTTAGTTTTGTTTTGTTTTTGCAACTGGCAGGACTAAGCTATATTATTTTTTTGGTTTGTGGAACTGCTAGGACTAGAGATGAGATGTGATATAGTTTTTCGTTTGGTGGAATAAAGAGTGGAGATGATCTGGAAATGTCGGCTTTTAATTTCGCCAGGGGCGATACCTTTGAGACCTTTTCTCTAAAGTTTTGGTTATATATCAGTAAATCCATCAGTAAATAAATTATACATCCAAATGTGCTCCGGGTGTATAAAGGAAATAATGGCATGTGATGTAGATAGTCCCTTTCGGAATCCAAACTGTTCCTTACAAAGTAAACCTTTAGATTCTAGGTTGTCCATTAACTGTTTAGCTACAACTATTTCTACTACCTATGACAACACTGGTACAATAGCAACTAGTCTATAGTTCCCTATTACATTTTTATTTCCTTTAGTTATTTAGTTACTTTAGTTACTTACTTATTTAGTTATAACTATAGATCCAACTAACCAAAATGTTTTAACAATCGTTCTTCTACATTTACAAAGCTCGCGAATTCTAGAAGTGTTTGTTGTCTAAGGAGGTAATCATTGGGAATATATTTTTTGTTTAAGAACATCTTATGTTTGCAAAACGAACAACAGTAGTGTATTGCAGGTACATCCGCGTGAAAAATGAAGGTGCTAAAATGTTAAGTTAGGTATTTACGTTTTTATTTACAACATATCGCAACAAATAAAGGTTTTTTTCAATATAATTTATTCATACAATTGAGAATCCAAATTAAATTTGATCCATAAGACCATGAGTATAGTATTTATTATTCAAGGTTTATGAGGAAAACTAGATATTTTAGTTAAAAACGAAACACATACATCACAAATTTAATACCTAGATTGCTTTAAAAAGTCACTAAAATACACAATACTGTATTTTCAAAAATTTGCCGCAGAGAGAACACCCTGACCCCCCCTCTCCTGGGGGGTAATCCATAACCCCAAGACCCCCGGTGTGCGCCCCACTAGCATTTCACTCACGAGCCGCCACTGAATGAGAGAAATAATTTCGAAATATTATATGTGAAATGTTAAAAGCTATTTGTTTTTGAGGAGGAATTTTGTTGTTGGATAGCAACAATTCCAAAGCTGGATGCATATCTTGTGTAGTGGTCATGTAAAATAGGGGAAAATAATGAACCAGAATTTATGAAAATGAAACTGAGAAGCTCATTAACAAACAATTTTTGAATCGAAAAAAGGTTTATCACATGAAACAACAGATCGGAGGGGTACCTTCTAGATTTCTTAAACCCGCCTTTCAAAATAGATTTTCGAACCACAGTTAAGATGTGACCTGTAAGCCCCTCCCCATGCTATTATTCCATAAGGCAAAAAAGAATGCACGAAAGCAATATAAGTCAAAATTTCACTTAACTGTTTGAATGCAAAAGGTTTGTGACCTTCACGTAAAACTTAACTTAATATGCTTCAGAATTAAATCTTTATATGTTTCTGTTGTCAAACATAACATTTTAAACATAACTTTACTTTATTATAAATAAAAAAGTAAAAAATAAGAAAGTTAGTAATATCCCCGTCCCAGCAGACCTGCGTACTCAGCGAATTTCCAAATCAATAATATAATAATAATAATATATGACAAGTTTGGTCAAAATCTGTCAATAAACATGAGAATTATTTGCCTATTCTCCATAACATTAACATGGAAAGGAGTGTGAAGGTTTGCTGCTGTGAGGACCACTGAGAGTCGGCATTTATACCATCAACAATTTTTATTTTTAACATTCATACCAACTTTCATCAACATCTGTCCGTAAATAAAGGAGTTTGCCTATTCTCCATATGATTAACATGGGAAAAGAGTATGTAGGTTTGCTGCCATGATAAACACATTAACTATGATTTTTAAGCATAAATGGATGGATATCAACCACATCAATACAAATTTTAATCTAAAAATATAGATTGATAAGTGAAGTATTAATTGTTCCTTATCCTCCATAAGATTAACATTTTAAAGTCCCTAAATAAAACGTATAGTGTTTAGATTTGTTAATATCTCGGTACCTGCTGGAGATAGACAAAAACTTTAAGGAACTAAACTGTGTAGTTTCTTAAGCTGATTTTAATGGTGAAAGATAAAATCTAAAAACTTTTCAAATTAGATATGAAAAACGTATAAAACCCATTTTTGGGGTAAAAAACCCCCCCAAACTACCCGTTCCCTTTGACTGATATCTCTGGTTTACGAACTCGTCCGAGCAAATGCAGGAATACACGTTTCTACCAAATTTGGTCTCGATCGGACCATTTTTACGAGAGTTATCGTGTTCACAGACACACACACACACACATATATATATATATATATATGTATATACTAGCTGGCCCGGCGAACTTCGTAACGCCTCACAGTAAACACATGTTAACTTTAAGATTAGCCATGTTCTGAAGTCGAATAGCAATACGGCTTCATTGTGAGAGGTTATATATTCTGGGTCGCTGCATAGTGAATAACAATACTGAAACGATAAAACATATTAATATCATTCCCATAAAACAAATAAATCTGAGTGGATTAATTCACAATTTTCAAATCCATTCCAAACCCAAACGAAACCTAACTGTAATACGGCTTTTATAGGAAAGATATACAACAGCTGATTATTATAATAAACGTAATAATATAAACATTGTAATTATCATATAAACACGTGACTTTAATTAGACAGAAAATATAAATATAAATACATAATCCCCCAAAACCGTAAACTATTAACGTGGTGAATAAAGCTGTTCATTTTTTACAGTACACATTTACTTCATAGTTTAACATTAATGAATGATTCAGATGGCATTGGATAGTAAAGCTAATGGAAAGTAAACCAATCAGCTGTAGCTAAGAAATCAAATGTTTTCATTGTAGACAATTTGTAAACAAACTTACTCTCCATAAGGTTAACATTAGAAATTTAAAACACCATAAAATGGAAACTTATGGGGTTTTCGAAAATATTTTTTCACTAAAACCTTCCCGGACACATATAGAGCAACTTCCTAAAATTTCATGGCGATCGGATGAGTAGTTTGGCAACGCATAAAGGACAGACAGACAGACAGACAGACATACATTCAATTTTATATATATATATATATATATATATATATATATATATATACATATATATATATAAATTTTAACGACTATTGTTTTTGGACTCTGGGCACTTAAAGAAGAAAAAATAACATGGTCCCGGGCTTAAGTTTTACCATGAGACCTATGGTAATAGCTTATTCCCTATGGGAAATTCGCTAAAAAGAAATAGAATTTTAAGAACATTAAAATTATTGTATGAAATAAAAGCAGAGTAATATACTATTATAATATTTGTTTGTTGACAGGAACTCGTTGTTTTGCCTGAATATGCCAATGTCAGTAAATATGCTCTAAACGGACTCGATAAAACTATTCAGCATGGCTCGAGCGGGCATTAAATTTTTGATACAAGTTTAGGCAAACTAGTTAACATATTGTTTATGTTTTTATTTACTCAATGTTTTTTATTCATGTGAAGGATCATGACAATTATCTATTCAAGTGTTGGATCTGTGAAGGTGCACGTAACAGGAGTGCTAGCCAGTTGTAGTCTGGCTGTCATACGAACAGCTGTGCGTTCCATCTGCTGCCACAAGGAAGACCAGAGCCGCAAGCCACTTACACTAGAGCGCAGCATCACTCTAGTGTTGCAAGCAGCTACTCAACATTGTGACTCTGCTGCATCGCTCACTGACCATCAAGTCACCCTTGCAAAGTGAGTAATCAACTGCTAAATCTATCAAAGTACAGTAGAATCTCGATTATCCGTCACCCTTTTAACTGTCAGTCTCTATTAACCGCAACCCCGCTAGCGCAAAAAAATTGATGTTTCAGCGCCGAGCCGGATCGTCTGTTGTACTGTACTGCACACTTGCAATGTGCGTGAGTCATTGGCGGCAAGGGTAGTGACCCAGCTGGTTAATCTCTTACACTGTCTTCTGCATTCCATTGCTACTGTTTCAGTTCAGTTCAGTAAGGTGCGTGACTTACTACAGTGAACTGAAGTTTTTGCTGTACGTGCGTGCATGTGCGTACGTGCTTTACTGTTTATTGTTGACAGTGCTGTTTACACTTATAGCCGTAACAGAAGAGCGTTGCACACTCTTCTGTTACGGCTGAGAAACAGAAACGTGTGATTTTAGGACACGACAATAAATAATAAATGATTAGATGCTGGTGCTTCTTTTAAAAAAAAGTAGAAACATGGTCGCCTAAAAAGCTCGACGGAAAATAAACAAAAGAAAATGGATTATTTTAAAAATTAAATACCGGTAACAGGTTAAAAAAAAAATTAAAATACGTCCATTTAATGTTGATATTTCATTGTTTCTTTAATAAAATATTTTAGTAAAGTATTTTTCACTTGAACAGTTTTGTTTTTCTCTTTTAAAATCAATTCAGTGTACTGCACAGCAATCATGACAATTAATTAGGACTTACAATGGTGCCGTCATAATGTTTATACCTTGCATGTGCAAGGTAGTGTATTGCGATGTTGCCACGCCAAACACTGTCTAGGTGTTTAGTTTTAGCAACGCTATTATTATTTCTGTTATACATGTATTCGGTTATCCTTCATTGTCTCGGTCCTGATGGTGACAGTTAGTCGAGGTTCTACGGTAGGTATTTGTCCTCTTCATTTCTTACACCTCAAGGAGTACATTTTTAATGAAATGGGGATATTCTGGGATAGCCAGTCAATAATTGTGCTTTATACATAATTATAAAGATTCCATATTTTCTTTTATTTTTTTTAGAGTACAGAACAGGCTCTCTTTATTCAATCTCTTCAGGACCAGACCATGGTCAGTTAATAAAAAAGTGGTCCCAGAAATAGGTATTGAAACTAGTAAAATAGGTGAAAAGTATTTATCTTTTATGCCTTGTTCATTAAGACTCAGTAAAAAAAAGATAAATAATATAAAACAAAATAAATTCAAAACAAAATCATAATTAGTGCTCTATAACTTTCTCTTCTGTTCATCACCATTAACTGTACTATTTTATATTAAGACAATCAATTAGATATTAGAATAAAACAGTTACAGTAAACCCTCGTTAATCCGGACCCCATTAATACGGACTTCGCTTAATCCGGACAGCCATTGGATCGCAGTTTTAATGCGCAGTACGCTGATTAGTAGCATGCGATTGTCACTGTACGACTGCGCCCAGCGATGTGAGTGTGCCGAGTGCAGGCGGATGATGGAGTGGTCACAGGGCAATGCTTACGTGCCGTTGCCATGGTTACTGTCAGCCAATAGTAGCTTAGTCACACGATTGTGTTTCTCCTGCTCGTGTCAGGACGTCAGTTGCTCCACAGAGGTCAATTGCACTGTATTGTTTAGTTGCGTTGTTTAATTGTGAAATTAACACAAAAGGAAGGCAAATAAAGATCAACTCCTTCTTCAAACCAGTGAAACCAGTTCTGTGGCGTGAGGACAAATCTCAACCCTCATGTTCAAGGTAATTTTGTCTTTTTTCGTTGTCTCATTTTTTGTATGGACGTAAATACTAAATGTATATATTTGTTCAAATGTAACTACTGTATGTACTGTTGGTATAATATGTATTTTTATATTCAGAATATACATACTATTTAAGTTTGTCTGCAAAAGGTGTTTCATTATATACAATGAGTACCCAAAAATCACTTACCTTCTTTGTTTAAGATTATTTGTTTTAATCCGGACTTTCATTAATCCGGACGACTTGGAGCCCCAATTAGTCCGGATTAACGAGGGTTTACTGTATTATCAAAAACTGTTGATGGACAAATTGCACAGAACATTAAGAGTAACTGACTGACTTTGGCATGTTGGCAGACTTGCTACAGAAACATAATGTAACATATATTTATACTACTTTAAGTTGATTAAGTCAAAGTTTTTCCTAGTTTTCTAAATTTTAATGACGCACAATGCCAGTTGACTGGCGCCAGTCTCGTTATGAGGTGGGGGGATAACTGGCACGCCACAAAAACAAAAAATTTGTTCTACTGGGGCTTAAAGGTACTGGCATGACAGTGATTGATTAGCTTCTTCAGTGACTGTTTACACTGCTCCAGTGACTGGTATCCACTGGCAGCTTGTTGTCTTTAGATAGCAGAGTTAAAAACATATACTTTAGAAATGTTACTTATGAGACTTATAATTTCTTTTTGTTGAAATTAAAGAAAATAACTGTTGATTCAGGAAAGAATTGTATTGAGACATCTTGCTACATTCACAACAATATAACAAAACAAAGATACTGCATTATTAATAATAGCACAACTGTAGAAAAAAAAAACCGGAGGAAAATTATTAAAATGACAGATAATCATATATAGTCAAAGTCAAAATCAGATGTATTAAAAAAAAAAACAGACTGTATTACAAATTAAACTGTGCACATTTTTCAAATGTTAGATATTATAAACAAATTAAAAAAAAACAAAAGAAGTCTTTACGTAGACATAATGAGAAAATAATAATATTAACTTAAAAAGTAGGAAATGGCCTACATGGACCTAGAATGGTCTGTGCGTAGGCCCAAATTGTTTTTATTAAAAATAACGTGTCTTTTTATATCTTAACACATTTAATATCACAGCAACTTTTACAATTTCCAATAAAGATGTGAGAGGCTTAGCCAGATTGTTTTGAATTTAAAAAAATAATTAAATGATTTTTATTTTAACTGTAGCGATATTGATCACTTCATGAAAAATTAAACATATTTTACTTGTTTTACCTCTTACATTATTTTATATCAAAACCACACATAACATAAAATCAAAAATTATTTGGAAAAGAAAAAACAGCATTTCTATTTTAATTATTTGATAGGCTTATTTAATCTTAGAAGAAAACATAAAAGAACATAATCATCATTGATTCTTATATTCAGAACTATATTGAATGAATTCTGAACTTTAATACGACATGTTGTTCAAATAATGATTGCCTTGCCATTTTAGCAGTCCAATTCTACTTGAAACTGTGACATTGTTATATAATTAGATAGAAATAGGTTTATAAAAACTTTAAGTAGTTTTAATTTAATTTAAGTAACCGCAACATATCAGATTGAGCTGAAACATTATAATATAGTATAATATTCAGTAGAGTCTCGGTTAACTGAGGTAATTGGGACCGAGAGTACCTCGGATACGGTAAAACTCGAATAACATGTTACACAGCCTAAAAATGAGTGATAAGGCTATAAATAGCTCAAGGTTTACTGAAAGCATGACTTAAAGCTATTACCTGAAGTTTATTTTAAGTTATTAGTACATGAAACGTCGTAATGTATGTCATATTAATCCTAAAACGTGAATCCACAAAAAACTTAGAAAAATAAGATGGCATTACAATGGCCTAAGTAACACTAAAATTATAGCAAACATTCTTGAATCTTGAATCTTCTCTCTATAACTTTTACCAGGTAATCCTGGATTGTTCGTGTCAATTTATTTAAAAAAATAAAAAACTTAAAGTTGAAATTTAAAACTTGAACTTAGTTGGCACAGACGGTCTGCAAGGAGGAGGTGAGTGACTCAGAGAGAAACTCGTCGACAGAGTAAAATGCCATTTCCTTCAGCCGTCGAGTCAGAACTCGCTCAAAACTGGTCTTCTCCAATACCCTCACTTCATCAGGAAGTCTGTTATACATCGTGAAAGCCATGTCAGGGAACCGTTTGGAGGTAAACGTCAACCTACGTATCGGGATATCAAGATTGGCCTTGCTCCTTACATCATGGCTATGTAAGAGGTTTCTTGTGGTGAGAGAACTAACATTGGTTTTCACGAACATCAGAGAAACTAGAATGTAGTGAGAAGGGATGGTAAGAATTCCCAACTGGCGGAACAAGGGACGACAGTGATCATGAAAACCACTGGATGAAATGGTTTTCGCGGCTGCTTTCTGAAAGAGAATAATCCGATGGCAACCCAGGGCATGCACCCACAATATAAGTCCATAACTGATGTGAGTATTGAACAGAGCATGGTAGATCATTGTTAAATATTGGGAAGTGAGCATACCCCAAAGCTTCCTCAACAGATACAATGCTCTTGACAGTTTTCTGGAGACCAAGTCAGTGTGGCTATTCCAAGACAATCTACGATCCAACGAGAAACCCAACAGTCATGGGTTCCGCAGCTCCTTCAAGTTCCATGTGGCTTAGACTGCAGAGAAGGACCTGTGTTTTGGCTTCATTAAGTTGAAACATATTACGCTAGAACCAAGACTTTGCCTGGTCAAAAGCCACCTCCTGTTTACCACCAAACTCAGCCAGACTTCGCCCTCTACTCAAGAGGGTATTATCATCAGCGAACATTAGGGTATTGCCATCCACCTTTAGGTCAAAAATGTGGACCAGAAACAATAGGGGCCCCAGAACAGACCTCTGAGGAACCCTAAAATGGACAGTTTTTGTTGCTGAGGTTGAGCCACCAATCGCTACACACTGTTTCCTCTCACTCAAATAAGATATCAGCATGTGGAGCGCAGTGCCACACAGCCCATCAAATGCCTTTGTCAATTTACACAGAGTCAGAGTGAATGAGTCCTCAGTAAGACAGAGATTAACCACATAAGTGAGAGGACTTACTATACTAGAAACAAGCTTCTTAAATAGAGACATTGACGTCCCATAGATGTCAGTACTACTTGAATCCTTGAAACCTTTAACAATGTTAACTACATCAGATTCAGTGATTAGACGCCATTTGCTGAAACTACTACAGTAGAACCCCTCTAATCCGTCACCTTCGGGACCGGGGGCATGGTCGGAACGCAAAAAAGGTCGGATTATCCGAGGGAAGTCAATATTTATTAATTTACATTCAGAATAATACAAAAGATCACGTTTTTACATTGAAATAAAGGAACCTTAAATACCTATGCAATCCTTTTACAATAAAGAAACAAACTACTTAGAAAAAAAGTCAGTTATTGATTTTTGTTTAGCAGATGAAATTCTAGACTTAGCTGCAGTGTCCCTCCATTTGTTTATCCATAAGACGTCCATGGGAGTTGAGCTTGGGTTCTGCTCAATGTATTGCAGAGCTATGTCAAAAGCGTTCTTGGCATCGGTGTGTGAAATCCGGGTAGGGGGTTCGTCTTCTTCACAATCACAGTCATCATTCGCATGTTCCTCACCGTCGTGTTCCAAAACAGTGGAAACAATCTGGTCATCATCGAGTTCTTGATAGGTTTCACAATCTTTGTCACATTCGGTTATCCACTCTTCAATTTCGTTTGAAGTAACATTCGGATCTAGAGTTTGTACTTCTTTAACAATTATCTGTGTGTCGCTGTTTTGATCGTTATCTACCTGGTCATTTTCATTCATCACTTCCGGCCAAAGCTTTCGCCATGATTTCCGCAGGGTTTCATTTTTGAGTTCATCCCACGACGCAGCGATTGTATAAATGGCATCTTTGATATTTAGGGATTTCATGCCTTCAAATAAGTTGCAACCTTCTTCAGATTTTTCTAAGATTGAGCTGATGTACTTTCAGCGATATCGCCTTTTTAGCCATTCAATTACGCCTTGATCCATCGGTTGTATGAGTGAAGTCACATTTGGGGGCAAAAAGAGAGCTTTTATTTCACCTTTCACTAAATCTTCCTCGGATGGAATTGATGGCGCGTTATCCAACAAGAGTACAGCACGAGCAGGCAAATTTTTTTGTTTCAATTCTTTTTCGACTGATGGCACAAACTCGTCAAAAAACCAAGATTTAAAAAGATTGCAGTCCATCCAAGCGGATTTTTGATTGCAGTAATAAACTGGCAAAGAAGATGGGTTTATGTGTTTGAACGCCCTAGGCTTCTTGGATTTGCCGATAACGAACAGGGGAAGCTTGTGTGAACCATCTGCGTTGCTACAAGGAGTGACTGTTATTCTATCTTTCATCAGTTTTGTTCCTGCCACGGACTCATTTGAAGCTGCCAGTGTTTTAGTAGGCAACATTTTATAGTTTAGCCCTGTCTCATCGATATTGTAAACTTGGCAAGGTAACAGATCATTTTCTTTGACAATTTCTTGAAACTTAAGAGAAAACTCTTTAGCAGCTTCGGCATCAGATGATAGTTTCTCACCTGAAATTGTAACAAATCGGACTCCATGACGGGTTTTCCAGCGATCAATCCAGCCCTCACTAGCAGCGAACTCACTTCCAACTTCCAATTTTTTGTGCAAAATTATTGCCTTTTCCTTTAAAATTGGCCCTGATAACGGGGTTCCCTTCCTTCTTTCTTGACAAAACCACATCCACAATGCGTTATCAAGCAGTTCAAGTTTAGGCTTTTTTAGCGTTTTGCGATTCTTAATAGCCTTTTCACCATCAATCGTAGTTGTATACGATTCAAGGTCCTTACGATTTTTCCTCCAATCCTTAATTGTCGTAACACCTACGTTGATTTCCTTAGCAATTTTTTGGAGTGATTCTCCTTTGTCCAGTCTTTGTAGCACTGCTAATTTTTCATTTAGTGATAGAGTTACGTGTTTCCGTTTTTTCACTGACATGTTTAAAAACAAACCACGGCACACACAAAGAAAGTGTCAGTAAACAAAAAAGAACAATGTTAAAACTACAGTATACATACAACCATAAAGTGTCACAGTGCACTACAATAACACGCGACAGAACCAAGACGACAGACAGGTGACACGGGACTGAGGCCCGGAGACCGTAAACAATGGAGCGGTGCGGCGCTCGACGGGAGTGAGTCATCGACAAGTTGTAACAGGCTCGCGGCCGGCTTGACGATGGTCGGATTAACCGGAGTGACGGACCAGCCGAGGGCGGATTAGAGGGGTTCTACTGTATTGTTATTAGGCATTACAACATTACCTGCGAGGTCAACATCAGGTATGGGAATATTGACCATAATGTCATTCACTGTGTTGATGAAAAACTCATTTGCCTCATCGGGGCTTGCTTTACAAGAAAAAACACTGAACCTCGTACGGTCACTACTAACCAAACTCCAAGCTGTCTTACAAAGGTTTTTAGAGCTGCTAATAAACACAGCATTGGCTTCCTTTTTAGGTTTTTAGCCAACTCACATTTTGGTTAAACAATGTGGATACATTGTGGTTAAACTAGACCTGCAATATAAACATGAGAGTAAACTTTAACACACAACACATTGTTTTAAATACAAAACTAATTTATAACAAAACAAAGCCCTGACACTGTGACGAAATGGCGTTTTCGGTGCCGGGCAGACTGACCAGTACCAACGCAGAAGATGCACAATGCATGACCACAACACAGTTATACAGTCGGCTACACTGTGCTGAAGAAAAACTACAATTATTGTCTACATTTACTGTAGCTTTGAACACAATTCAGTTCAGCGTGCATATTACGGTAATTGAAAGTGAAAATAATCACACGTTAGTTTGTATATGTTTTGCTTTAAAATTCATAAAACTCATCAGAAGATAGCCTCGGTTAACCAAGACTCTACTCTATTAACATGAATTAATATAATTACTACCCCCTTTTCTATTTAAAATATTTTAGAGGCTGCCTGAATCTCATATCTGAAGACAACACAGAAATACAAGAAGAGAAAGATCTGATTGATGGGCTACAGCTTCTTCATGAATTTAAAATTAGCTTACTTCCAGTGCAAGGTGAGAATGCTCTTAAACAGTATTTTAAACTTTATCAAAATACTGTTATAATATTAACCCATTGGCCTAGCCATTTTTAAGCAATGTGCCAGACCCAGCTCTAGCAATTAAAATGAATGAATTTGTAGACTTTTAGAAAAACCTACCTATATAAGTTTGTTATTTATAACCGATTTCAGTCAAATTTTTAGCTATATATTGAGGATTAATTTTTGAAAAAGAAGATGCTGTATTATAGTATATAAAAATATACTAGATTTTTATTATATTAATTGTTTACAAAAAAAAACAAAACTATACATTTTTTAAGCTGTAGAATATTTTTTTAAATTTAAACAGTTAATACTACTTGATTAAAAAATATTTTTACTCTCTGTATATAATACTTTTTCTTATATTTAACATTATAAGGCATAATAGACGTAGAACAGTAGCTTTGATTTACTTTTCAAAATTATCTTAAGTAATTAATAACTTATAGTGATATAGAAATAGAAAAATAAAATGGAAATAGAATAATATGCATAAAAAAAGAGTTTTTAACAAAACATGAGATATTTTCAGCACCAGTGGAAACCACTGGTGCTGAAAATATCTCATCTCAAAATATACTATATAATCAACTTTTATAAAGTTATAATTGAATAAAAATACAAAATTATTACTAGTATTCAATTGTGAATTGTTGCTGCTACGATCTAGCAGGTTTTCTGACAACTAAGTCAAATTACGCAGTATACAGGATGTTGTTCACCAAAACACGAGTGACGGTCATATGTCTAAGAGCGGTCCAGGCGGGATCCGTACGAGTACTACTCGTAAGTCTAGTAACCAATGGGTTAAGAATCACAGTAAATGAAGGGTCATGCAAAATAATTTTGACAGGGAAATCGTGCATGAGACCTTATTTTTACCATAACCTTATCTTTCACTCATAAATATTGATCTAAAATTAAAATAATATGAAAATTATAATTCGTAAATATACATAGATTTTTACATGTTTACATGGCCAGCGGCTAAATATATATATGTATCAATTTTTTGAGCTACTTCTTGAATAATAAATTATAATAAAATGTTACAAACTGTTGTCTTGTTACCCTTTGTACAGTTCGCCTATGTAAGGAGCGCATGCGACTGATAGAGTCATGCCTCACGTCCCGTCCAACGGCGTACAAGGATTACCACAAGCTGTTGTCTGTTGCTCATAAGCTGCGGATCTGTGGTAGTGATTCTCGGCTGCGGGAAGGCACAATACTGCTGCGTGTCGCTAATATCGCATTTCAGGCATGTGTCCACATTACTGCTGTTCCGATTTATATTATTTAAGGAGTTTAAAAATATTATTTTAATATTGAATAATAATACAGTCCCAATAAATCTGTTAATTATCTAAATTTTATATTTTCCCCTTTGTAATTTGTTTATTGTGTAGTAAAATCAATAAAAAAACTTTGTAAGTATTGGTTGTTTCTGTTTCAATTAAGACAGCGTTCCTACAGGCTCAGGACTACCAGCACTGTGCCGAGATATGTCAACTGCTGATGGACAGACGTCACGTGATGGGATGGGAGGCTGCTGCACGACTAGGCCAGTGTGGCGGCTACCACGACATCACAACCCGTCAGGCACTCATTGCTTTTGCACTCATACACTGTCCTGATGAAAACATTCATGAGCTTCTTGAAACCAGGTAATTCATGCCTGCTGTGTCGTACTTACTGACTCACCTAATATATTTATTGGGAGAGAGAGAGTCAACACGTCTTAGCTTCAGTATGAGTTCTTCTGATAAATCTGTTAAAACACTGCTCGTGATAAAAAAATAATAGCGTTTACTTTTCCTAAAGAAAATTTAATTTTAAATCTAACAATACCAAACTAAGGGAACTCTGTTGTTAAATATCGGACAAAATGTGTTCTTGTCCTTATCAACTGATATCATGTGACAACGTTGTTTGTGAGCCACTTCAAGTTTAGTGGAATGATCAATACATTTTTATAAATATAAAAATGCTACATCTTTCCTTTCTCGCCTTCTGCTACATTGTTTCCTTTTTCTTTTTGTTCCTTATTTTTAATCAATGTCCCGATTTTTAATATTCATCTTTTTTAACGTATTCAGTTTTTTGTAATGCAGCAGAGTTTGGTGATAAGCCTTTCTTCGACTATTTCCCCACAGACAATATCAAAGTTCCAAATATTCACTGCTGTCCACAAAAAAAAATAATATTTGCAATACTCTGCGACATCAAAATTAAGTATTTATCAATAAATGTGAAAAGTGAATGTGTTAAAAAAAATAATTATTAAAAAGCAGCGCACAGATCATCAATAAGTAATAAAAGGTATCAGTGGACTGACACATACTTTCTTACTTAAGTAAATTTAAAAACGACAATCTGTAATAAAACTATAATGTTCTTCAAAGTTTATCAAAATATCATCTAATAATTTATTGTTTAAAAAATAATCATCCCATTTCTGAAAATAAAAACAAGAAAGACAAATTTAAATTACTTGTTCGAATTGTATGGGTGGAACCCTCACCCCCCCAGTAATACCAAACTTTTTTGAGTTGGTTTTGTTGGGTGATTTGACCTTACGCTTCATACCAAGTTTTATGGAAAACGGTTGAAAAATAAGGAAGGAATTGATTTTTTATAAGAATAACATTGGGCGCTTTTAGAAAACTTACTGTGTTTATCATGGACAGTAAATTTAACTTTTCTCTATAACCGTTAGTCCTAGACAAATAATTTGAAATACTAATTTGTTAAGTTTTTTAAACCAGTTTCAATGGTGCCGGAGTAGTTATACTTTACTTTTATTGTTTTTGCTGAAAATTTCAAAATTTGATTTTTTGACATTTAAAAGCCCATAACTTTTGAACCGTCATTTTTACAGACATATGGGTGTTGTCAAATTATTTAGTACTGTGCACTATAAACTATAAAATTTTAATCAAAATCGTTAGAACCGTTTTTGAGAAATTTCGATTTTTCATGTTTTTTAACGGGTGAACCACCCTTAAAAATAAAAAGATTCCAAAAACAGAAAAATAATGCCTGGAGATACGGCGAATATATATGAGGGGGTACCCAAAAGTAACCGGAATTTGTCTGCTGAGGGCTGAGATTTGGTAGTACGGGTGAGTGCCACTAGGGCGTGTCTAGCGCAACTCTTTGCCAATTCAGTCCCATGTGGGTCGTTGAGCTAGCACATTCTGTTCGTCTGTAGCGTCATTTTTTGCTGTAGCTGATTCACTGTTGTTTCGTTTTTTATGATGGTAAGTTTAAGTGAACAACCCGCCGCTGTAAAATTTTGTTTTTTCCATGATTCATTACCAGTAACCTTTGAAAGAAAATCTGGATCAATTCTGAGCTATTCTTTCAGTTCATGGCATGTTTCAACTCAACGTGATTATAGATTGTCAGTCAGAGCCCGAGGAACAAATTTGGTAGCAATGCGTCTCATTCCTAAATCTTCAGTTAAAATTCACTGAACCGAGCTCCAAGTTATTGCACTAATTTTTGACAATTGATCTATTGTCTGTCGAAGGTCTGTGAGCACAAGCTCTCACATTTTTTTGATATTTTCATCAATTCAGGCAGTTGATGGACGTCAAGAACGAGGTTTGTCATCAATCGAAAGGTCGCCATTTTTAAATCGAGAAAACAGTCATACACTTGAGTTGTTTTCCCAAAGCATCATCTTTGTAAGCAGTTTTCAACACTAAAAACAGTTCCAGCAGCAGTTTTACCGAGTAAAAAACAAAATTTCACAGCGGCATGTTGTTCACTTAAACACACACACACACACACACACACAGACGGACAGACATCACGTCGAAACCCACTTTTTTGGATACAGGGGACCCCAAAACGGATATATCCACTCTCAACTCAAATTCGAAAATTTTAACGTAAACAATACTTTTTCCATATACTATATATAAGGGGAGAAAGTAAAAAACAATCGAGAAGGAAATAGTCATACTTTAACAATGTGATCAATCAGCTGTTAATGGAATAACTTGAAGCAGCTGATCAAAGTGGCTTACTAATAGCGATGTCATTTCATAAAAGTTGATATGAACAAGAACGAATTTACTTAAAAATGACTTTTCTTAGTTGTTTTGTTGTCATTAGATTTAAAATTAAATTTTCTAAAAAGAAGGTAATCGCTGCTGATTTTTACAGTGGGCCATTTTTGGGATTTTTAAATTTAAAGGCAGCTGCCATTTTGAAAATGATACTTGATAAAAAAATAATTTTTTCTATTAAGTCTTTAGGTGATAAAGCTACATACCAAATTTAATTTCATGATAAACAGTTGTTCTTAAACTAAAATTTGCTATGTAAAAAACCAAAATGGCAGCTATGTGGGTAAAGTTTGAGTTATTTTGGCTTGTCTATGGTCCAGGAAAAATATATGAAAAGGTCTGTAGAGGTTTCAGGGACACCCTGTATATATAAACAAACCTTACTCTTATTATAGCATAGGATTTTTTATAATGCAGATGTGAATTGGAACACAAACAACTGCAGATGTTTATCCATGAGCAAACCACTGTGACAGGAACACCTTCGGAGGAAGAGGAATACACTGATGCTGTGAGTTCGGTGAGTCTGTTTCTATGCAAACAACATTTTTATTTTACTACCTAGCTTTCACTACACCCAAAATCATAAAGGCAAAGAATAGAATATTATGTCAGACAGCTTAACCCATTTCTGTCTAAGGACGCACATTGCACTTCACATATTCCGCTAGACAGATGTCTAAGTACGTGCGTTGTGTGTCCGCGGGGCGGTTATGAGCAAACAAGATGTACGTTGCCTGCTTATATTTCAATGTAGTTCTTTTTTCTGTCATTAGGTGTGCTATTTCATTTCTCATTAGTTAGACATTGTTGGCATCCTCTTTTAAATAGTCGTATTTAGTGTCCAATGTTCTGTGTTGACAGTAAATTATTTTCTCGTTCGCACAATTCATTCAGCAATTGTATTTATTGATGAAAATACAGTAATAAAGATTATTTTTTAAAGATTTATCATTAACTATTTATTACTGCAGGTAACTAGAAGTAGATGTGCCAAGTGAAATAAAGAAAAACAAAATAAATATTTATTAAACAACAGTAACTACTTGTTTCTTAGCCTACCGCTTGGAACAGGTGAAAAAGTACAGTAATAAATTTTTCCTTGCTAAAAGAGATTTAATACACAGCTAAAGAGTATTAGTAACAGGGTAAAGAAATCGAAATATATAATTCATGAAGTTATTGTTATATCTGTCAAGCTAATAGTTTACACAGTCGAAGTAAACAAAGCTTGATTTTAGTTCAGACCGGAGGGCCTCACGCGTTGACCAGTCTGGCCATCGGGAATGAGTTAACGCCTTTGAGGACGAGAAGCCAAATATAGGGGTGGGTTTCACAAAACCGAGTTTTCACTACGCCGAGTAAGGCTAAAAATCCTATAAATATCGAAATTTCACTATGACGAGGTTTCACAAAATCGAGTACGTTATAAAATTCAATTGTTTCACTAAACCAAGGTTTCACAAAACCGAGTAAGGGGCTGGGTACCATCCGCTCTAGAAGTGAGTTCGCACCAAGAGCACATCGGCCGGCAGGCCAACAACGTGCAGTATCATGCGCTTTGAAGGCGTTCACTGCCTGAAATCTGTGTAAATGACATGATTGACCTAATAACTTAAGCTACTTTATACAGTTTTAATATATTAAACAGAAATGCAATTGTCCATGGATGAATGTTCAAAAAGAAAATTATAGAAATAGTAAACAAAAATAATTGTATGCTCCAAAGCAGAGAGAATTTGATTGTTTATAAGAACAAGAGCTTATCACAATAACAAGTTATAAGTTATTGATAAAAGAAAATTTTCTGGAGATTACTAAATAACGATAAACGAGTGTGAGAAAGACGAATCGGCTAAATATAGCTGTTGCCACCCGTATGATAGAAAAATGCTATATAGTCGTCTTCGTTTCTTTCAATTACTGTAATTGCGTGTTTCCTTTAAAAATATTTTGATGTTGTGGTGTTTTGAGTATACACTTAGGGTACGAGTTGTATATATAGCTGTTTTTTAAATTTTAATGTCTTGGTTTACATGTAGGGAAATTACTCCGATCGACTGAAATCTGCAGAACTGTGTAGTAGTTCCTTTGTGTTTATGCTCTTTATCTTTATATTGTAAAAAAGATGTTGTGTGTGTACGTCTAAAGGAATAAACTACAAGTACTACACTCTAAAGAAAGATCCATATTAGTATGCAGAAGATGATATAGCATGCTCAAAAATGTTTAAAATATATATTTCTATGTCAAAAAGTTAAACAATTATTGCTCTTTACTTCTTTTTGATCTACAATGTTACGTTCCTTCATTGTTTGTTGTGTCTTCTAGTGTTCATTTTGACAAGATTGATATAAATTGGCATAAAATTATTGTTGTTATGTTTGAATGAGGATGTTTTTGACCTACAAAAATCATTTTGGACTAGCTGATTAGAGTATTATATATATATTTAAGTAATTTTATATTCAATGACAACAAGGACAAACAGGAGCCTCTCTTGGGCTTAGTTAGGTTGCCCATGCTAAACTCTACGGCAATCATAAAGAATAATTACAGTATTTTATTCTATCTATTTAATTTGTCTCATTTGATCTATTGGATATCATACAATTTTGAAAATAATACAACAAGAATATTGAGCTATAATTAGCTATTTATTATGGAAGTTTATTATGGAGTTTTTAATCAAATTTATTCTTTCATGTAGTTGCAATGGTTATGTTAAATTGCACTCACTCGTGGCGCTGGTTATCTACATAAGGTTAAATAATAATCCACCAAACATTCAACAATTACAAAACTCACTCTAAATTTATTCCTGTGATTATGATAACCTACCGATGTGGAAGTTGAAAATTGGAGTATCACTATGTTAATAACCAGTGCCACTGAATACAACCTATGTAAATGTAGAGAATAGATATAACTTGTCTTAATTGGCTGATCATTTTCTAGCCTCAGATACCAACAAAGGAATTTTTATCACTTGGCCTGTCATCTACTATCCAGAACACTTCAAAAATACTTAGGCAGTTCACCAATTCTGGTTTTTGGAAGGAGAAGTTACTAAATAAGTAAGAAAGATAAAACATAATTTATCAATATACTCTGTGATTAGATTTGATTGTGAATTTGAGAAATTAATTGTTAGTTAATAGAGAGATGAAACTGATGATGATAGCGAAGTGCAAGGAAGATCTGCTGTTACTTCTTTGAAGCATGACACCTTTTAAATGTATAGTACCTGGTTGTCCGAGCTTTGCTCGGATAGAATTAGATATGTATTATACAAGTTAATTAGCAAAATTAAAACAAATTTGTTACTCAATGGAAACATTTGTGGTTTAAATAAAATCAATTTCATACACTTTAATCAATATAGCATAAACACTGAACAAAAATATAGTCCCCGGGTGGGGCTCGATCTCACCTCCTGCAGTACGTGAAACCTGAGCGCTAGCCACTGTGCAATGGCGTCGGCCAATTTCAGGCCGCCGATTAAAGGTTTTTCAGCCAACCTCAATTGTTTTAGCTGATCTTATACTGTATTCAATTATCCATACAGTTATTATTAGCCTGTGATCAACTGATTTTGTTAGAAAAGGAAAGAGGATTGAAAAGAAAAAGTGAAGTTTAATTTACACCAGTTAATTGGTTTGTTACAGTGGCTTCAAGCAATATAAAGAATACGTTTTCTATCAAAACACAAAAGTTTTTGGAAATACCTTTCTCTACTCTTATTTCACACAGCTATTTTACCCTTTAGTTTTTACAAATTTTTTAGTAATTTGATATTTTTCATTTATACATAAAATAAATATTTATGCAAAACTTTTATTCATATATTGTTCACCACCATCTTCAATCATCAACTGTCAAACGGTTATAAACAGATGTTTTGATTTGCATTGTTTAAATTTTGATTCTCCATAAGCGTAATGTTTTTTTTTTTATTTTAAACTTAATATTAAAAGACAACCCAAATTTTCCTGGACATTATACCTATCTAGAACATATTTTCTACTTGGAAAATAGTTATTTCCAAAATTAAAAAAAATCATTGGAGCCGTTTTTGAGATCTGTGTGCAAATATTTCTCATGAGTTGGTCGATTTGTATTAACATTGCAATAAAATAGGCAAGTTCACAGGGAATAAAAAAAATTTGAATTAACGAGGATTTTGAATTATTGAGGTTCAATTTATGGAGGTTCCACTGTAGTCAGTCTTGGATCTGGGCTGGCTGCACGCTTGGATGCTCCAACGAGTTGTTTTATTGGAAGTTAGGGTCTGGATTGGCCTGTAGCAGTACACTTTCCTTTCATTCTACATTTCAACTCATAAATATCCATGTATAATAAAAAATCAACAATGACCATAGAGCCTATCAAGATTTTCTGCTTTCTCTTTATTTTACATTTATGCTCTGGGGAATTTAGCAATGACTTATTGTTTTCTCAGAGGTGACTCAGCTAGGGATGAAGGTGGACCTAAGCGCGGGAACATGATGAAACAGGGGTTCCCCGAGCTGTACATGCACTTGCATCCAGACTGCCATGTGAGTGCTCTGCATGCGGCGCACTTTAGCACAGATACTTACACAGAATGGCAAGAGTTGCGCATCATTCAAGCATTGCTGCGTGTGTCCTTGTTGGAGCAGGAAAAACTGCCACAGAATTTTCTTAAGGATATGGATGAAGGTTTGTCTATACTGTAATATAATATATTGTTTTCAGTTAAACTGTTACTATTTTACTGTTACAAGCAATTTGTAAGGAAATGGCAGAAAAATGTTAGAGATATATTTTATCAAAGAAACTAGTGTTGATACCTGTCGGCTGATCCAGCAGTCCATATCAGATTGTTTTTCCTAATCTGAAAATAGTTACGAAGAACAGTTGGACAATTGGCCTGAGGGGTAAAGTTAAACAAAAGTGAAAAGCCGTACAATAATGTCCAATGTATCCAGATTCAAATCATATGGATTCAGGTTTATCCGGATCAAGTTAAACAAATTTAATAACATTTAAAATGTGAGTTCTATCTTGAGCGCCTTCAAAATATCAGATGCAACCGCAGTACTTGCTGCTATTAACGACAAGTATCACTAAGTCGATGATTGCGTAACATATGAACACACTCCCCAACTAAGTTTTATGTGTAACACTATGGCAAGTTATATTTATATTTATTCTTCAATTAGTAAAGCTGTTCCAGAACAGCCAGACAGAATATAACTATTAATAGTAAGGACGTTCTGGAAAGGCTTGTGCATTTTATAGTTTTTATTTGTTGTTAAGTTACTACAAATGTTTTTAGTGGTTATAAAACATGTTTAGTTGAAAAAAATATGCTATTTTATTGGATGGAAGGGAGTAACTTGTTTATTTTGTTAATGGCTTCATGGGCGGGGCAATAAAGAATGCCAGTGTATAGGGTGTGGCCCATGAATTTCTAAAGTTACTGCTCCATCCTTGCTTTTCTTTTATTTTAAAAAAATAAATAATTTTTTAACCCTTTTAGTGCTAATCAGGTATATTTACAGACTTGGAATGAATGTGGATCACACAATTTTACAGAGTTGCTGTTTCTAGACTAGTAAGCTGTGTAACCAGCAATAATATTGTGGATAACGTTCTCACAATGGTTTCTGCTCGTCTTAGTTATGTATTTCTTTGCTTGGAGCGCTAATAGTCACAATAGTTTCAATATTAAACCAATAAATAGCTCTCACTGTATTACTCTGCAAACAACTTGACCGTCTGAGAGCTGATGTCTGTCTATTATTTAACCCTTTAAAGAGTAGTGACGTTTTAAATCGTCACTATTTCAGAGCTGGTAAGGAGTAAGAGGAAAATATCAAATCACACTTCAAAGGAGTAAAATATTTTGTTCACTAAATTCTATTGCAGCCTACCATAAATATAACAGGAAATGTGTAATAAGCTCAAAATACTCAAAAATGAACATTTTATAACTTTTTTTGTATGAAAGTCTTCAGAACATGGACACACTCATAACGCCATATTACACTCTTTGCGCTAAAAGGTTATATATTTTCTCTTTGTGTTATGTTTGTGTTTTAGTTAAATTACTAACTTGGAACTTAGGTAAATTACAATACATTCTAATTTGTAAACTCATTTGCGCAAATTTTGGCAAATGACGTTTTAAAACGTCACTTCTCCTTTTTGAGTAGACATAGAAGACGTTTAAAACGTCAATACTATTTTTGCGAAATACAGTACTCCTTAAAGGGTTAAGTAGTTTGTCTAAGGTGTAGATAAACATGAAAATAAATATTTTTCTCACTTGAAATCAAAATGAAACGTGTTAAATAATGTACAAAAATCAGAATGTTTGAAATTTCAGTGCATTGTTTTTTATGTATGGTTTACATAAAAATTTCAGTTTTATAAAAATAGTTTTTTGCCTAGTCTCAGAGATCAGCACCTTGAATTGAGCTGTGTTTCATCTTTCTATTTGCCATAGTTTCGATTTAAAATTTGCTTATGGAATCAAGTGTAAAAATAGTAGCTAAAATAGTTTTACTTAGTAAAAATAACATTTTTACTTAAATACAGTAATTATTTCAGTACTAATACAGTTGGCTGCATTGTTGATGCCTGAGGATTCATCTGTGGGGTTGGCCACACTTCTTCCTGTTACAAAGCCTGAAGCTTGTGAACAGTGTTTCTCCCGTCTCCCTCACACCCTGGTCACTCTGCAGCTTGCAGTTTACCTTTACGCTCTGAGGGAAGTTGTTTCGCAGAATCCTGATGTATTTCTTTGGACCCCTGATGAAGTATGTTATTTCGTTACATTTAAATTTATTCCTAGGATTAAAATATCTGTTTTCTTGTCCGTCTTATTTATATTCGCTGTGTACATTCTCACTCACATACATACACTGATAAACAACCCTTTTCGTCTGGATTTGATTTATTTGAGTGTGCTTGTTTATGTCTGTAAGATAAACTTATTTATTAATCTATTTGTTAGTTTGCGTGGTGAGAGAAAAATTGTGATGAATGTTTGAGGGGGAAGAGAATGAGTGTGGGTGGTTGTGATATTAAATGTGAATCAGTCTCCCTTTAGTTTATATTCGCCATTTGTTTCTGAAGTTTCTTTTCATTTATTACATCCCTATATCTCAAATATTAGAAATAAGAGTAAAAATAGTTTATATGATTTTTTCAATGCAACATTTTTTTGGTGTGGCATGTGGATCACAGTGCACTTACACTTAACCCTTCAAGTAAAATTTATTGTGGGAAGTCAAACGTTACACTCAATACTATACAAAAATTTGGGGTTTAAGTTCATCTGGTATTTTATTATAGTTTGAAGACATGTATATAACACAAGCAACTGGAATTATTCAGATTAAAGTTATATCTAACCTATTTTATTTTGATTTGTCTTACCTTTATTTTTTTTGATCAGGAACACACTAATATTTAAAATATTTCCTGTGTCCCTTGATTTACAATTTGACATAGGTGCTGGCTTGGGCTGCAGTGCATGGTGATTGTCTCAGTGAACCATCCCGATTACTGACCAAGGCTCTCGCTCAGCTGGACAACTATGAGCAGAGCAGACACATGGAACAGCTCAACTGTGGGGTGGATGTGCGCCGCTTTGCCTGGGACCCTCAGTACAAGACCGACTCTATACTGGGACTTGCAATGTCAGTCTGAATAATTCCTCTGTTTAAAAAATCTAAGTAACTATTATCTAATAAAAAGTAAGTTTTGGAATTATTGTTAATGAGATTGGTTTAAATTTTCTATTACATTTTGTATGAATGGTAGGAATGAATTCTCTCGGTTCAAACTTCCACAATAGTTGTTTGAGAAAGTATGTGATCAAAGGTATTATTTTAAATTGTTACTCAGTCTTTCATATCATGAAGTATAAAATTAATGAAGGTTATTTTGTCAAAAACATCATAAAAGAACACTGTAAACAAATGTGTTGCACAACAATAACAGGCAACAGCGTGACGACAGCGGAAGTATTTTTTTTCCATTTATGGAAAAAATAATATTGCAATCCATCATCCTTCAATGATCCGTATTTTAATGACAACACAATAAATAATAATTAATGTATTTTATCACTGAAACTTTGTTGCACAATGGTAACAGACGAAAAAGACAAATAATTAATTACGGATCCATGATCAGACGGTTATTATTATAACTTACTAATCAGAGAACATATTTTTTATCAAACTATCAATGTTTAAAAATCCCATCAAATTATCATCATGTTAGCAAATTCATCAACGGATAGACGAGAATGGCACTAGGTCCTGTAGGCTACTTGGTCTCGTATCGTATTTCGTGAATCTGATTCAGAAAATACTCTGTTATATTGAAATATTGTAACCAATTATTTGTATGAAAACAGAATTATTAAATGGACGTATTATTTTTTACAACTAATCCCGTTAATAATAAACATGGAAAATGAATATACTTGTTTTGTTGCTGAAAAGTTCATTTCGCGGAATAATATAATTACAGTATTCTGATAATCGGCATCGACGACGACATTCAATATCGTATTGAACTTTATCAGTAACTGGAATAAGAATAATTACAAGGTATGTTGCAACTTTGAACGGACCAACGACGTTCTTGCATTATTTTTAAAAAGGATACGAATTTACGTCATTTCTGAAAATCTGCATCGACGACGACATTCAATATCGAGATTCAATATCGTATTGAAGTTTATCGGTAACTGAAATAAGAATAATTATGAGGTACTGTATATTGCAACCATGATTCGACCAATGACCAAAGAGGATACGAATTTAAGTCATTCGTTGTTTGCACTTTTGCGTTTGAGCAAAGATATCTCGTATTGACGATGTAATCTGAAACGAAAAGTTTGAGATATGGTCTATAAGTAATTTCGGATATTTATTAAACTTTACTGGGTACAGTAGAACCATGATTAACGGTCACCCTCGGGACCGGGACCATGACGGATAACCGAATAGACGGATAACAGAAATAATAATAGCGCCGATACAACTTATCACCTAGACAGTGTTTGGCGTGGCAACATCACAATTCACTGCCTTGCATGTTATAACAGCGCTATTGTAAATCCTAAATAGTTTTCATGATTGCTGCGCAGTACTTAATGTGAATTTATTTCAAATGAGAAAAAACAAAACTACGCCAGTTTAAGTGAAAAATACTTTATTAAGAAAACAATTAAATATCAACTGTACATGTACGTACTTTTACTCTCAAAACTTCCGTTACCGGTATTTAGTTTTAAAATAATCCGTCATTTTCTTTTGTTTCTTTTCCCGTTGAGCTTTTCAGGCGGTCATGTTTCTAATTTTCCCGAGAAAAAGCACCGATGTTTAATAATTAATTTGTTTATTGTCGATTCCCAAAACTGCACGTTTCCGTTTCTCATCCATAATAGAAGAGCATGCACTACGTATAAACAACACTGTCAACAATAAACAATAAAGCACGTAAAACGCTAGTAGGCATTGCACTCGAAATCAGCAATAACTTCAGTTCACTGTAGTAAGCCACGCACCACACTGAACTGAAATGAAACAGTAACAGTGGAATGTAGAAGACAGTGTAAGGGATTAACCAGCTGGGTCACTACCCCTGTCGCCAATGATTCACGCACAGTACAGGTGTACAATACAGTTGTCTCAACTCATCATAGAGCCTCAACAGACGATCCGGCTCAGCGCTAACGCATAAATATTTTTGCGCTAGTGGGGTGGCGGTTAATAGAGACTGACGGTTAATCGAGGATCTACTGTACTTGTTACTTTTGTTTTTCGGAGCCGGGTATCCGATTGCTTTGAAATATTAGTTTTTATTTATGCGGCTACGACAATAAACTGAAAGTGAACGATAATTTTAAGTCAGCAGGACGACAATTAGTTTCCTGATCCAAGTTTCATAAAAGTAATGACGACTGTAACTTATTACGACATCGTGATGAGGAAAACGAGCATAATTCTTTCTTTCGCCGTTCGTCGCCAGTGGAACAACGAACACTTGGACTCAAATAATCGGAATCAACTTTCAGCGATCATTTTCGATTCCGATTCCAACCCTGAGAATCGGTGGAATCGAGAATCGATGTTTGGAATCAACCCAACCCTACCAGAAAATATAAAATTATTAAATATTTTGTTTCAAATAGTGTGTGCTAGCCTTTTTAAAGTTAATTTAGATAATCTGGATGGTTTGATAATCCAGATGGGGTCTGGTCCCAATTAATCCAGGTTATTTTTAGGTTTTTTGTTTATTTAATTTGAGAGAACAAAATCAGTTACGAGATGTGAAAGTAGTAAATTTGTCGAGTAAAGATACAAGTTTAGAATTAAAAACTGTTTTACTAGTTTCAGTTAGATTTTGATACGGATATGTCTTGGCTCTAGGGAGAGTGTTAGCAATTTGTAAGATAAAAATTTGAAACATAATAACAGCTGTTTAGATGTACTGAAAACATTCTCTTTAGACATATCCATTATTTAACCTAATTCCCCTAAGGAAGTAAATACAAAAAAAACTTTGTATTTGAATGTTACAAAATTAACTTATTTACTTGATTTCATTTTTTCCACATATTTCAAATTTAGAAACTTGCATTAAACAAATATTCTTCAAGTTCATAATTATTTTCATGTTTCGAAATATGTCGCTTTTATTGTGTTAAAATGCACTGTAAAATAAAATTTGTGAAAGGTGTGAAGAATGGGATAAACTACAAACAGCTTTGGACTTGGGTTCAGCTCATGGAATAGACACATGGGAGATAGTCTTGAGTCACTTTCAATCCATCCTAATCTCTGGTAGTCAGATGTTTACGGAGCGGCAGTCCGACAACCAACTGACATCTATCCTGAGAGACAATGCGGCCACCGTTGTCACCAGGTCAGAACATAAATAGAAAAGCAAAAAACATAAAATACCCCCGTCGCAGCAGACCTGCATACTCAGCGAATTTAAAAATCAATAATATAATAATAATGATTTATGACAAGTTTTATCAATATCTATCGATAAATATGACAGTTATTTGCCTATTCTCCATAAGATTAACATAGGAAAGTGTATGCAGGTATGCTGCTGTGAGGAACATTGAAAGTAGGCATTTCTATACCAAGTTTCATGAATCTGTCCTTAAATAAAGAAGTTTGCCTATTCTCTATATGATTAACATGAAAAAAGAGTATGCAGGTTAGTCGCCATGATAAACACATAAACTATGATTTTTAAGGATTTGAAACGTAAGGTCACAACCAAATGAAGGTAAATACAGTGGAACGTGGATATTTCGAGCTTCTGTAATTCGAAAACCTCTTTATTTCGAAGTTTTGACTTGGTCCCTAGAATTTTATATAAAAACAATGTTAAAATATCCTGGTTAATTCAAATATTTTTTTGGATGATTCGAATTTTTTGCAGCGTAAATCTATAAAGAGAACAAGTCATTGTGTGCGATTTTCCCGGAAACGACATTCGGGCTTCCTGTCCGTAGACTATTTTTAGCTAGATCAACGTGCCAATCCCCCGCCAACCCTTCTCACAGCACGTACACCTGCTGTTGACTGTCACATGATACCCCTCCCCCTCACCATTCCGCTACTGCTCATAAATCACAACATTGACATCTCTAATATGTCACTACACGGTGCCAGCGCAGTTCAGTAATGTGCGTATCATTGATGGTGGTTTCCGATATTCGCCGTATTTGTTTCGTGTTGGCATTTGAGACTTCGTCTGCGTTCATGTTAACACGTCGTGTGTATGAACTGGTTCGCTTCGTCAAAGCTAACCTACACATCTTTGACGTCGCAAGAATAAATAGCGGTAATCAAGGAGGTAGATAAGGGATTTAAGAAAAAATTTGAAATAGCTAAATTTTCGGGATCCCTCCAAACACAGTATGACACAAATTAGAATTTTAACCAATAATATCTTCATTAACCTAACTTTTTTTTACAGTAAAATATGATGTTTTACTGTTTATTTCAACCACTTGCAAAAAATTTTCTAATTTGAATTTTTTGATGATTCAAATTTTTTTCTGGTCCCTTGAGGTTCGAATTATCCAAGTTCTACTGTACCAAGTTTAATCCAAATATATTGATCAATAAGTGAAATATCAATTTTTCTTTAACATCATCTATTTTTGTATCACAGCTGGTAGTTATATTTTAAGTTCATAGAGATATAACAATTTTGCATGAAGCTTGTTATATAGTGTGAGGTCTTATAACTCAATAATACCCCCGTCGCAGCAGACCTGCGTACTCAGCGAATTTCCAAATCAATAATATAATAATATATGACAAGTTTTATAAAAATATGTCCATAAACATGAGAATTATTTGCCTCTTCTCCATAAGATTAACATAGGAAAGAGTGTGCAGGTTAGCTGCTATGAGGAACACTGAAAGAAGTCATTTCTACCATGAATAATTTTTATGAACTACATGTAAAAAATGCAAAAAAAACCCATTTTGGGGTACAAAACCCCCCCAAACTACCTGTTCCTATTGACTGATATCTCTGGTTTACGAACTCGTCCGAGCATTTGTAGGAATACACGTCTCTACCAAATTTGGTCTCGATCGGACCATTTTTACAAGAGTTATCGTGCTAACAGACACATATATATATATACATATATATATATAACGACTATTGTTTTTGGACTCTGGGCACCTAAAGAAGAAAAAGTAACATGGTCCCGGGCTTAAGTCTCACCATGAGACCTACGGTAATAGCTTCTTCCCTATGGGAAATTCGCTGAAATGCATGCAAAAATTTGTTATTAGCTAGAGAGGGGATGCTCAAAAATGTTCTGAATTGTTTATGTTATTTTAATAAACATTAACACGTTGAGATCTAAAAGGCATTCCAAGGGGCAGAGATTCCGGCGCACGTAGCTGACCACTTGGATTTGGGTGGGACATTTAGGGTTAAAATCATGATGGTGAAACTAGCAATGTAGATTGTGCCTGTTGTGACCTGTTGGGATCACAGAAAACTACAATCAGCTTTGTTAGCTGCACTGGCCACACCGTGTGAGGAACGGGGGTTTCGATACGGAACATGTTAAATAATGTTATAGTTTTAATACAGGTATGTATTGTTTAGTTTGATTTAAAAAGGAAAAATATGTGTCATTTTTCTGTGTTTTGGTATTTTATGTGACTGTGGTTTTGGGTATACGCAAAAGGAATTTTATTTTATCAGTTTTAGGCAGGAACAGTTATTGAGAAAACAGTATAAAAAAATGAAACAGGCTGCTAAGATTTTGGTTACAAGCACCAATTAATTTTCTACTTCTAGCTGTAAGCATTGATGGTTCCATAATGTTTTTAATCTGTGCTTGTGATATTTTGAAGACGAATTTTAAAATGTTGTAAATGTTTTTCATTTTGTAAAAGAACTTATCAACAATATTTTATCCTCCTAGGTGTGAAGAGTCAGTGCTGCCACTGCTGAGTGGAGTGAATCACGGTCAACTAGTTAACTATTACTCTCTTCTGCAGACAGTGGCACCCAACTGTACTGTTTATGGAATGACGCCGCGGGATCACATCAAACTTATCAAGAAAGTAAAGGCCACATCTACAGGTAGGCCCATATATAAAATTGGTATGTACATTTTATTACAAGAGTGGATCCAGTTAATCCAGGTACTTACTAGTCAAATTTAAAACACAGATTTTAATACAATGTTTTTAAGAGTGTTTCTTTTGAAATTTCACAGCAGTAGATCCTATCAACATAATATAATGAACTTATTTGTTCAATACATATAAATTCATATTATTACAGGTCATTATTATAGGCTTAATAATACAAAATATTAATTATTAGGAAATAATACATTATTGAATTTCAAATCATGTTCTAAAACAGAGTGTTCATTTGCTATATGTAAACCATTAGCTTCCTGTATAAACAAAACTTTACAAATTGGCAATTTTTCTGAGTCTCCAAAAATTTTATAGGTGGTTCCAGTATTTAAAAAAGTAAATAAACTTCTGACTGAAAACTACAGACCAATTAATTGTTCCAATATTTCCCAACATTTTTAAATGGGTACTTTATGAACAGCTAAACAAATACTTTAAAAATAACAATTTATTGACTCACGGTTTTAGTATCGGGAAGGAAAGTCAACTGTCTTAACTATTCTAAAGGTGTTTAATAAAACACTATATGCTTTTGAGAATAAAGAGATTGTTTCTCTAACATTATTTGACCTAACAAAAGCTTTTGATTGTGTCCCACACAAACTAACACACACACACACACGCACGCACGCGCACACACGCGCACACCAACACACACACCAACACGCACACACGCACACACACACACACACACACACACACACTTTAACGACTATTCTTTTTGGTCTCTGGGCACCTAAAGAAGAAAAAATAACATGGTCCCGAGCTTAAGTCTCGCCATGAGACCTACGGTAATAGCTTCTTCCCTATGGAAATTCGATAAAACCAATCTTACCAATATAATAGCTGTCTAGATGTCCACTGTTATTTAAAGTAATGCTACGAAGTACCAAAACTGAGATGATGAAAATCAAAATAATTTTTTCGCATATATGGAGTTGAGCCCTTTAATTTGAGCCCTCTCACCTTGCTTAACTGATTAGATTAGATTAAATCATTAAAATGGCAACCATACTACAATGTAGGTATTTTACTTCACTTTCTGCGCAGAAAAGGAAATATTGTCCGTTCTGGATTACGATTATATTTATAAGAATATACATATACATTCATAATTCATATATTTAGTAATGGATAAACTGTATTTACCATTTCTATAATATATATATATATATATATATATATATATATATATATTTTGCAATATGTATCTCTATAAATCTGTGGGATACGTTTTAAATGTTTTGACTATCCATTGATTATTACCTTTAAAATTTATCTGTGTGTTTTTTTTATTCAAATAATGTGAAGGAATGAAAAGCTGTCAAGAAGAGGTTCAAGGAATTGGCCATCTTAAGTTGTTTAGCCTGACTGGAAGGGAGTCCTTCTGGTCAGGAGATTGAAATAGGTTTAAATTCCGCTTGTCCGACATTTTAATTTTCTTCCTTATGACCTTACAGTTAGGGGAAAACATAATTACTTGTTTACTCATATTTTGAAAGCGAAATACATACGGACATTGTACGGACACGTTCTGATGCAGCATGTATACAGTAGATGGATCATTTAGATGAAATATTTAGGACGTGAGTCAGGAAAGTGAATTTCTGAACTCTCCATAACGAAAGAGTACGCAGGTTTGTTGAAGTATCTTGATAAATATGTACGTTAAATTAAATGTTGTTATGACAATCAATTGATCGTTGAATAAAGAAAAGACATTGGCAGTGCTGCCTTGGCATAGGCCATGAGCGAACTTCTCTCCAAACATAATTTTTAGGCCGGTGACGTTATCCTTTTAAAATTAATCCGTATGTAACAACATTACAAGCGTTTATTTTTCAAACCAAAGCTTGTTGTTTTAATGTTCGCATATTAGTATTTAAAATCTAGTTTCTGTGATTGGGTAATTTAGGTAATTGTTATGCTTATTTTAGTGTTCACATAACTATGAATCAATGCTTGACTTATAACTTAATTTAATAATGTTAATTAATAAATCACCTCAACGGTAAGCAAAAATCATTTGTTGGACTAATTTGGCTACGTTAATTAGTTTGTTCCAGTAAAATATATTCAAGTTTCATTGCGTTGAACATACGAAAGGAGAATTTAGGATTCATGTAACTGGGAATAAAACTGAACTTATTAGTAATTGATCTCGACGGTATGAGCCTGTATACTAAGATGTATATATGTATTTTCATTCGAAAACAACGTAAGATATGGAATTTACTTATTCGCAAAATATGGAATAATATTCGTTTAGGCCTACGTGGAGTGTATGTGTGTGTGCGAGACTGTGTATTTAGGCTACTTGGCTGAAAAATGATCACAGGTACTCTGGTGCAGTCTGTCTCAATTTTTAATATATGTTTTAATGTTTGAAGTCCACATGAATATAGTAATTTCTTACAAATATTTTGGCTTAAAATACGTGTACATACCACCATATCAGAAAGTTAATAATATTTATATTATATTTCATATTTTACAGCGAGACAAAACCTAATAAATTTGTTTTGTACGTCCCAGCGACGCGCGACGGCTAACGGGTAACTTGTGTGAAACGTGACGCAAACGTTTTCACATCTTCATGTGAAACTACATACTTACTCTGAATGTGGAATTATACTGTATCATACAGTTATATAGAAAGACACTCGACTATTGGTTCGGTTTTGATTAAATAAATTGTTCAAATATTGTGTCCGTTAATATTTTCTTTTTCGATAGATGGACATCGAAATATTAACTACGTCTACTACAGTCGCACATACACAAAAATACATAAATACATAGTGTTTGTGTTGGAGGTGTTAAGAAATTAATTTCTCTCACGAGTATAGTTGCATTGTAAAATGCAATGCAACTATGTTACATTGTCAACATATTATAAATACAACCAATATTGTGTAAACAATGTTTAACAAACATATTTCAATAATAACGTCTAAAACGTTACGGTATAGAAATATGCAGTCTTTTTATGCGACCAATTTGTATTTAAATCAACCTTATAGTGGGACAGAACACTTTAAGCTAATGTAAGTTTGATATGAAAAACTATAAAGCACACAAAGAAATATGTTAGTGTACAATAAACTAAAAGTATAATGTGTAAAAATCTGTTTAATTAACCCCACTTATATCTATTCAATTTTTAAACCCTCCTACTTTATCTAATTTGTAAAAACTTAATTTAAAGAATAGAAGTTAATATATTGCATCTACTTTTGGTTGAGTAGAGCCCTAAAAAAAGGAATGTAAAACGAAGCATACCCATTTAATTGTCACTAGTTTAAATCAAGGGACCTAAAAGTAAATAATTAACGTATGAGTTCACAAAACAAAACAATTTCGTAGTTGGAGCAATAATACCTGTATTATTTTACCAAATGGCAATGGCTACAGCGAAGCTGGATGAAAATTGACTTGTCATTATTATATTTTCATTGGGATATTCAATATTTGGGTGTCTAATTTACGTTGAGAATTTATTAATGCCATAAGTTTCTTGCTACGAAAAAAATGTATTTAATCCTGATATTTTCATTAATTTTGATTTATTTACTTCAATATGAAATTATACAAACATGTATTTATTTTGTACAAGACCCAAATCCGTGGTTTAATAAATACATTCAGTAAATAAGCAGGTGCATGGTCTATTAAAAAATTATGGTCTATTATCATTATCGCTGATAATAAATTATTAGTTAATTAATATTGGCTATTTTATCACATAAAAACATGTATACTATAAAAATAAGTAAGTTACTGATTATTTTTGCGCTCTTTCGTTTGAAATATTTTTACAGTTTAATTACGGAAAGCATATTAAGATTTTTTAGAACTGTTTGGACAACAGTCTAGGTAAGCTGGGCTTACAGCTAGTTTAAAAATAAATATTTGCTTCTAAAAATTAAAATAATTTGTATAAATTGCACCATAAACACGTTTTCTGAAAAGCGCTAAAAATATGCTGGTTCCTTTTGAATATTAACAAAAATTTTAATTATTAACAGGCTTGTATAAAGTAATTATAAACATACTGAATTAATTTATAGTCATAAGTTTTTGTTTAAAGCCAGGCAGGTGATGTATGATGATTTTATTACCGCCGCAAGTGTGAGTTGGATGCGTACGTTCGCCCAAGTGCCTGCAATGTGAACTAGGCAATCCGCGTTGTAAACAGCCTCTCTTGTCCCAGGCTGTACACCTGGTAGTTGTGAACCTATAAGTTGTGACGCGCTCAATTTAAATTATTTTGAAGACCTGGTAGTACTGACACCTGGTAGATATAATACCTGGGAGTTATGATTTGCTTATTATTTTAAATAGACCTGGTAGAAGTGAACCTATAAGTTATGATATTGAAAATATTTATTTAATTTTTGAGGACCTGGTAGATATGAAACCTGGGAGTTATGAAACACTCCCTTTTTTGTTACCCTTTATCATTGTCTGTCCATGGTTCGACCCCTCCTCTCTTATCACTAACAGCTTACATCGGGTTTAACTGAGAATCTCGATTTTAATGTTTTTATTTATGATTCGTCAAACTGATAAAACATTTAAGAAAAATAGATGTCCATTGTTTATGATTCGTCAAACTGATAAAACATTTAAGATAAATAAATAAATAGATGTCCATTGTAATTTACAATTTAAAATAATTTGTCATATACTCAAGGTGTAATTTTTGGAATAAATATTACGAAAAAACAATGGTTCTAATTTTTTTCTGTGTAAGGAAGGCAATGGAAGCTGTCAGTTGATGACGATAAGAAGCCATTATTAAAACTAAACTATTAACTAACTATGATTTAATTTAATACTATTCAATTTTGATCATTAGTATTTTTCTTTGAATGTACTTACAAAGAATACTAAAATTAGTTTTAATGAGGAAAAATACTCAATTGTAGAAGATATTAAATAAATATCTTCTACAATTGATCCTGGGTCTACTTTTTCTATATGCAATAAGTGCCTGATCGTGCTACTCCATTTACGTGTACTCTGTATTCATCTGGAAGTATAAGATAATTTTGAGTCTGCAGTGCTAGCTTATTTATTGGTTAAGTTTCATCTGATTGGGAACAATGATGTCTGTTTTGCTTCTTACTATGACATCCCGAAATAAGTAACAACATTACTTCTTCCTTCTATCGGAATTTATCATGCTCACAGATGTGAAAACGACTGTATGAACAGAGTTATTTAAAATTACAGCGTAAATTAAGAGTGTTTATACTTGACAAAAGCTCGGCTCAAATTTTTGAGCTTTTTTTAAACGCCTCCGAGCCAAGCCGAGCTTTAAAAAGCTTGAAAAAAATACTCAACGTTTCGAGCCTTCACACCCCTAGTTATATTGGGACTCTACTGTATTCATTATTTTAGGAAACTTTGTATATTGACTATGAGTATTCCTTTCCTTTGAACAAAATTAAGGTCAATGACAATAAAACTCTTGATTCTAAAATATTACTTGAATCTATATTATTTAGCATTGAAAGAAAACTAGGTACAGGTGTAAATGTATTTTTATAATGAATGTTTATATATATACTTCTATACATTGTAAGTCTTTTGTTAAGTTGTTATTTACAAATAAAGAGAACGTGATAGAGCCATTATTACAAATACCTACAATGAGTAAGTTTATAAGTAATTCCCAACTTCTAATAGGTGAGTTAATAATTACTCACTTAACAAAAAATATCTCTTGAATTTTCTGACTTATGATTTATTACTTTAGGTAAAGTCAGTGTCTTGGACTCTATTTATGGCTCTGGGGTGTGATTGACCTACAGTCAGTCAAGTGGGAGAAAAATAGACTTTTAACATATTTTTACCTCTAACAGTCGGTTGAATCAGTTCTATGTGGTCTGTCTCAAGATATTGACTACTTGAAGTTGGTGACCCAGCCGCAAGCTGTGATGGAAGTTTTGCGGCCAGCTGTGAGGCAGGACTCCATCAACATCGTAGCTAAGCTACTCAAGGAGTTGTTGAAGGTGTTGCCAGCCCTGCAGGAGCATGTGTCCGTCAGTCGACTGTACTTGGACTGGGCTGTTACAATGTTCAAAACTGAGGTGATTAATCAACTCGAATGTTTGATCAACACTATCTCTATTGAATACAGCTAGCATTTTGCATATTGAGTCACATTTTCTTTCTAGTGTGTAAACAAATCTTGGTGATTAATCAACTTGAATGTTTGATCGACACTATCTCCTTGAATACAGTTAGCATTGTCCATATTATATCCTTTTTTATGCTTAGTTTAATATTTATTCAATTAACACTTTGCACTACCATTTTTTAGACCCTGATCGTCCCCACAGACCCTAGTTTTTAACCCAAGAATGGCCAAACCTTTGTTATAGACATTTGGTTTTGGTAATATTACCATATTACCAAAACCAAAGGTCTGTTTGGTTTTGACATATGACATATGAAAGACATATGAAACAGATGTTTGGCTACCCCCAAACATCTGTTTCAGACGTTTGCTACAATTAATTTTTTAAATCGATATTTGACATTGTTTTTTACAAAATAAACGTATTGAATCCTATACCATTGGAAAGCTAATGAAAAAAATTTTAATTTTCATATGCAACATGTTCATTTACGTACATTATTATCGTAGGACAAATAAAAAAATAAAACACATTTTTGAAACACCCGCCTTGTGACGCTACCTATTGAGCGGCAAAAGCAAAATCTGCCATTTTATAAAATTCATCTAAGCTTTAGTTTTTGTCTTAGAGAGTAGTGTTTGGTATGAATGAATACATTGAGTCTTTTACTATAATTCGTTGAAAGATTTTGTCTATAGTTAATAGATTACCAACTGTGATTTTTCTACTAAACGTTTGTAAACGTGTGAAGTTAAAGTATTCTATATGGCCAAAAGTCTATTTTAGACGGTGAAGTTTAAGTTTTCTATATGGCCAAAAGTCTATTTTACACATAAGGAAATTTTTATATTTCTCCACTTGTGTTTTTTAAATAAAATAAACATGGAAATCAACAGAATTTTAGTTTTTCGCATTTGGTCAAAGTTATGGAACTTTCTCCTAGCCTACGTCAACAAACAAAGCCATTTAAATATATATGTTTCCTGTTTTTGTATAACATTTCAATAATTTTGTCTCTTAGAATTTTAGTAAACCAAACACATTTTTTTCACAATCTTTTGAAGTTGTGTGTTTTTTGGTGATAACAATTTTTTCGGTGAATAAAAATCAAAAACTATTTTATAGCTGAAATATTGCATGTATATTTGTGTGTGCGTGCGTGCGTGCGTGCGTGCGCGCGCGCGCGTCTGGATGTGTACAGATCCACAGCCTACCCTGTTGGTCCGATTTAGATGAAATTTGGCACGTATGTGTACATTCACAGTATCTCCAGGCGTTTTTTTTTTTCATTTTTTGAATTTTTTATTTTTAAGGGTAGTTAACCCCTAAAACCCCTTAAAACATGAAAAATCCTAATTTCTCAAAAACAGCCGATTTTGATTAAAATTTTATAGTTCATAGTGTACAGAGTAACTAAATGATTTGACACCACCTGCATGTCTGTAAAAATGATGGTTCAAAAGTTATGGGCTTTTACATGTCATAAAATGAAATTTTCTGCGAAAACAATAAAAGTAAAGTATAACTTGACTGGCACCATTGAAACCAGCTTAAAAAACTAAACAAATTAGTATTTTGAATTATTTGTCTACGACTAACGGTTCCAAAAAAAAGATAAATTTACTGTCCATAATAAACGCAGTACGTCGTCTGAAATGGCCCAATGTTATTTTTATGGAGAATATTAAAATATCAATTTCTTCCTTTTTTACAATAGTTTTCCATGAAACTTGGTATGAAGAGTAAGGTCAAATCACCCAACAAAACCAACTCAAAAAGCCTATTGTATATTTAATTAATAGGTTTGTACAGAAAAAATATATGAATAATTTAGAGCATCTAAATACTACATTTTTCTGTTTACACGCCTAGGTTTTGAAGGTCATCTTATTGAAACAAAATAAATTCTTATTCTATTCTTATTATTATAGTGAAAAATATGGACATTTGCATTTGAGTATGTCTTAATTATGATGATATTTGCTCTAGTGTCTCAGTGTAAAATGCAGAAGACCACTTGATCAGTTCTCCCATCTGCAGCAATATCTCCAAAAGCTGAGTGGTGAGGATTTACTTAGTTTTGTGCGCAAAACCATCTTCTGTCACCAGAGTGTGATAAGACTGGACCCTTTAACCAGGCAAGAAATCATTGAAGCTGTTCTCAGATTTGGAAAACAGACTCAAAGCTTGTGAGTTTTTTTTTAATATTGCTTAAAATATATAGTAACTAGCTGACCCGGCGAACTTCGTTACGCCTGTCAGTAAATATGTGTTAACTTTAAGATTGGCCATGTTCTGAAGTCGAATAGCATTACGACTTCATTGTGAAAGGTTATATATCCTGGGTCGCGGCATAGTGAATAACAATACTGAAACGATAAGACATTAATAACATTTAACAAATAACAAATAAATCTGAGTGGATTGATTCACAATTTTCAAATCCAATCCAAACCCAAAACAAAACTAACTGTAATATGGCTTTTATAGGAAAGATATTCAACAGCTGATCATTAAAATAAACGTAATATATATAAACATTGTAATTATTTTTTATTTTGCCAACATTTAAACACGTGACTTTTAATCGGATGGAAAATAAAAAATATGAATGCATAATACCCGAAACTGTAAACTATTGACGTGTCAAATAAAACTGTTCATTTTGTATAGTACATATTTACTTCATAGTTTTATATTAAAGAATGATTCAGATGGCATTGGATAGTAAAGCATATTGCTAACGGTATAATGCTTTGAAAGTAAACCAATCAGCTGTAGCTAAGAAATCAAATGTTTTCATTGTAGACGTTTTGTAAACAAACTTACTCTCCATAAGGTTAACATTAGAAATTTAAAACGCCATAAAATGGAAACTTATGGGAGAAACTGTTTTAAACCTATTCTCACTTGCTGTCCTGGCACTTATTAGCAATTTATTAAACATTTTAATTTTCATGTAACAGTGACTTTTCTTAAACCTTTCCAATCTGACAGGTAACAAATTTAATGTACATTTAGACCTAGTATTGTGATCATGAATGTCCTGTCTGATTTCATACTTATCTAAATTTTCTTTGACATTTACTAGAATACTATATATATATAAAGAGATCACTGTCATTATTTTTAGCTCTATAAAAATTGGTCGACAAGTTTCTCTGCGTCCTATATTTTTCATTAACCTTAAAACCTTTTTTTGCAATATCAAGACTCTATGAACTCCACTACTGTTACCCCATAATATTATACCATATGAAATCAGTGAGTGGAAAAAGGCATAGTATGAAGTAATCAGCATATCTGTACTGACACATAAGCTCAGTTTTCTCAATAAGTAGGTAACTCTTGACAACTTTGTACACAAATGGTTGGTATGAGCATCCCATGAAAGCTTACTGTCCAGATAAATCCCTAATAACTTAACTGAATTACAGTCATCAATATGATGGCAATGACTTAAGGTAAAATATATATTTTCTGTTTTGCTGCAGTTGACATTTAAAAAAGTTACATTGAACCATTCATGAGCCATACTTAGAGCATTAGTTTGGATCAAATTAACACTAACCAAATCTTTACCAGCATTGAGAAGGGTAGTATCATCAGCATACAAAATGGAAGTACAGGAGGTGTTAAAGGCAAAATTTTTACAGGCATTTACAGCTATGAGAAACAAAAAAGGCCTAAGAACTGAGCCCTGGGGCACTCCAGTTTTAATAGTCTCAAAGTTTGAGATATCAGAACCCTGGGTAACCATTTGTATCCTGTCAATTAGAAAAGAAGATAGCAAACTTAACTCTTTATCCTGAATCCCATAACAGTAAAGCTTTCTTAATAGCAGTTCATGAGATATACTATCAAATGCTTTTGACAGATCGATTAAAGTTGCAGATGTTATTTTCTTATTCTCAAAATTACTTAATATGTTTTCAACAACTGCTTCAACTGCCTTAATGGTGTTCTTACCAGGTAGAAAGCCAAACTGTTCTCGACAGAGGAGTTCTTTACCAGAGAAATAACTGTATAATTGGTCTTTGATGCAACATTCAAAAATTTTGCTAAATATAGGTACCAATGATATAGGCCGATAGTTTGAGGGACAAAATTTATCTCCCTTTTTAAAAACTGGAGTTACTTTAACAACTTTAAGAATATCTGGGAACACACTCTGCTGAAGAATTAAATTATAAAGACATGTCAGGGGTTCTACTATACCTAATGTCTATTATCTCCTTAACAATCCTTTTTGAAAACCCATACGCATCCTCACTGCAAGATGAGCTTAATTTAGCGACACATTTTAAAACATGCTTTGATTCTATAGGTTTCCATTTAAAAAAAGAATTTCCAAGACTTAGTGAAGCTATGTAATTATTCAAAAATGGTGTTGCTGCTCATCTACTGAACCTTTACTAAGCTTGAAACAATCATAAAGATACATTAGATTATCTCTCAAGACCCTAAGCTCAGATGTGAACCTCCGATTCTTAGTTCTCTTCACCCTTTGATTACTTTTTACATTAATTTTCACACAGCATTCCTCAAAATAAGTTATTAGAATAGACATAAAATAATTAAAAGCTACATCAACCCTGTAGTACATATTTAAAAATGGCCAATTAATACACCCTAGCATATATTTAAGATAGTCTATTGCACTGGGGGACAGGTTCCTTACTTGCTTCATAGAGTTTTGTTTCTTAATATCATCTTAAACATAACCTGTAATGTCTTAATATCAAAAACGTTATTAAATACAGCAAACACACCAGAATGATCAGATATATGAGGCTCAATCACATGACAGTTCACTTGCTCGCCTAAAAAGGTGGTTACAATATTATCCAAACAAGAAAGTCCTCTTGTACTTTCCCTATTTAAACAATAAAGGTTGTATGATCTCAATAAGTCAATAAAAAATTTAGTATACAAATCTTCTTTCAAAATATTGATATTAAAATCTCCTGAGATAATATAATTATTGCTAGGGAACTTATTGCTCAAAAAATTTAAAAATGAATCTAATGAGGATAAAATAAACGGTACCAGTGGACTGATACATACATTCTCCCTTAAGTAAATTTAAAAAGGACAATCTGTAATAAAACTATCATGTTCTACAAAGTTATTCTAAATATAATTTATTGTTCAAATTGTATGGGGGAACTCCCCCTCCCCCCCCCCCGGTAATACCAAGCTTTTTTGAGCCGGTTTTGTTCGGTGATTTGACCTTACACTTCATAGCAAGTTTCATGGAAAACGGTTGCAAAGTAAGGATGAAATTGATTTTTTTTTATTCTCCATAAGAATAACATTAGACGCTTTCAGACAATGTACTGTGTTTATCGTGGACAGTAAATTTAACTTTTCTCTGGAACCGTTAGTCGTAGACAAATAATTGAAAATACTAATTTGTTCAGGTTTTTAAGCTGGTTTCAATTGCACCAGTCACGTTATACTTTACTTTTATTGTTTTCGCTGAAAATTTAAAAATTGGTTTTTTTTGACATTTAAAAGCCCATAACTTTTGAACCGTCATTTTTACAGACATGCGGGTGGTGTCAAATTATTTAGTACTCTTTGCACTATAAACTATCACATTTTAATCAAAATCGTTAGAGCCGTTTTTGAGAAAATTGGATTTATAACGTTTTTAAGGGTTTTTCGGGGTAAACTACCCTTAAAAATAAAAGAATCAAAAAAATGAAAAAAACGCCTGGAGATACGGTGACTATATATATACATGCCAAATTTCATCTAAATCGGACCAACGGGGTAGGCTGTGGCACTGTACACATCCAGACACACGGACGGACAGACATCACGTCAAAACCCACTTTTTTGGATTCAGGGGACGGATATATCCACCCTCAACTCAAAGTCGAAAATTTTGACGAAAACAATACTTTCTCCATATACTATGTATAAGGAGAGAAAGTAAAAGTATCCAAGTCAGAGTCAGGTGTGCGATATATTGTAGCAACAACAATGTTTGTCTTAATAAGTAAAATGGCAGTTACTTCAAAAACTCTGTCAAAACAGAACTTAGATACATCAATTTTTTTATAGTTTATCTGACTTTTAATAAAAATACTACAACCTCCCCTAATTGAGGGTGGTTTTCTGCAGTAAATACTTGCAAGATTAAATCCTGAAGGTATATAGAGAAGACATTCCTCATCAACTAACCAGTGTTCGCTTACAGTGAAAATGCTACAGTTAAGAGAATCTAAAACAAGCTCAATCATATCTAGTTTATTCCTAATTGAACAGACATTTAAATGAAACAAGTTTAAGAACTTATTTAAACCAGTAACATTATGGGCTATGTCAGTAAAACCGGTGCGGTTGGTGAGGAGTTTTCCGACGCTGCGACAGCAACCTCTGGACCCTTTTATGACACCACCATTGGCTCCGTCATTATAATTTGCACATCGTGCTGGGATTCAAGTCTTCGTTCTTCTTCCACAGTATCAGTGAAAGTCTTGGCAGCTTCTATAATCAGTTCTGATAACCACAGTTTTCCACTGTAGTTAAGGTGCATTCCATGTCGGGTGTGTAAATGCCTACCTGCATTATGCACATTCACTAGCTTAACATTTTTGTACTGAAGACTTAATTCGCTAAGAGCTATGTTAGTCTTATTTACTTCATCATTAACACATGACCAGTCAACAAGATCATATCTACGCGGAATGGTCACCAGAACTATATTTTTACTTTTCAAAGCCTGGATGTGTTCACAGAATCTTGATTTAATTGGTGTACATCTTTCTGGAATAATTTCTGATATATATATATGCACAATTTGGAAGCTACCAAAATAAATAATATCAATAATACTTTTTATCAGAAAATCAAATATTGGTACAGATACGTAGATGTTTCTTTTTTTCTATGTTTATTTGATGTCACATTAAAAGATAACGAAGAATTTTTAGAATACTTAAACTATTTATCTAATCAAATTAAATTTACCAAAGAAAACATTCCAACATTCAAACATTATTAAACATTCCAATGGATAAAAAAATTTGCGAAAAAGAGAAAAAAGTCATAAAATACCTGGGCAAAAGAAATGGTTATAACAACATGATTATTGAGAAAATGATAACAAATTTAAAGGAAAGAAAAAGTAAAAACAAACCAAGAGGAGAAGAAAAGGACGACAAGAAATATATCAGTGTACCATTCAACTCAATATTAAACTAAGCCGTACGAAAATCGTCTTTGCATTACATCATAAGATTAAATTTAGTTACAGTGTTGCAGAGTGTACTTTCATATATATCATTGTAAAGAGGAAATTATAATCTACGCCCTCAGTATTATTTGCAATTTTTATACTCTATGCATTACATCGTATCATTACAGTAAGTTACGGGTGTTATGAAATTGTGCCAACAGCTGTCCGAGCCGTATGCTTCTGAGATAGGTTAGAGTCGTGCTTTTGTGTTAGTGTTTCAATGTGTATTTTGTGTGAATCATCATATAATATATTCATAATATATGAATTATTCATAACACATTTCTCCTTGTATTAAGTGTTATAAATAGATATAGGCCTAATGTATTACTTTACAATGTTTTTATCATTTATTTGGCGATTACCCCCGCAATAAAGGTTTTGTGAACATATAAATGTTTTGGAACATGGGTACTTTTATTTTTTTATATAGCCATCTAAGTATATATATTCTTGTTCCTTATGAAATTTTAAACCAAACGGCTATTTCAGATTTTTGTAAAAATATTTTTGAGCATTTTTAGGGAGAGCAAACTAAAAATTATTTTTTATACATTTTTTTGTTACATTTAAATTGGTAATTTTTATGATTTTCTTGTAGCCTGTTTTATACTGAACTCAAACATTTATAATATGTTGTACTTTGTATAGTATTCACAATTTTTATGGGTTTTTAAACAAAACCAGAAAAGTGGCCAAAAATGAGGTGGCATTCCAGACTGAAAAGACTGGCAGCTGGAGGGTTAAGGTTAGGTAGTTAATAAAAAACTCCAATTGAAAAGGAAATCCTACTTTATTTCATATTAATTTCTTGTTTAAGTCTTGAGACAGTCTCTCTATAACAGTTCATTTTTTTCTTTAATTAATTGATTTTTCTGACCTCTTCTTTCATGTAATTTCTAATTTCCTAGATAATATCAGCAGTATTCTCATCAATAGCACTCCCCTAAAACAGTACTAAAATGTCAGGTTAACAGTGTACAGTGCTTCCAATTACAGCAAATAAAGTGGTTACGTCTGACATTTTGAAGGCGTTCAAGATGAAACTTGCATCTTAATTGTTAATAGTTGTTTCAACCTGATCCTGACAAGATGAAATACGGATAATTCAGATGTGGGTAAAACTGGGCTTTACTGTATTATACATATCTTGATTGTTTAAATCAATGAATAAAAGGTTTAGATTACCCTGATCTGTCAAATGGCCCAATGAGTAGGGTACAAACTACTGCGGTTTTTGTGTCTTGAGGCTCATTTTTAAACTAAAAACAAATCAATGTAGTAGTCAATATTGATCTTTGTAGTCTTAAACACTAGTTACTGTAGTAGTATCCTACTCTTCAGGCCTTTTATTAATTTGTATGAGTGGTCCAGAGGCTATGCAAACATTTAAATTAATGCTTTAAAGGTACAGTGAAGTGTTATTACAAAACTATATATCTTTTTTCTATGTAGGAAATGTGTTATGTTCCAAAAGTAGTTCGCCAAAAAGCGATAATAGTCAGATGAAGGGTTGGACCGTGAGAATCAAATCTATTGTGATGTACTGTGAGTGTAGCTAGACATTGCCCTATGCTATCTCGAGCAACAGTGTACTGCTACATCCAAAGCCTTTAATGTTAATGAAACGATGGCGTATCTTTGCATTGGCTAACAGGATTTATTTTTTACGTCAAAAGTCTATAACTGAATTCTTATTTTCCAAAAAGAAATTTATTGTATATCATTAACATTGTGTATGTAGTACTGTATAATTAGTGATACCGTGCTGTAGATTAAAGAGTTATAATTGAGATTACATTGCTTCATGTTTAATTAATTTAAACTCAATAATTGTTTTCCCTCTAAGGTAGTTTGGATTAGCTGGACGTTCGGATTACCGGGGTTCAGACAACCGGGACTATGGTGTATCCAACTTTTTGGCCGCTCCGACCATGATTGGTTATGGGAGGTACTACTGTAATAGATAAGTGATTATCCATTTTTGAACATTGGAATTTATTTCAGGAATGATGATCAAAATTTGAAGAAGATTCAAGTCCTCAAAGACTATATTGAAGATGTGTGGAGCTTGGAGAACCCTTCACATAAAACTTTGAAGAATTACCTCATGTAAGATAATGATCATTATAATGTATTGTTACATGTTTATTTACTATGAACTTAAGAGTACTTTTTCTTCAAATTTAAAATATATTAATGAAACACACATTGCACATCAAGTCATTGTTAGTTTGCTCAGTGTTAGATGTGTGTTGCAGTCGGTTAGATGAGGGATGCGGCGATGCAGAGGCAGTGGCGACCGTGATACAGACGGCTCTGGTGGATGCTTCACTACCCTCCACAGTGCTGCACGACATGACCAGGCTGACCAACAAGAGACCACTCAGCAGTTACGTCACTGACCTGCTCCATTCACTGCCGTCCCACCCTGCGTGAGTAGTAGTACAAACTTCATTTAAATATAACACATACTCAAAGCTCTTTGTTTAAAATCCTCAAACCTACAATATATTTAAATATATAGGCTAGTAAAAAAGTTAGGAACATTAAAAAATCTTAGGTATAATAAATAATGTTTTCTTGTTCTTTAGGCTTGAGGTTTTATCAAGCTTCCATTGTCACCAGTTCAATATTCAAACGATAAATATGATAGTTATGATTAATTCATTTCACCAACTATGATGTATTCTCAAACCTTATCTAGGCCAGTTTTACATAATTTTAGAGACTTGCTTATATATAGTTTCACAGTCTCTGACTAATTATTCAATCAACTGCACTGAAAGCTCCTTAACCCTTTAAGGAGTAACAACGTTTTAAAACGTCACTATCTCAGAGCTGATGAGGAGTAAGGGGAAATATAAAATCAATATCAATTTATTGCAGTCTACTGTATATATATCTGAAAATGTGTATTTGGTTCAAAATATCCAAAAATGAACATTTTATACCTTTTTTTGTTTAAAGTCATCAAAACATGGGCGCACGCATGACGCCACATTACACTCTTTGCGAAAGGTTATGTCTTTTCTCTTTGTGAAGAATGCTGTCACACTTCACGCTGAGAAATATTATTCGCAACCTTTTATTTCCCGCTGAAACTTCACCCCGCCACCTTTTGCGCCGAAACTTCACGCCGCGGCCACCACCTTTCCTGCCGCAGCCACCATCGTATGATACCTCCTCCCCCGCAGATTACCCGCCCTACTGAATACACTAATACACACGTGCCGCATAACTACATATCTTTAATTATTGATTTATGACTTAAGAATCGATCTGTATCATATTATAAATACATATAAATGTGTTTGTGCAAATTTCTTCAAATAACGTTTTGAAACGTCACTACTCTTTTTTGCGTAAACATAAAAAGACGTTTTAAAACGTCAGTACTATTTCGATGCAAAATACTGTACTCCTTAAAGGGTTAAAGAGACATATTGTATGGTGTTGTAGCATCATAACAACGGTACTTCAGAGGGTGGAAGAATGTTTAGCGGCGGGGGAGAAGGGAGAGTCTTGGAGCATTCTGATTGGTCCATTGACAGAGAGACCTGAACTGCCTGCAAATGTGCGAAAACAAGCAGCTCTGCTCACCCAGGTGATGAAATCTTTTATAATAATTATAGAAACCAAATGGGCTAGACCTTGCTCCTTCTCTTGAAAAATATTTAATAAAATACAAATATTTTTGTACTTGGAGGTCACAAATTGTGGATAGTTATGAGCGATGATCGGTGGGTGTAGTGTTATCCTCTTGTGTGGATTAACGTCCGCAAAGATCATCCTCATGATTAGTCAAATTCGTAATTCAGAGGCAGTGGTTTGAATTCCACATTAAACTGTAGGTCCCTTAGCTGCCATCGGCTGTTGGGCTATTAATTAAGAGGCAGCAGGAGTCAGTCCAGGCGCTCACACGCTTGACATGACATGGATTTAATTATCTTTTAATTGCTCGTAAAGTTATTAAAAACAAAATACCAAATACAATGTATTTTATAGGTCCTTATCAACATATTGATGTGTTAAAATACCAAAAATAATGCTTAGAAATATTTTATTTTTTTGAAATTAGAAAATTAAAATCCCATAAGGATTTAACAAAACTAATTCTGTTGTATTATTTTTGTTTATCACTGGAAATATTCAAACTTTGGACCTAAATAAACTTCACATATTCATAAATAAAATGTATTGAATAACTTTTTGTATTTGATTTGCTCTTAGCCATAATATTTTTTTTCAAGTGCGTGAACAGTGTACGCTTTTTATAAAAAAATTATTATGGCTAAGAGCAAATCATTTAAAGTTTATAATTACCCAGTTTCAAGAACTATCAAATGTAATATATTTACTGTGTGAAGATCGTTTAGTTCTCAATGAATGTAGTTTAATTTCCTCAATACATATTTTGCCACAGGCGTGGCAAAATGTTAAATTTATATAAATTGGCAACACCACAAAAATCCAGGTGATGAACAGTGAACAGTGTAAATATTTATTTTTGTGTATATTTGTAAACATTGACAATGACTTTAACCTCGTGAAGATGCCACACTCGTGGCGAAATACGTATCACACTGTAAATAAATAATTTTTTAACTTTTAATAAAATCAAAAACAAATTTTGAACACATTAAATGCTTGTGATATTTTGCGGGTATGGTGTTATACAGATGTTATATGTATATGCAGTTTGCAGCACTAATATTGCAGGTGCTATTCATGATCGTCGTCTATGTGACGTGGATGTCTATAATAGTTTCAGATCATCTGGATTTTCGGCTATCCGGATTGGGATCCCACCACTTTATTCTGAATAAACCAGACTATTCTGTGTATATGATACAAATAACAATTTAAATATTTGTGCATAGATGAAAACAGTATTTTCGTAATATGTGAAAAAATAACATTTTAACTTACAAGAATTGTTTTCATTCAGTACATCTAGGGACAAAAGTTAGAACAACTAGTGGATTCTCTACGCGATATAAAATTAAGAATTATGTTAAATGCTAACTTGTGTGTTACAGAGACTGGGATCCACATATAGCGATGAGCTGGAAGCTCTTAGGCTCAAGACAGAGGCGTTGTTGCGACGGCCTGTATCACTTTCGCATGTAGCTGACCAGAACTCCCGATATCTGCTGTTCAAGCAAGCGTTGTCACAAAGCAACAACTGGGATGATCTTCTCACACTCCACCTCCTACTGTCGTCGTGGCCACACGTGTAAGGAAGGCATCACAGAAACTTTTTTGACTAAATTTGGCATCGATTAAATTTTATTTTTAAAATATCATATATGGTACTGGTCTGGAACATTTATGTTTATGTGTATGGCATTGTCTGAGATGAAGACACGACATCACAGGAAAGGAAAGAGCATATTATAGTTTAGTTTAGTCTGCCAATCGACAACCCTTCATAGGGCCAACATACACGCTACTGTGACAACTGATTCTTAGGATCAAAAAGACGAGACCACTATGCTCTCTAACTGACTGAGTGGTTTAACTACCCGCCTTCAAAGCTGAAGGTTGCTGGATCGAATCTCATAAGAGTTGAATCTGGTTACAGTTGCCATTTTGTCATTGGGCTATCTGATTAATGAATCAGAAAGTTTATTGCCAAAAATACGTTACAAAATTGAGTCCCAACAAATCTTGCAAGATTTGTCGTTGAGTTCTTATACATACATAATTAAATTACATTATATACGAAGGGGTGCATAATATATGTAAGGGATGATGTAGGTAGGTTTGGAAATGTACTAAAAATACGAGCACCATTAACCTTTTAGCCCTAGTTATAACTTGATGTAACCATTTACAAGGGGGTTCCCAAAAGTAACCGGAATTCGTCTGCTGAGGTCGGAGCTTTGGTAGCACGAGTGAGCGCCACTAGGGCGTGTCTAGCGCAACTCTTTGCCAGTTCAGTCCCGTATGGGTCGTTGAGCTAGCTCATCCTGTACGTCAGTAGCGTCAATTTTTGCTGAAGCTGTTTCACTGTTGCTTCGTTTTTTATGGTGGCAAGAACAACGCTGTAAAATTTTGTTTTTTACTCTGTAAAACCGCTGCTGAAACTGTTTTAATGTTGAAAACTGCTTACAAAGATGATGCTTTGGGAAAAACTCAAGTGTATGACTGGTTTTCTCGATTTAAAAATGGCAACCTTTCGATTGATGACAAACCTCGTTCCGGATGTCCATCAACTGCCCGAATTGATGAAAATATTTAAAAAAATCCGAGAGCTTGTGCTCACAGACTGTCGACAGGCAATTGATCAACTGTCAGAAATTAGTGCAATAACTTGGAGCTCGGTTCAGCGAATTTTAATGAAGATTTAGGAATGAGACGCATTGCTGCCAAATTTGTTCCTCGGGCTCTGATTGAGAACCAAAAATCACGTCGAGTAAAACTTGACATGAACTGAACGAACAGCTCAGAACCGATCCAGAATATCTTTCAAAGCTTACTGGTGATGAATCATGGAAAAACAAAATTTCACAGCGGCGCGTTGTTCACTTAAACTTGCCATCATAAAAAACTAAGCAACAGTGAAACAGCTTCAGCAAAGAATGACGCTACGGACAAACAGAATATGCTTGCTCAACGGCCCACACGGGACTGAACTGGCAAAGAGTTGCGCTAGACATGCCCTAGTAGCGCTCACCCGTACGACCAAAGCTCCGACCTCGGCAGACAAATTCCGGTTACTTTTGGGAACCCCCTCGTAAATGGTTACATCAAGTTATAACTAGCGCTAAAAGGTGAGTGGTGCTCGTATTTTTAGTACATTTCCAAACCTACCTACACAAAACATTTCTTTTCATACAAATAATACTTAAAATCTACATAAATTGACAAATTCCACTAGCAAACCAACATAAACAGTTATTCAATAATCAAAATAATAATAAAATAATGTATAAAACCTCAATAATAGACAAATGCTAATTTCCTAATTGATTACAATTACAGTATTTCCTTTCAATTCTACTGGTAATCTGTGATTTTTTTCACACGCATTCACACATTCATTCATACCTATAACGTTTAAATATATATATATATATATATTATATATATTATATTTACTTCCTCTATTATTACAACTACTTAATCATGGCCATTTTCCCCCAAAATTATGACTATTAAGCAGAAATGTATTTCTCACAGTTTAGATTTAATAATTAAATCCTATTTTATAAAATTGAAAGGTTTGGCTCTTTCTAGTCGTAAAGGTAAATAATTGAATATTTTTGGTACTACATGACTTAAAGTATTTTTTACGTACATGTTTCAAAATATTGGTTTCTTGTATCTCTCCAATGTTCTAAACATATACTGATCCTTGTCATTTGTTTTCCTGAAAGTGTGATCAAATATATGTTTATCAACTTATACTTATATAATTCACTCTGGAATGAAGCAGTGTACCTTTCAAATATATTCAATAGCAAATTTTGTTCCGGGTATTTCAATTTTGAGAACATTAGTAAAGTTTTCTTTGTAGAGATTCAATACGCTTCATGTAACACTGTGATGCTTCTCCCCAAATTTCCACGCCATATCTAATTATTGATTCAAACATTGATTTATAAATTGTTACTAGAGCTTACATTACATTACAAAATTTCCTGTAGCACGTCAGCCAAGTGGCTTTTTGCGCACGCCTGTAGATTGAATGTTTCATGGACCTTCCAAGTTTAAAAACCTGACAAACTGCCGTAGTCTCCCCACCAGCTCCTTCCGGGGAAGGTGACAACCCCTCTCCATGACGCCGAGAGTGGCAGCTCTCACCCCGGCAAGCTTGGTGCAGTCATACAGCAGATGATCAGCAGTCTCCTCGGACTGCCCACACTTCCTGCAGATTGGATCTCCGGGGAAGAGTCCCATTCGAGCAAGATGTTTCCTCTTGTATAAATTGTTACTAGAGCTTTATAAGGAAGAGTTCTTCTTAAATAATACAATTTCGTCATTATTGGTCTAAATTTATTAATGATGTAGTTTATATGACTCTCCCATTTTAGCTTTGAGTCAATGACAACTCCTAAATATTTTGTCTCTTCTACGGTTTTTAATTTCGGCCATTGACAATCATTGTCAATTTCCTCGATTGTCGAGGAAAGCTTTCAGCGCCTTGCCCCTTTCATTTGTGCCTCGTGAGTTCCAAGACGGGTGTTTGGCGTTGAAGTCACCTGTAACAACAATAGGCTCAGGGCCTGTTAGTATATCTGCAAGAGTCTGCACATCGAGGTGTCTGCCTGGAGGATGGTAGGCCGCGACTAGCTTGAGCTCCATGCCGCCTACGTGCACGATAACACCAGTTGTTTCTAGTAGTCCTGAGGCTGTGTTGCTGGACCTGTGAACAAGGCGGCGGTGAACCAAGATAGCCGTGCCCCCTCCCAGGTTGTAGCCGTGCTGTCTAGGTGGGCGATCCGTCCTGTTGGGTTAGATGTGTTTCACTGATAAGGGCGACGTCGATGTTCAGCCGTGACAGGAAGAAATGCAGTTCATTCCTTCGGGTCTTCAACCCGTTGGCGTTCTATGCGATGACCCTGACGTCCCTAGGCTCCATTTAAAAGTTCTAGAAGGCTGGACATCAGCTGTACAAGTAGCTCCGGAATGGACTTTTCCTTAGCTGAAATGAGAACTGGGATTGTTTTAGTCAGCCAGGCAATTAGCTGCCTGACTGAGATGGTGTCACCCTGCACCTCAGCGGTTGCTGCAACATGTGGTGAGGGAGTGGGAGTGGCTGGTTGGGCTGGACTCGCCATGAATGTGGTCCTGGCAGCTGGCCTGGGGGACCTGGGTGCTACGGGGGGAGCAACGTCCCTCTCATTATCGCTGTCACACGTCTCCATCTCTGAACATGTAACAACAGTATTATTAGTCTTTTTGCGTTCCTTCCGCTTCTTAAACCGTTTCTGGTTGCGGGACTTCGGTTGGGCGGTTTCAGGCACCTTTGGCGCAGCTGGTGGAGCGACCTGTTTTGTGACGGTGGACGGGGAGGTACAGGGAGGCTGTGCCACAGTTGAAGCGGGGGCTGTCACTGCGGCCTTGCTGCCACCTGCAACAAACGCGAACGTCCCTTTAGTAATGCCAGGGGGTGGGACATTCGCCTTCTTCTTGGGTGCAGCTGGCTGCTTTCGCGCGTTCGCAGAACGGCTCCGGGTTTTCACCTGGCCAGCTGATTTGGCGTTACGCTGCTTTCTGGTCACCATGGCGTCTCTGTGGGCTTTGCAGCCCCTGTAGTTCGCTGGGTGAGCGCCGCCACAATTGCACCGCTTGCAATCATCCCCTTTGGGCTGGGGACACGACCTGGTCTCATGAGCACCGCCACACCACACGCAAATTGCATACGGAAGAGTGACCAAAGCGTTGGCAGCGGTAGCATTGTGGGGCACCTTCTCTCGGCTCAAACCGATCGACGGTCACCTGTACACCTAAGAGGTGGGTTATTGACCAACACCTTCTCCCATTGGTCGATTTTCCTAAATTTGCATAAGAAGGAATTAGTAAAGATGCGTGTGCCATTGGCGCAGCGAGGCAGTGGCATCACCAGCATGGGCTGAAGTCCAAGGCACTCCAGCTGTCTCTGCAGGCAGGTTGGGTCGGTGCTGTGGTAGATGCCCCTGACAACCACCTTTAGCTCTGCCTCCTCCTGCAAGGTAAATGTGTGGAAGGCCACCTTCTTCCCAGTTAGTATTTTTTGGAGAGCCCGAAAGCCCTCCACAGTGGCAGCAACAAGATGGAGCCTATCGCCCCTAAAAATGGCATCGAACTTGATTGACTCGTCATTCAAGTTGCTGATAAAGGACAGCCACGACGAGTTGATCGCCTCGGGGGCCACGACTATTGGCGGGATCTTCTCCTTCCGCGCCGAGGATTTTGGAGCTGAAACATTTACAGCATCCATAGATTTAACTGTTTCCGTTGCGGAGACATCAGAGTCGTTACCAGATTCACGGCGTTGCCTCTTCTTTTCTCGCCTGCCGCCGACGAGGGTGAACCCTTCGTCGTGGTCAGACATCTCTGACTCACTGGTTGTATGCGCCATTAAGGCCGCATCCCCTGCAATACAGCAAGCAGACTAACAAGGGGGACGGAACGCGGTGAAGCGAAAAATTCCAGGAACTGAGCCCCTTGACCGGCGACAGGGATTTCCTGTTTAAAACTTTCTCCGGGCTACACTACGGGTGGCTATCTACAACATTTTTAAATTAAATATTGAGATATGCAACTATTATGTGTGAAGGACAGTTATACTTAACAATAAATAGCACAAATTATGCAAGCTAAAAGTAGCCTATACTATATTATGAAATAACTATTAACTAAATAATCGGTGGCAAAATGAAATGGTTGGATCTCACCAAAGTTGCAGAACAGCGATGGTATCCAATCAAAAACACACTTCACCAACCACAGAGTGTCACTATCACTGTATAAATTAAACACTGCGCATTAACGGCGAACCGAGTAACGACAAGCACAAGGAATTAACGGTGCGATGGGCACAATAGGTCACAGTTACGAACGGAGCGGTGAGGCAATAGGTCCTACCTCTGCGACGCCGAGCTGCGGACTGAACAATAAGGTCCTAGTTAGTAATAAGACCGGGGTTGAGCTGTTCCTCATCAAAACATGAAAATTCCGAAAGGCATAGAAAAACTATAGAAAATATCCACATATTAATATCAACTTTTAACCATACTCCCTTGACCAACAATTCTTTCCCAGAACATAAGTTTACTAGGTTGAAAGGACAATTTATCATGAAGTTATAGTGTTAGTGGTTTCCAAAACCTGTGTTAAAACAACCTCATTCACTGAATTTCTATCTTTTGATATTTATATGATACCATCTATTTTACTATATGCCATCTATCTCTAACCCTAAAATTTTTAAGTGGTCTACTTCAAACACATTCTGCTTATTAATTTTTATAGAAAGATCATATGATGTTTTTGATTGCCTAGTCATAAAAGTAATGAATTTTGTCTTACTCGGATTGAATAATAACTGCCTACCATTGAAATATTTTGTCAAAAGATGTAAGTCAGATTGAGACTTTGATTCTAATTCATATTCTGAAGACCCTGAAATTATAAGATTTGTGTTATCTGCATAGAGACATAATTGGCTATTGGTTGATAATTTTGGTAAATTTCTTGTGTAAGAAAATATGTAAAGTAATGGTCCAAGAATAGAACCCTGGGGCACTCCATGTTTAACTGTTCTAATTTTAGATTGTTGAAAAATTTTTATATTATGTTTATTGTAATAAACTGCTTCTATATATTGTTTTCTATCAAGTAAATATGTTTCTAACCAATTACGTGTTGTTTTATGAATACCAAGATCAAATAATGTTGATAAAAGCATTTCGTGATTCAGATAATCAAATGCTTTGGTTAAATCCATGAAAATACCCATTACTTTTTCTTTACAATCCAAGGAGTCAATTATTGATTCAGTGAAATTTGTAACTGCCGTTATAACTGACCGCCCTTGCCTGAAACCGGTTGGCAATTTTCTAAAATATTTTGTTTCTATAAATACTCTACTACTTGATTATAGATTGCCTTCTCAAAAACCTTTAGATATTGCTGGAAGGAGTGCTATTGGACGGTAATTATTTATATCACTTCGGTCCCCATTCTTATAAAGTGGTATTAATTTAGAAATTTTTAATTTATCAGGAAATATCCCAGTTATAAAAGAAGAGTTAATTATATGAGCTAAAAGTTTAGATAAGAGAGTGCTTGATTTTTTTAGGAGTGTCACAGGAAGTTCATCATAACCAGTACCAGCAAAAGAGTTTTTCATATTACTTAAAATACTATTTACATCTTTTTCATCAACATGCTCAAGTCTAAATGTACAAGAAAGTTCACTATCTAAGGCTTCGGGTTTACAACTGTCTGCTAAGTTTAAATTACGTATAACATTATTGTCAACTAAATCACAAAAATAATCATTTAAAACATTACTCACTACTATCGCACCTGTTAAACAATTTTCTACGTTTAAAAAGCAATGTTCTGTGGCTTGAATTTAGTTTTACTGGCTTCTGAATTAATAATGTCCCATACAGTTTTAGTTATGTTTGATGATTTAATTATTTTGTCTTTATAATATTGTTTTTTTAGGGTGGTAATTTTTTTCCTCAGATTTTTTTCAGTTTTTTTACTTGTTTATTCATAGGTTTAATTTTGGTTGCTCTGGCAATATTACTAAGGCTAACAATTTGCTGTTTTTCATATTTTAATTCAGGTGGGAACCACTTTTTACCAGACTAGCGTCTAATAAGTTGTTTAGGGAAGCATAAGTTAAAATAGTACATCAATGTTTGTTGGAAGATGTCAAACTTCCAATACACAGGGGCCATATACAACTACAGCCATGTCTCCGATTTAAGAGCCTCAATAAATGCTTCAATGTTTACATCCAAGAATTTCCTACAGTATTCAAAGTAAATGGGGTTTGGTTTATGGGGGTTGGGGTTTGGTGAATATATTTCAAATCAAATTTAGAATGATAGCATGTTTGATTTAAAAATGCAATTTTATGAGACACAACTTATCTTGACCTTAACGATTCTTTGGTAAATTCTGTACAAGATATTTCGCTTAGATGACCATATAGTATATGGTCATCTAAGCGAAATATTCAGTTTTGCCAAGAAAGTAATCATTTTAGGCTTGAGGTAGAATTTAGGATATATTCTACTTACATTCTGATTTGAAGTATGACGGAATGGCAGATACAATTCTTTTTTTCTTGTTTCAGGGATACCAGCTGGACTTTGGAATTAGTAGAAGCAATGGCTGAATCTCAATCACCGATAACCAAAATGTTTCCCACACTGAAAAAAATATTCAAGAGCAATCAGTTGGAAGAAGAGGTAAACTTTTTTATACATTGTGTTTTGAATTTTTTTTCTTTCTAGCTGATTATTTTAAAGTATGCTTAAGTATTTGCTTAATGGGATAGACAAACTTAGATAACGGTTTTAGGTGTCAACAAGATCATGTCTGTTTGTTATTTGAAACAACTTTTGTATATTCAAAAATATTTTTCTCATGTTATATAATTATAATTTTATAATATAAGTCAATTATAAGTCTCACTGAAAGTAGCCTACATTTCCCCCAAAAGCTTAACATTGGAAAATAGTTTGTTCATTAATTTCAGTCGAGCTGGAGTAAACAGTTGATCAGTAAAAACATACATTTCTTTTGGATATACAAGGGCTATTTTTAACGAAAAACTTTAGGATGCCGTCAAGACTTACCTGTCCTTACTGGCTGCAACATACATTGAGAAAAGCATCGGAAATCTTATGTCACGGTATGACAAGTGTCTCAATCGTTTTGAGGATTATGTAGAAAGTTAAGACATAACTGTACTTTTGGTAATAAAATTATTTTCTGTGCATTTTAACTAATTTCCCATAGGGAAGAAGTTATTGCCATAGGTCTCATGGCAAGACTTGAGCCCGGAACCATGTTCGTTTTTGTTATGAGATGCGCAGAGGCCAAAAAAAATTGTCATTAAAAATGTTTTACATATATATTTCATTATGTAATTCACAACTTAGGGCTGCTAATAATATTGTTATTAGTATTTTTTTTGTTGCATGTGAGTTAGTAGTTATTTTCTTGCCTGTTTTATACTCAACACAAAAACATATAATATGTTATACTTTGCATAATATCCAAAATTGCTATGGTTTTTTAAACAAAACCTGAAAAATGGCCAAAAATGAGGTGGCATTCCAGAGTGAAATCATGGGCAGCTGGAGGGTTAAACTAGTAATTTTGATTAAGTGGTGGATTATTTATTTCTAATATTCAGTATTATATCAAAAATAGGGTTCGTTATTTTTCTAAGTTTGCTATGTTTAGCATATTTTCTTGATCAAATATTTTATTTACGTATATGATGCATAACTTCTTTCGTGCCCATCTTTTGTCCTTTCTTTTCAAAATCTAAAATTTTTAATTTTCTTTAATTCCTTTATACTTGTGGTCAGTTTCCAATATCGGCTTTTGAACTTATTAGAAAGTGGCCACAAGTATAAAGGAATTAAAGAAAATAAAAAATGTAGACTTTGAAAAGAAAGCATTAGTAAAAATTCTGATTTTTTAAAATTAATACCTACTCTGTCAATACCAACACCATTACCGCAGATAATGAGACCATATCTTAATATACTCGTGATCACGTTTCACGTTTAGATATTCAAATGATACCAATTTCTTTAACAGACCCAATAAGAAAATAATCATAGACAACCTTTTACTTAAAAAGTCTAAATGCCCTTTCCATGTTAATTTCCAATCAATGTTGACACCTTGAAGCTTAACACTTTCAGAGCTGAACATTCAACAAATCATTGTTTAATGATACAAGCATATTTTTCATCATTAACAAAAATACCATTGACAGTGAACCACTTTATCAAAGATAACTTGAGCTAGTTGACTAAGAGTGCTAAAATTACTATGACATGAAACAATATTGGTGTCATACACAGGGAAAACTATTAAAATATTTATTAATATCATTAATTAAAATTAAAAACAGTTCAGTTCAAGGATCAAACCTTGTGGTACTCCCTGCTTGATTTCTAAAGTTTCTAATCTTTTACCCCTAACTTCTACGGATTGTGTTCTTTCCTTCAGTTAGGATTTGAAAAAATAGAGCTCTTGATCTTTAAACCCATAACAGCTTGTGAAACACAGTCAAACACCTTACTCAGCTCACATGGTGTGATCAGAGCAACTCTATCCTATAAGCTGAATACAAGTGGGTGACCAAACTATCAATAGCCATGGTTGAGATCTATCCATCTATGCTTAAAAATCATAGTTTATGTGTTTATCTTCGCAGCTAAACTGTTTTTTTTTGCTATTTTCCCATATTAATCATCTATATGATTACCTATTCTCTATAGAATAGGCAAACTCTTTAGTGGACAGATGTTTATGAAACTTGGTATAAACGGTCAAAATATAAATTGTTTATGCTATAAACGCCTACTTTCAATGTTCTTCACAGCAGCAAACCTGGATACTCTTTCCCTTGATAATCTAATGGAGAATAGGCAAACTCATATTTATTAACAGATATTGATTAAACTTGTCATAAATTATTATTATTATATTATTGATTTGGAAATTCGCCGAGTATGCGGGTCTGCTGCGATGGGGTTATTTCTTTTATTTACAGCCGATCCGAGGTTGAAAAAAAAATCCCTTGTATTTTATATGTGGCATTGTGATTGGTATTATTTTTTAATTGAGTTGTGATTTCTCATGACACATGAGTCATGTGTCTTCTTAAGTTAAATTAGAAGAAGTATATCATTCCCTACTATTAATTCTATTTTGTCGTGCATAGCGCCCCGAGAGTCTATATAATACCATATAATACTTACTTTAAAAAGTTTTTGTAGGGACACCACATTCGTATCTATTACTTGATCTATACAATTTATTGACATTCTCACCAGATCTATAACTGAGTTTCCCTGATGGCCTACAAAAGTAAACTTTCCGCATTGGTCTCACCTAGTCCCCGTTTATAATTATAAGCCCAAGGTTGTCACAAAGTTGTAATATTTTGGTGCCACTCTAATTGATTTTCGAGTCCTCTCTGAGAGATATCAGTCTCCATTTGGGCCTGATGATGTTCGGTGTAACTGGACGAAATTGATCGCCAATGTAACAACTTTTGTATATATTTACCGTTGTATATAATTAAAATATAAGTTTAAATATACTAATTAGTGTTGGAAGATATGATTTTTTACTTCATCCTATTATAAAACCAACACGTATAATGCTAATCAAGAAGTTATTCAATAATATAAGATCCTCAAAACAAGTTTGATGAGATATTTTTCAGGAAACATTTTGTTGTGAGTTATAGCGCTCGATCAGTATCTTGAACCTTTGAATTATACTTGAATATACTAGTTGAGAGCTTAATTCGGGTTAACTCAGAGGAAGGTAAGTAGTAAGGGTCATGCTAAAAGTAGCTAGCTATGGGGAGGGACTGTTTATTACAAACTAAAAAAGTAGTCCTGGCATGGGGATCCTGACATATTTTCTTGGAAACTTTGGATCATTGCTGTTGCTCAGCCTGCATCAAAGAATACTTATTTCCATCGGAGGTTTGGTTTGTGTGATTTCCATTCTTTTGCCACCATGGGGAACATCCTCGGCTTGCTCTGCCCTTATAATCTATAGATCAAAAAAATGTTCTAACTTTTCAAATGCAAGAAATTGGGTTCTAGCATTTATTTAATTTTTACAGTGATAATGTTTAGTTGTGTCAAAAAGTAGGTACATCAAATATCATATAAATAAATCGGTAAACAACTGAAAAATTGATCATTTGGATAGATTAATTATTGTAAATACTTATACGTTGCAGGAAGTATCCCACCTGGTTTGCAGACTGGATGCTGGGGACCCTGTGGTTGTCATAGCCATTTGTTTGCTCACAGACTTCCAGAGTCTACACTCTCAGGCCTGTGAACTGCTGAGGAAACTACCAAGTGTACGTATCAGAATCAAGAACCTGGTACCCGAGCATTGCTCGGTGAATTACAGTTACAGTGACAGACAGCTTTCTAAACGATTTATAAATTTACTGAGTAATAGTAATGTGCTTATTTATTTTACTTTTTTATTTATTATATTGTATACATAAAATCCAAAAACTTTATTTGCATCTCACTCAGGAACACATTGTATGCAATCTTTTGTCAACAACTGTGACTTAGACTGCCAACATTGTTTATATTCAACTGTTTATATTTTGTTTGTTTACATTTAAATCTCCAAAAGCCCAAAAAAGACAACTTTTTAAAATTATAAACATAACTTTTCAAAAAAATTGAATTTTTGTGGATATGAGACCTATATAGAATCTATTTATTTATCAGAAATAGGCTATATACTAAATTTTAAAAAAATGTTGTAGGGTCATTGTGAGATCCTTGTGCAAATATACAAACCAAGCTCATATTGTAGCATAGAATAAATATCATTATAGTATATAATGATATATTATAGGATAAGGTCTGCCTATTTCTATCATCACATGTACTGTATCTATATAAATAAAATTAGAGTTTTGTCTGTACATTGTTCAGAGTTATTGATTTTTTAGTTATTTTTACGTTTCATGCATTAGAGATGCCGAAACAAGTATTATCTCAATTTGTGTCTGTTTATCTGTGACGCTTCAGGATGCATTTTACGCCGTCTTCTCCAAAAAAAAACGGGAGCACTTATAACAATAAAATTTATTTCATGCATTTTCTACATTTCAGAGAAGGTTTTTCAATGCTTAAAACTGACCCCCCCTTTAAAAGTATTTAACGAGTATTTAAAAACCCACTTTTTACGTGATATTAATCACATTTTGCTTTTAGCTTTCAACAAATCACCTACTGGTAATAACCAGCCGTCTTTGTAGTTTTAACACTAAATGGTTTAAGCATTGGTCATTAAATTTAATAGAAATAAAAACAAACAGCTGTCAAATTAAAATGAATATTAGTTTGTTTACATTTAGCATTGTTTTTATATTTACATCGAAATACTATATTAATCTTGACGTATTACGAATTTTAATAGTTATAAATACTTTCTGATCCAATATAATTAATTTTGTCATGTTAATAAATATCTTTTCCCCTAATACAGAATCCTACAACCCGTACAAAGTACGGGCTAACTGTGAGTGTGGTATAAAATGATAATGATTGCAAATACAACCTATGCTAGCTTGAGGAATAATTGAAATCTATTATAAACACGTTATTATCTACTTAAATACTTTAAAATCACTTTAAAAGGTACAATTATTAACAACTGGGAAATAAATCTTATTTAGTGTCCTATAATGGAAATTACTAAACTTCAAGCTAAACTTTTCAAGACATATAAAAATAAATTATTAACATATTCGCTGCGGCCCCGGAACCTGAAACCAAGTGTAGTTTAAAATTAACCAATAGGAAAAGTGACCCATACAGAAATACTGTGATATAACAAATCTGATCGTAGTTCTCTCAGATCCCAATAGGTGGCATCTACATCGCCATATCCACCATCTTTATTTTAACCTAAATGTCACTACTCGGATCCGAGTGGTCCTCACGCAACGTGTTAATAAATAAATATCTATTTACATGTTATGTTGAAGTTAATTCAATGTTTTCCGGTTAGAGAAAAGTGGCCTAACCTCATCTCATTAATATAGATGTTTTTCATTTAATTTCCAGTAGTCATAAAATTTTACCCATTGCCATAAAATTTTAATGAAATAAAAGTTTATAAGTGATCTTGTTGAATATTGTCTTTAGGATACTGGTTTGCCTGAAGACTTAGTGAGGCGAGTGTTGGAGACGGAGCTGGTGGCGAGGCTAGCTGATGCCCCGGTGTTTCCTGGGCTGATGGCCACCCTGCGCAAGAGTGACATTGAAATGTGGGATCAAGCAGCCAAGCAGCTGAGAGCTGTGGGACTGACCGAGCCGCCCTCGTAGCAACTACTTCCCACTGCTGCCTTAAATGTTATTGTTTCTTAAATATATAAGATTACGTCAGAGTTATTCATTACCTTAAATTTTTATCTCAACCTACATCTTTGAAGACTTTATTATTTGATGTGTGATACTAAATTTTAGTATCAACAGATTACAACAGATATTTAGACTCAACAGATGCTTTGTAGGTACTTTGATATTAGCCGAATGCCACTGTTGCATTACATATAATACGGGATGCGGTCTGTGGATTTAAATTAGGTTTTATTTGATGAAATGAACTATGTTTATTTATCCTTATAATGATTTATATTCCAGAAAATGTGTAAAAATTTAAATGAAAATAAACAATAGCAATCTATGGCAATAATAACCTCAACAACTAAGTATAAACTTAGCTAAATACATAAGGGAAGGCCTACATGGACAGGAGACAGGAGTGTGCTTAGGCCTGAGTTGAAGCACTAATCATATTTATAATGGCTGACAGTAGTTAGATTTGCACATTAGGGAAAAAATATCAATATTGAAGTTAAACGTTAAACAGAAATACCCCCGTTGCAGCACACCTGCGTACTCAGCGAATTCCCAATTGGAATTCAATTGGAATTAAGATATATAGGCATAAATTTGGTTTGAGAGACATTCAGCGAGAGAACATTTTGATCAAACCATTTCTTCAAGAGCTTTAAATCGTGCTGTGCTTTAGAGGTACTTCTAACCATGATTTACATTTTAAGCATGTAAGAGTATACTCTGCAAACGGAAAAACTTTACTACGGTATTTAAATTTAACTTGGAAATATTATTGATATAAATTAAAAATAAAACTTGCCCAAGAGTACTTTCTTTTAATGACACCATAGTTAATTGCATGATCTCTACTATAAATACCGACAATGCAAACTTCCTGGAACCTGTTAAACAAGAAGCTCAATCAAGAGAGGTTCCACTGATTCCGATGTGTTCCAATTTACTTATTAATTTAACTTGATCAACTGAGTCAAAGGCTTTTTCCAGACCCAAGAATACCAACATTGTCCGGCTACCCTCAGAAATAGACTCCTTTAAAATTTTGCTAACATCAAAAAAGCCATCCAAAATACTTTGGTCCCTCCTGAATCCATACTGACTCTCGCATAAAATGTTATTTCTAAGATAATCCGTCAGCTGCCCTTTCACAATTTTCTCCAATATTTTAGATAAGACACTGAGCAAATAAATTGGACGGAAATTATTTTTATCTCTAACATCACTGTAAATAACAGAATGGTTTTTGCAACTTTAAAATTATTTGGGATTATTCCAGCTATTTAATATATTTGGGAATATTTTAAGCTAAGATTAACTAGATGAGCTAAGGGCCTAGATATAAATTGAATATTTTCCTTCAGAATAGAGGCCGGGACACCGTTCAGACCCGGAAAAGAGCCCCCACAAAGACAAGAAACTTGACGCACAATATTGTTTTCCGTGACGATGTTGAAGGAAAGCGTTGAGTTAAGTCTAAAGTCTGCCGTCCACAACCGGGAATCCGCCAGAGTCGATTAAACCCATCAGAGCTTCTCCTGCATTTGAAAATAAATTATTAAAATCGTTTGCAACTTCTAATTTTGTTGTTTCGCTTTATTTGGCAAAAATTTGTCGAGTGGAAAAGACTCTTTGCTCCTCACTTTGCCAGCCAGTTAGTTCGCTGATTAAACCCCAATCAATTTTTGATTTCTTTCCGATTGTTGTAGTTTTAAATGGTAATAATCTCGTTTTGCTTGTTTCAAGAGATTACTTACGGTACTGTTTGTCTGTAATATCGGTAATTATTTTTTTTTTAATTTTCACTAAAGGGCTCCCATTTAACAGCTTTACTTAATTTGCCTCTTTCTCTAATTGATTTTACCAGCCCCAACGTAATCCAGGGTTTTAATTTTTTTACTCGGGATGGAACCCTCACAGGTTTTCTCGCACTCTCCATTGCAGAAAAAATAGAATTTATTAAAAGCTCCAGACAAAATGTCGTAACATCTAAGAACGAGTTCCCAGTCAGTGTTTGATAGTAAGTTAGTGAGAGTCCCATGGTCGATGTACGTGTGTGGTCCGTTGGCATCGGTGTCACCAGGGTGCGTGTCTACATGTATGCCGGCTGTGATAGTCACGGCGGTCGCATAATGGCCAGTGGTGGTTGTCTGAAACACAGCGTTCATGTCGCAGTACCATACAGCAATATCTATACATGTCTATAAATAAAGAACTCCTGTCTGTCACTCTGGTCGGTTTGTCAACACATTGAACCACACCATTGAACATCATATACATCAGAGAACATCTATATTTAGAATATCTATATTTACATTTTTTCAGAACATCTGTATTTACATCTCCTGCAAGAATGCACATTTTGCTTTTTGCTAATTCGTTATAGTAATCTAATTATGTGCTGATGAATAGGTCAGTGTCACAGTCGACTGTCCTGTAAAGTGCTAGTATAATGAAATGTTTGTTAGATTATGTAAAGTCAAAACCAAGAGCGTGAGCTCCGCCTAGTGTGACCTGTCTGGCAGTGACGGCGTAAAGTTTGTTGAAGTATACGATAACTGTCGGTGCGATTTTACTGATTTTCGGTCTTTAAAAAGTCAAATTCGTCAATAGTCACAGTTTCCTCCCCCCACTCAGCCAGCATTCAGTGAATACAATAATGTCTAGTTCGTTTACTAATTTTTTAAAATAAATAACAATGTCATCAACATTTTTTAGAAAACTTCTAATATTTACATGAAATAGATTCAGTGAATGGACATTAGAGGTAATTGATTTGAAAAAAGAAACATATAACGTATATATTATATATTGCTATAACGAATTTAATTCTAAACAGTCCTGCTTGCAGGTCAGTGAATTGTCATAATCATTCTTGTACTTTTTTACCTTGTTCATGTTCCAAATATTAAATAATTAATCATATTGGATATAGAGGCAGGCACTGAGCTTGGCTTTAAGTCCATAAAAGTCCAAGGCCGTAACAATCCTCGTTATCAAACCTTCTCATCGGCCACACAAACTCCACTCCAGCGGCGCCTTGTGACACATAACTAAACTGTGCATAACATTCATACCTATTCATTTAAATATACTCTTTCACAGTGATATTTATAAATAAATAATAGTACCAGTTTTTACACTCTTATCCATCAAGCTACAATAATTTCCTATTAATTGTGGAAAAAAAACAAAATACTTAAAATAAAACAATCTTAGCTCATAATGCAAAGCTACTGTTAGATCGTTCCGCGGAGTAATATCTGTCGGAGACCAAGTAAGTGGCATCTGGCTAATACTATAGAACCGCTTTGCTTCTTTAAACTCAGTCACCTCAACATCTAATCATGATCAATTCAGAACCATCCTAATTGTGGAATGCTTTTTTGTACAGTAGAACCCCATATAACCGTCCTCAGTTTTCCGGTCCTCGGAATATCCGGCTGCTTCCTAGAAGAGATGTTAAAATGTATTACCCACGGCTTACTAATGCACTAGCTTCCACTACTCGACCACTCTACGGTTTTTGGAGATAACCAACCTAAAGAGGTTATCCTACAACATTTTAGATTTTTAGTAATGGTCTATCTCTAGCTATGTGATCAGTGATTGCATTGATTGATTGATAATCGAGAACCACACATTATTCTTAGCTCTACTGCAAAGAGCGTCTGTATTTTTTGGCTTCAACACCAAAATAATTAACTCCTTTATTAAATTGTTTGTAAGTGCTTCCCTCATAAACAGTGGACTATTTTTTGGGTTATGTTTACTTGTTCACATCAGCCTAATGAAAGTTTGCCACCTCAATTTTTACTTTCTCCCCTTATACATAGTATATGGAGAAAGTATTGTTTTCGTCAAAATTTTCGAATTTGAGTTGAGGGTGGATATATGCGTTTTGGGGTCCCCTGAATCCAAAAAAGTGGGGACGTGATGTCTGTCCGTCGTGTGTCATTGGTGTGGTGTGTGTGTGTCTATGTGTACATTCAGCCTACCCCGTTGGTCCGATTTAATAAATTTCATGTATGTATTTTATTCATATCTCAGTTTTTTCATTTTTTAATTTTTGATTTTTAAGGGTAAAAAAACCCTTAAAAAACGTGAAAAATCCAAATTTTCAAAAACGGCTCTACGATTTTATTAAAAATACACTTTATAGTCGTACAGAGTACTAAATATTTGACACACCAATATCTGTAAAAATGACGGTTCAAGTTATGGGCTTCTTAAACTCAGTCAAAAAATCATTTTTATATTTCAGCGAACAATAATTGTAAATGCTTTTTGTACCATTGAAACCCATTAAAAAACTCCGTCTAGATTATTTGTCCTCGACCGGCTGGTTCCTAGAGAAAATGTTAAATTTACGGCTTACTAATGCACTACGTTTCTGAAAGCGCCACTCTACGGTTTTTGGAGATATGAAAAAATCAATTTCTTCCTTACTTTTAGTTTTCCATGATCTCTAGCTAGGATCAGTGATTGCATTATTGATTGATAATCGAGAACAAAACCAGCTCTGCAAAGAGCGTCTGTATTTTGTTCCCCCCACCAAAACAATAAATTATTAAATTGTTTGTAAGTTACTTTGTAGAACATGGACTATTTTATTACAGATTGTTTTTTTAAATTTACTTAAGGGAGATGAAAGTTTGCCACCTCAATTTTTCATCAAGTGTTTTGTGTTTAGTGTTGCAGTATTGTTTTACATACGACAGTAGAAGATAAAAAATCAGTGTGTCAAAACGAAAACACAACGTGGTGACCGTGAAATAAAAGCTTAATGTGATTGAACGAATATTATTTATTATTTATATAAAGGTGAATCTATGGCTAAAATGTGTAATAAAATAGGAAAAACACGGTTAATGACTGGCATCGAAATCTAAAACCCTTGATTGCCTTTTGTACAAAGATACATAGTGAAAAAGGTTTTATCCGAGCGACGATATTTGAGAAAACCTTTTTATGAGATAGTTGATGACGCTTTATGTTGATTTTATAAATTGTGTATTTTTCTAATAACTATAAAATAAGAGATTTAACCCCCATTATTACTATATTTATCAACTACACAGTGCCATTAGGTAAAAATTATCTTTTTAAAATAACTTGGTTTATCCGACCAAATCATTAACCGGCCAAGCAAGGGCTCTGTCCAAAAATAGCCGGATAGGAGGGATCCTACTGTAAAATGATTACATCATTGATCACAGCCTTCGACTAATTGTGTTGTAGCCTAAGGTTGTAAATTTTATTTTTTCCGTTAACATTAAAATTTATTAAAAATAATGCACACCTATCAGTTAGACCCGTCAGTAAAAGGGTCATAAAATTATTCAACTTCATCAACTGTAGGTACATATCTATGTGTTTTTGTATGCGTGAATGATGCAAATAAAATTACAAAGAAATGTTGTACTAGTGAAGTGTTTTACTTGGATTATTGTGATAAGAAGACTTACTATATATAAACATACAAATTACTTATCCGCCATAAATATTTGATGAAATAATACATATAATTGCAGAAAGATTATAAAGTATAATATATTCTGAATTGAAACAAACTAAATGTTTTAGTACTATTGCTTTACTGTGTTAAAAGTTGTTTTAAAACTGAAAAATTATCGAACAGTTATGTACAATATGAGAGGGTGGTAGACTTCATGTAGATTAAGAGCGGCACAAAGATAAAATCTGATGTAATAAAAGATGCCATTGATTGTAGTGTTCAAGACGTAGTTTACTTAGCTAGACAGTACAAGTAGTTAAAATTAAAACCGTTAACAGTACAAGTTGTAGTTGTGATATTCGTTGGACATCATATTGGGAATTCTTAGTCCTGTGTGTGGAGAGAAAGTGCTGGCATCGCACTCAGGTGGTCGGTAGAGACATTCGTCCGTTCCACATTCTGACCTCAAGCAGTCATCCTGGGAACCAAGAAATGAAATTTTAAAAAATAGATGTACTATTTAAGTGTATACTAATTTAATATGGTACGGCATAGATAATGATTTACAACAATATATCATAGTCTAATATGTCATACATCAAACTCAAATTTACAATAGTTACACTAATATAATTTTATTAATTTACTTAGATTAGATTAAAAGTTTAGTGCAGGAAATTATCAACTAACTAAAATATGGAAGCTACTGAATACGTTATAAGATAATAATTACTGTTTTAGCTCACATTAGTTATCAACTTGTTGTCAAATGTTTCCACTATTATGATTAACTAAGTAGTTTTGACATGAATACAAGAAAAAAAAGTGTAACGGAAGTGATGTCTTATGGTTATGAGAACATTTGTTCAGAGAAACTGAAAAGATTCCATTTAGACATATCATAGAGGAAATAAATACTAAATATAGTGCTTGAGCGCAGCACAGTATGCCAGTGTACCAATGCTTAGTTCACTTGTCGTCCACCCAGAGGGCCTCGAACGCCATTTCCGTATGCATGCCACCTTTATGGCTTATAAACACAATGTACATATCCGTGATCTAAGCAATTTCCCACAGGGAGGTAAATTTTAACATGACAACCGAGATTTTCCTGAAACAGAGACCTATCTAGAACTTATTTATTACTGTAAAGTGATTCATTGAATTCCTAAAAATTAAGTGCAATGTTCTCTTCTGTCCACCTTTGATTTTTTCTGGCAATGACCAATATTTGGTAGATTTCTAGGGACATAAACATGGGTGGAGTTAGAGGTTACATGTTGGGGAGGCATGGAGTAGATTTCCTAGTTTTTGTCACAATATAGCCTAAAAACAGAGAAAAAGACAAATTTACCACGGTAAAAAACTCATCAAATTACATGTCAATTTAAAATTATAATAAAAACTTTTGGTAATAAAATACAATCAAAAAGCTACATTGCATTTAATAATGGACTAACTTAGGAAAACATCACGTTTCTCAATTGTTCAGCTAATTTTAAACCAACACGAGAAAACACTAGACAGCTAAGAAAAACTCAAAATTCTAGACATTGCTCCCCATGCCCCTTAACTCCGCCTGTCCACCTTAGGAATGACAACACAAAAAACAGAAAAATTGTACAGAGACACCAAAAGCAGTAACAAACGGCTGTCGTAAATAAGAAATAATTAAAATAAAATTAAAAATATTATATATAAAAGCAGTTATGTTAAATTATGCTACTTATTATTTAAAAGAAACAATATAAAATAGGTAACAAGTTTATTGTAAAGGAAAAATTCACCAAATTGTATTCTAAGATCTACAAAAGCAGTGAAAAGGCATTTATAATTCCTTCACTTTTCACGGAGGGCCTAAATTTGCAATTAAAAACCAATGAATGCCATGGTTTTGGTACTGTTCAAGACAAAACAGACACAACAAACAGTACTTGCAAGCCATTTCTCTTGTAACAGTCACATCCGATGTGGAAAAAACCTCCCCTCAATTCTTGCGACCTTGACCGGGGTTTGAACCAGGGAGGACTTGGCTGTAATATAAAAAATATTGTTGATTATAATTATAACCGTTAAATTAATACATTTTCACTTATTCAAAATCCTTTGTCAACTAATTTATATAGGTAGAATGTTGAAAGAATTTCTTCCCATAGATCAAAACAAATCGTAATTGAATAATTTTGGTTCTGTTTCAAAGTGATATGTTTTAGCGAATTTCCCATAGGGAAGAAGCTATTACCGTAGGTCTCATGGTAAGACTTAAGCCCGGGACCATATTATTTTTTCGTCTTTAGGTGCCCAGAGTCCAAAAACAACAGTCGTTAAAATTTATATATATATATATGTATATATATGTATATATATATATGTGTCTGTTAACACGATAACTCTCGTAAAAATGGTCTGATCGAGACCAAATTTGGTAGAGACGTGTATTCCTACAAATGCTCGGACGAGTTCGTAAACCAGACATATCGGTCAATGGGAACGGGTAGTTTGGGGGGGTTTTGTACCCCAAAATGGGGTTTTTTGCGTTTTTCACATGTAATTTTTAAAAATTTCTAATTTTATATTCCACTATTGGAATCAACTTAAAAAACTACACAATTAAGTTCCTTAAAGTTTTTCTCTATCTCCAACGGTTACCGAGATATTAAAAAATCTAAACACAGTACGTTGTATTGTGGGGCTCCAATGTTAATCAAATGGAAGATAGGGAAAAATTAATATTTCCCATATTAATCAGTATTTTTGGATAAAACTTGATATTTAGCTTCATGTGTTTGAGATCTATCCATTTATGTTTAATAATCATAGTTTATGTGTTTATCATGGCAGCAAACCTGCATACTCTTTTCCCATATTAATCATATAGGGAATAGGCAAACTCCTTTATTTATGGACAGATGTTGATGAAAGTTGGTATAAATGTTAAGATAAAAATTATTTATGGTAGAAATGCCTAATTTCAGTGTTCCTTACATCAGCAAACCTGCACACTCTTTCCCATGTTAATCCTAAGGAGAATAGGCAAATAATTCTCATGTTTATGGACAGATTTTTATAAAACTTGTCATATATTATTATTATTATTATTATTATATTATTGATTTGGAAATTCGCTGAGTACGCAGGTCTGCTGCGACGGGGGTATTTTTCATGTTCACATAATTTAACTTATCTTAAAAAATAAGATGTTTAAAAGGTGCTCAAGTTTATTGAATTTCCTTATAAAAATATTATTATCAGTCCTAAATAATTGTGAATTACATATATATATATATATATGTATATCTGATGGATCTGTCAGCAGTAGGAATAGGAATCATCAATCATCAGTTGAATTTTCAAACTGTACAATCTAGAATTTGTCATTGTTTCATAGCTGCATGTTCAAAAACGTAACAACTGAAATTGTGTATTTTATATCTATGAAATATAAATGAATACCTACTATTATTTTTTATGCTAGAAAGCAGTGACTCAAAGCGTCCATCGATTTGGTCAACGTATTTGTAACCGTCAATTAATTGTGACCATGACCGCGGTAATATTTAGTTATAATTATTGGTTTATTCAAGTCGCAAACCATTAATTATAGCTGTTTTACTTAATATATCTGTATGACATTTAAATTGTGTCAATCGTATTAGGCTAATCTCAAAATTGTAGGATATCATGGTATCAGCTATAATCTTGGTATTAGTCTCCCTGCTAACAGTTTAAATCGATCGTCTGTAGTGGCTTTTTAATGTTAGCTTACATATGGAATTAGGAACTTGGATGATCAAATTATTTGCAAGGGTAATTATCACTTATAAAACTTAATCGATACACTGCCATGCATGTCGCATCACAATGACCTGAAAGATATAAAATATAACCTGTCTATAAAAAACCTAATATTACATAACCTTTATTGATTTATTACGTTAATTATATTCAAAAATACAATGAACGGTAGTTCACGGTGTTTGCCTGGATTACGTTTTATAACACTCAGTCAAAAATGAAATTTAAGACGTGGCGAAAACAAGACGATTTTAAGTTGGATAGTACCAGAGGAACAGTACTCAGTACTGTAACTGTACTCACATATCTGTCGAACTCGTCCTCGGGCTGCAGATTAGTGCCGGTGTTTACAGTTCGACCATCGACAGTGACTCTCGGCTGGTACTGCGTCCTGCCCCGTTTGTTGGGATTGACTCCTGGAGGCACCGCTGTAGCCCTGGACGGAAACATCCCGAGGCACGGGTTGGGCTCCTCTACCTTCTCCTTCCGCTTGAATGGTGTGTCGGGGCAACACTCGTCACAGCACCTGCGTATATTACGGAATATATTTTTTATGTAGTTTCAGTAAGCTTGTTTTTGTGCATTTCACCACCAATATGCTGCTTAAATTTGATTAGGGAATTGCTCAATATGTCTTTGTTTCAACCACGCCACTTTCATAATAGCCAAAAGTCTGTGGCGTGCTTCTGAAACGCTTGACACACACAATCCGAACCATGACAAAATTTTCTGCATACTTGTTGATCATTAGTTTTCATTGGTAGGACAATATTACACTATCAAATAAATACAAAACCACTATGCTAGGTGAATATGAGAGAAGGGTGAGTGTAACGGATTTGGTGACCTACAGCTTTGATTTAGGGCTAAGATCAGCTTACCTTTGCAACGATGATGACACGTATTCATAGATGTAACAAAACCACTATGCTAGGTGAATATGAGAGAAGGGTGAGTGTAACAGATTTGGTGACCTACAGCTTTGATTCAGGGCTAAGATCAGCTTACCTTTGCAACGATGATGACACGAAGTCATAGATGTAACAAAACCACTATGCTAGGTGAATATGAGAGAAGGGTGAGTGTAACGGATTTGGTGACCTACAGCTTTGATTCAGGACTAAGATCAGCTTACTTTTGCAACGATGATGACACGAAGTCATAGATGTAACAAAACCACTATGCTAGGTGAATATGAGAGAAGGGTGAGTGTAACGGATTTGGTGACCTACAGCTTTGTTTCAGGGCTAAGATCAGCTTATCCATTTGCTGTTGATCATAATGCCGAAACTAGTTCAGGGTATATTGTTATTCCGCTCGATTGAAGAATGGCTACACTAACCCGCTGATACCACTCCTGCATGGGAATAATAGGCACATGTTCCGTGTAGGTACACTGAAGACTCGTTTCTATATCCCCTTACCTTGACATAAACCAGTGAGGAGAAGTAGGACGAAGTTATAAATAGTAGATCCTAAACGATTCCTAAAAAAATTAAATTTCCGTTTCATAACCCAACAATAACTTTATAGCAATTATTTTATAGTACGTAAAATGTGCAATAATGGAACAAAACATTCTTACCCTTTGTCCAGTTGGTTGGCAAGATTCTTGAGCGTATTCAAAAGGTGTTTTCTGCTCTCTATACATTCTCTTGGAGCCATCTGCCCACAGTAGTCTTTATTGTTAGACATGTTTGAGTGTGATTATAAATTTACTGAAATTTGGAATCGTGTTTATGAGTTCGTGTAGTGTATGAACAATTTTGAAGTGTTATTTAAAGTGTGATTAGCTTATAATTGTTTACATTATATCAGCTGATTTTTATAAAGGATTATATTTTGTTAAAATCTGTAGCCTCGACATTAAGAAAACCTATAGGCCTTTAGAAACTAATTAATTAACTATCACATTATGTTTATAATTAAGCTTTCATATTAATTTTAAGTAACTACTATGTGACCGTGGTAAATTTAAAGTAAACCTTAAAGAATATATAGTGGTATCAGGCTTTACTGGCCCCTGTCGCGGTTTCGAACGAATTAGTGTAGGGACTAATAAGGCTTTTAGGAACTTCCTTTGATTTTGAAGGAATTAAAGGTCTAAGCAAAAATAGTCTATAAGAATATACACCAATAATCTGTACTTGCCACGTCCTCTCAGGTGAAATATTGAATAGCCATCTTAAGGAAGAAACCCACCCTCATAGGTGGTATTTAACTTTTTAGAATGGAAAACTGTTAAAATAAGGAAGAAACTGATAATTTTATGTTCTCTAATAAGAATAATATTGGGCGCTCTCAGAATTAATTCAACTTCAATTAAAATTCAACTTCAACAAAAGCTCATAACATTTAAAACCCCGATGTTTTGAGAAATGCTTGTGTCATTTTGATTGTCTCGTAAATGACTACTTACGGTTTTATCAAAATCGTTTGAGCCATTATTGAGAATTTTTTTTATAAATTAGGTTCGGTATTCTTAAGAATAATAATTCAAACAAATGAAAAATATTCCGACATACCGTGGATAAATTACATATCGAATTTCATAAAAAATTTGACCAATTGTCTCGTCTCTAGGCTTCTAAACATCGCCACACACTAGCCCCATTTCCACCAAAAACTCAAATTCTAAAATTCTGACGGAAACAATACTTTCTCCTTATACTATCGTACATAGGGAGTAAGTAAAAATTAACAGCAATATATTACCAGTTTCAGATTTATTTCACAATAATATAACAATTCAAGCCGCTTTGGCGACGAAACATCCCATAGCCATGGCCTGCTCTGCGGTGGGCTGAGGCCGGGGCTGACCGCTGAGGCACCAACAGCCGTTGTTGTGGGGCGGCTTGTGCCAATCGTACTCGCTGTCTTGACCGCCGTCTCTAGAGCTGTCAGGTACAGCTTCGCCCCGAGGAGCGCCAGGACCAGCACTCTCGGCGCCCGGATAGTTAGGTATCCTATGTAGTTTAAACACCAGAGAGTCCTGACAGCAGCCCGGTGGGCACACGCATTCGTCCTGGAAAACATATGTTATGAGTATCGTGATCACCACCTATTATATTGTGGCTATTTTCTGACAATGGACCATGCTTAAACCAGCTCAATGCCGTCAGATTTAAACGGACTCCCCCTGCCTCCTCACACTCCATGCATTTAATTGTAATTTACCCCACGTTAAATATCCGTCAGAAAACTTGTAATCTCTTTTTACTGTACTTAAAGGATACTGAAAAAAGAGAGTTATAAGGTAAAATGGCTATACATGGAGTATATAGGATAAAATAGAAGCGTTGTGCAGAGGTATTAGGAAAAGTTGAAGTAATCGGCAAAAGTGGAGTAAAAAGGCGTGTTCTGGCGTCTCGTGTGGGACAGCTGGGTTCGTGTCCGAGACAGATAGAGCGACTGCAAGTGGAGTAAATAGACGTGTTCTGGCGTCTCGTGTGGGACAGCTGGGTTCGTGTCCGAGACAGATAGAGCGACTGCAAGTGGAGTAAATAGACGTGTTCTGGCGTCTCGTGTGGGACAGCTGGGTTCGTGTCCGAGACAGATAAAGCGACTGCAAGTGGAGTAAATAGACGTGTTCTGGCGTCTCGTGTGGGACAGCTGGGTTCGTGTCCGAGACAGATAGAGCGACTGCAAGTGGAGTAAATAGACGTGTTCTGGCGTCTCGTGTGGGACAGCTGGGTTCGTGTCCGAGACAGATAGAGCGACTGCAAGTGGAGTAAATAGACGTGTTCTGGCGTCTCGTGTGGGACAGCTGGGTTCGTGTCCGAGACAGATAGAGCAAGATGATCAATAAATACTACGCCAACAGACACCGCTGCGGTATTAAATCATTTTCATGCACTTGCACGTTAAGAAAATTTAAGACATTTAGAAGATTTTTATGTTTACTTCAAATTTGTTCTACGTATTGACTTAGGTAAAGGAGTGCATTTTTCTTAGCCTACTTTCAACTTCAACGAGTTACCATCTTATTTTGTTTTTAATCAATGCTGCATTGTTACTACATAAGCATACAAATGGAAGTAGTTTCTGTACATCCTCAGGCATCTTTATGTTTTTATATACAAAACTAGCTGACTCTGCGAACTCCATAACGCCTGTCAGTAAATACATGTTAACTTTAAGATTGACTATGTTCTGAAGGCGAATACCATTACAGCTTCATTGTGAAAGGTTACATATTCTGGGTCACGGCATAATGAATAACAATACTGAAACGATAAGACATATTAATAACATTCCCACAAAACAAATAAATCTGAGTAGATTAATTCACAGTTTTCAAATCCAATCCAAACCAAACCCAAACTTAAGTCTAATACGGATTTTATAGAAAAGATATACAGTACAACAGCTGATTATTATAATAAACGTAATATATATATATAAACATTTTAATTATTGGCCAACATATAAACATGTGACTTTTAACCAGGCAGAAAATAAAAATATAAATACATAATCTCCCAAAACCGTAAACTATTAACGTGGCGAATAAAGCTGTTCATTTTGTATAGCACATATTTACTTCATAGTTTTACATAGTACATATTATACATAGTATAGTAGTAGTTTTACATTTACTTCATAGTTTTTTGAATGATTCAGATGACATTGGATAGTAAAGTGTATTGCTAATGGAAAGTAAACCAATCAGCTGTAGCAAAGAAATCAAACGTTTTCATTGTAGAAATCTTGTAAACAAACTTACTCTCCATAAGGTTAAGATTAGAAATTTAAAACGCCATAAAATGGAAACTTAAGGGGCTTTAGAAAATATTTTTCGCTAAAACCTTCTCGGGCACAGCGACTTCCTAAAATTTCATGGCGACCGGATCAGTAGTTTGGCACCGCATTAAGGACATATATATGCATTCAATTTTATATATAGAGATTAGATTTCGTTAACTCGACTAAACTTTCATTACATGTTATCCACATTTAATGTGATAACATGTAATGAAAGTTAACATTTCAAATCAATGTTATCACACCTGCTGTTATTATTCGCTGTTATTTTCTAAAAGCTTACGCCCGGATTACAGACGGAATACACAAGTAAGTAAGTAAAAATTCTAGTTTAGTACTGTAATACATAAATGGCAAATGATTTCTTGTTATAGGAGTTGTAGAAAAATGTTTCCATACAATTTTACGTTCTGAGAACGTATTCAGACACTTTGCATTTTTTTTCATAAAATTCCATAATACCCCCGTTGCAGCAGACCTGCGTACTCAGCGAATTTCCAAATCAATATAATAATAATAATACTGTAATTATATGACAAGTTTGGTCAAAATCTGTCGATAAACATGAGAATCATTTGCCTATTCTCCATAAGATTAACATGGGAATGAGTGATCAGGTTTGCTGCTATGAGGAACATTAAGAGTAGGCATTTATACCATCAATTTTTTTAGCATTTATACCAACTTTCATCAACATCTGTCCATAAATAAAGGAGTTTGGCTATTCTCCATATGATTAACCTGGGAAAAGAGTATGCAGGTTTGCTGCCATGATAAATATATAAACTGTGATTTTTTAGCATAAAAAATGGGTAGTATGGATATGGATAGTATGGGCCCCAACCACTCCTTCCCTATGGGAAATTCGCTAAAATAAAAATAAAACTACAACTGACTTTTTTCCTATTAAACGCCGCTTTCGTTGGCGAAGGTGAGAACGGGTTGGCTTGTTTCCGCGCGAGGCTTTTGTTTCCCTGGATGCAATCTGACCTTAACCTGCAAAATGAGTCGAACAATTTTTGTACTGTATTTGTAATTGTAAAGCTAAAATTTTACAACCACTGATATAATATGATATAGTAATATAATATGATATAATAACATATAATATCCTATATAATTTTAAGAAAATATATTATAATAATTTTGTTATCACTATTGCAGTTGCAATTGCAACTATATTATAATTTAAAATTGTACGTGGGTGTGTAGAATTAACACTTAAGTCTTAAGGCCTTAACTTAAGGCAAATGAAGACAAAGTTAGGTCTAAGGGTGATTGTATTACACTGTTTCTTATCTTGTTGGAACACATGTCATTCGACTTTTTCTTTCTTAGGCTATTATTTTACGCGAATGGTTCCTAAAGTGGGTCTTAAACTGCTTGGAACGAAAGAGAATACATGATGTTATTTTTTACGTCTTACCACCTCTGTTTGAAAATTGCCCAAATTTTCCCATTGTAAATTATGATTATTGTTGACAGAATCTAATGTTTCGAATCTGTCTTCTAAAATAGTGATTATTATTGTTGTTAGCTACCGTACAGTATGTTGTCATTAATTGTGCGTATGGTTAGCAAATAATCAGTGTAACTCGTGTAGATCCAGTATATCCCTGAAAATGTAGGAGAATATGGTTCAATGAAGACGTTGTTACTAGGCTACTCACGATCTGTCCAAGTCCTTGATGATGCCGTACAGACGACAGACATACTCCTGCCGCCTACAACCTGGTTCTGGCTGTTGGTATCGTCTCATGGTAGCTATTATTTGCGATTGGTTATAGTATAAATAAACCCCTTTTCTGAAACTGGCTTGATAAAAAACTTGAGATTTTACATTAACTCAAACTTGTGTAAAGAAACTGTGGCTGTATTCCCAGTGGTTTATTTACATTGTTGTTACCATCGTGACCAACAGCTGCTGTTAAAATGTTTATAGACATTAGACATTATAACTTTTATGACTTTTGTACTCAGAGCCGTGTTTTGTAAAAATATTGATATCAAGATAAACGACTTATATACCTTTTTATATTTTATACATATTTTTTACATGTTAAAATTGAAAGTTAAAGTTGAAGTTAAAGTAAATGTTAAAGTTGAAATTATTAATTTATTTCACAATTTAATAAAACAATTTAACCTGTTCAAAGTTTTGACAAAGTGAGTTATGTATACTCATCACCTACAAGACAACCTTATACAGTAACAGCTAGTTACTAAGTTACTGGCCAAGTTTGTCTTGCCAACGTAATTAAGTTTTCAGAGGCTATGGTTTTTTAATGGAAGGGGTGGATTACTCCTAAAAGGTACTTCAGCCGTAGCGGCTTTTTGCGCACCCCAGTGTGGGTTGCGGCATTATCACATAGCGAAAAGCCATAGGTGATTGGCGAGATTGGTGAACCCGGGACCTTGGGCATCAAAAAGCCCCGCGCTCTACCCCTAGACCAGCGCGCTCCCCTAGGCTATGTTTAAAAACGAATGTTCGAGCTGACTATGTAGAATTACAGTAAGTACTCTTCAACCTTAGTCTCTGTTGGAATTGGTATGTTGTAATAGAGCGTGTATTTCAACAGTATTGGTGTTTTTGCGATATGACGATTAATATTGTTTTTTGTTTTGAGCAATCAAAACGAAAAAAATGGCCCCAGGCCTAGTGTTGGCCTATAGTGTCAAGACGCCCGCGGTAATAGCTCTATTGTGTATTGGAAAATCACCAAAATAAGAAACCTGCATCATGAGAATCGCTAGTGTGACAAAGGTGTCGTGGAGAAGAGAGAGAAAAAGAAAAGCATCTCGCATGTCTGTCCATCAAATCGCAAGTGCTACTAAGTTCTGACCATGCAGTGAGAAAGTGCTGCCAACTGTCAAATGATAAACTGCTTAAAAACGACGGACACACATGCAAATCCTTAAACACAGGTAGCCTAGGGGGAAAAGGTCGAAATCGAAATTCGAGCAATTAATTGATTTTTAGCGAATTTCCCGTACGGAAGAAGCTACTACCGTAGGCCTCATGCCGGGACTTAAGCCCGGGACCATGTTATTTTTTCTTCTTTAGGTACCCAGGGACCAAAAACAATAGTCGTTAAAATTTTGATATATAAATATATATGTATATATGTATATGTATATATATATATATATATATATATATATATATATATGTGTGTGTGTGTGTGTGTGTGTGTGTGTGTGTGTGTGTGTGTGTGTGTGTGTGTGTCTGTGAACACGATAACTCTCGTAAAAATGGTCCGATCGAGACCAAATTTGGTAGAGACGTGTATTCCTGCATTTGCTTGGACGGGTTCGTAAACCAGACACATCGGTCAATCAGAACGGGTCATTTGGGGGGTTTTGAACCCCAAAAATGGTTTTTTGCGTTTTTCTCATGTAATTTTTAAAAATTTCAAATTTCAACTTTCACTATTAGAATCACCTTAATAAACTACACAATTTAGTTCCTTAAGGTTTTTTCTCTATCTCCAATGGTTACCGAGATATTATAAAATCTAAACACAGTAAGTTGTATTTTGGGACTCCAATGTTAATATTATGGAGGATACGGAAAAACTAATGTTTCACTTATTATCTAATATTTTTAGATCAAACTTGATATTTAGCTTCATGTGGTTGAGATCCTTACATTTATGCTTCAAAATCATAGTTTATGTGTTTATCATGTCAGCTAACCTGCATACTCTTTTTCCATGTTAATCATATAGAGATTAGGTGGACAGATGTTGATGGAACTTGATATAAATGGTTAAAACATATATTGTTTACGCTAGAAACACCTACTTTCAGCGTTCCTCTCAGCAGCAAACCTGTATAATCTTTCCCATGTTAATATTATGAAGAATAGGCAAATAGCTCTCATATTTATAGATAGATAATGATAAAACTTGTCATAGTCATATATTATTATTATGTTATTGATTTAGAAATTTGTTGAGTACGCAGGTCTGCTACGGGAGAAAGTAAAAGGCTAATAAGAAGTGACATCATAATCATTGATGGACAAAATAATAAACTACCGTATATAGAGTTGACACGATCTGGTTTGAACAAACACTAAGCCCAAGAAGTTAACAAAGAAAAGAAAAATGTTATATACAATTAGTTACTATTGAGAAAAATGCTCTAAGAAACCTAATTTCTATGATATTGCTAGTTTAATTAGTGGTCTAAAAATAATACCAAATATATTAACGTGTTTTTTACTAAGTTTATTCATTCGAAGGGGCCGATTTTCCCAAGGCGCTTCAGCCGTAGCGTCTTTTTGCGCATCCCTGAAAATTCTCTTTCGTGGAATCAGAATCAGGAATCTTCCAAATGAAGAGACCTAGAAAACTGCAGCAACTTGTCGACGAGCTCGTCAGGAGGCAGAAAACTACCCCTTACTAAATTGCCCAGAGTGGAGGACCTTACCTCTGCTAGCCCTATACAATCAAAAAGTAGATGATCTGCAATTTCCTCCTGCAGATGACATTTCCTACACAGAGGGTCGCCGTTGAAGACTCCCATGCGTAGTTGGTGCTTCCTCAGATTACCGTGACCAGTGACGATACCTGTGACAAGTTTGGCATCCTTCCTGCCAAGTTTCAGGAACCTCTTTGTAACTTGACGAGATGGAGAACGAAGATTAAGCTTACTAACTCTATGCAGGGAAAGTTCAGCCCATCTTTTCTTATGACAATCCCTAGCCCAGCAATTGATAGTCTGAACAACCGCAGCGCGGGAAACACCACAGAAGGGCTGAGGACCACTGATACTTGATACTTGATAAAATCTAGGGGAAAGATTGCACCGCGACCTATAAGATCTATTGTGCCCCCCAGACTAGTCTCTAGTTCTTTCCTAGAGAACCCCCTCTAGTCCTAATGCCTTAATAAAGTTTAGTATAACGAGGGGTTCTAACTTTGGAAAATCCTCCACCGCCACCTGGTGTGTTCCCAAGCTTCTGGCTCTCTTCTGACCTATCGCGTCACACTCAGCCAATAGGTGTCTAGGTGTTTCCTCCCCAGATTGGCAGAAGCGGCATTCACCCTCTTGGACAATGCCCATCTTGCTCAGATGACCCCTGAGCCTACAGTGTCCGGTTAGAAATCCCGTCAGTATCCTTAAATCGTTTTTCTTAAGCCTGATCATGGTCTCAGACCTTCTTATATTATGCACTCCAAGCATTTCCTTAGCCTATCGGCATCCCGGATGAACGGTCCAGGCTTTCCCTCTGGCTTCCTTCTCTTCCCTCTAGCTAGGGAAATATCCGTCCGCCTGAACAGAGCCCCGCATGTCCAGGTAAGGCTACTTACTGCAGGAGGTCGCCCGGTATCCTGCAGGTACCGTTCTAGACACCATATATAAGGCCTGGTGCCATCCACTCCTCGGCACGGTCCACGTGACACCTTGAGTTGGCCTGAAACAAAGCGGAAAAGCAGGGGAGAAGGTGGGAGAAGAAGAAGAGAATGGGTTTGTACAGATAGATGAAGACAGTCTATCCACGCATTGGAGGGGAGAAGAAACGTGGGTAGATAGAAAAGACCCTGCTCAAGAGGAGAGTAGAGAGTCAGGGAGGCTGATTGCAGTGACAGCGCCACTGGGCGGTGGGATCGCCAACCCCTACGCCAAAGCTGAGGACCACAAAAGGGGGATGATGCAGCCCTATTGGCCAGCCCGTCTGCCACTTCGTTACCATCCACCCCTGAGTGCCCTGGAACCCAACAAAGGGTGACTTCATTGTGTCTGCCTAAACCGGACACAAGCCTAAAACAGTCTCACACAACCCTAGAGTTGAACTCTACCGAGTCCAAAGCTCTAAGAGCCACCTGACTGTCAGAGAAAATGTTGATAGAAAGGCCCTCATAGCCCAGCATGAAAATGTCTCTGGCACATTCCATAATGGCAGTGATCTCGGCCTGGAAAACAGTGGGGAAAGTCTCCATGGAAATACCTGACCGTACGTTGTGTTGCAACCCGAAGATGCCTGCTCCTGTACCCCGACTGATCTTGGACCCATCAGCGTACCACTCCCGATCACAGGGTGGTAGTGGGCAGGCTCCATCCGTCCATTCGTCCCGTTGTGGAAAAAGAACTCGGAATGATCTGTCAAAAGAGAAAGTTCTCGGAAGATAATCAAAGACGCATGTCATAGTTGGTCTAACTACTGAAACATAGAGCCAATACTTTAGCCCCATGCTGCGCCGACCATACGCCTGCATGCAAACAGAGACCACTTACCCCGGTCAATAGCCAGTTGTAAGTGAGGTTCCCAGAAAAGTGTCCGATCCAGAATGATCCTAAGATACTTCACCTGGTCTTGCAGGTTGATCAAACTCCTGTAGTTTTAGCGGGCCAACCCCGGTCAGCTATTTCCTCATGGTTAATGGTGCAGCAACCACTTTAGAGGGAATCACAGAGAGACCGACATCATTACACCAACCATCCATAAGCCTTAGTGCAGAGTTCATGAGGTCAGTAGCAGTAATATTAAACTTACCTATCACAAGGATGGTAATATCGTCGGCGTATACTTGAGCAAAGACACCACTATCGTTAAGCCTTCTAATAAGGCTGTCTACCACCAGCTTTCATAAAAGGGGCGAGAGAACGCCTCCCTGTGGATAAACCCTTGTTGACTTAGCTACTACCTCTACTCCCTGTAGAGAAAACTTCACATACCTACTGCGTAACAGTGCCTCAATCCATCAGCAGATGACATCGCTGAATCCTCTAGATCTAGCGCCGTTAAACATGGCACCCATGGCCGTGTTGTCAAAGGCTCCCTGAGTGTCCAGGAACGCTCCAAGTGCCACCTCTTTATGGTCAATGGTTCCTTCAAATCTGCACACCAATGGGTGCAGGGCCGGCTCGCAGGACCTACCTGAATGTAGGAATGCTGGTTTGGGTGTAGAGGGGCAGACTTCAGCAAAGAGTCCCAGATATAAATTACCACCTTCTTCTCCAGAGTCTTCAACCGGAAAGAAGACAATGAAATCGGTCGAAATGATTTTGGTTCTGTGTAACTATTCTTACCCAGTTTAGGAATAAATGCTATCGTGGAAGTCCTCCATGCAGCAGGTACATGTCCCAGGGCCAAGTTCGCCCTGAAAATACCACAGAGAGCTGGGAGAATGACCTCTATGCCCTGCTGTAGAAAAACTGGCCGGACTTCATCTGGACCCGGTGACTTGAAAGGACTCAGAGAGCCTATAACCCAACTTATCCTGCAGTAGGTGACGATCCTGCTGGCGCATCACACCTGGTTGCACAGGCCCTCCGCGACACAGACTCACCTAATTCACCAGTTTCTCCACCGATGATGCATGCAGGAAAGTGCACTTTAGCCATACGTTTTAACACCTCCTGTGGTCTGTGAAATAACTCACCATTAGGTCCTTCCACGGAACCTAGAGTCAGGGTTCTGACTTTAGCCAAGACCTTGCAAAGCCTGGAAGTTTCCTCAGTGGCTTCCAGCCCCGAGCAGAAAGTGTGACATGACTGCCTCTTTGCCTTTCTGATAAAGAGGTTAGACCTGGTGAGCATGCTGTAGTAACAGTCCCAGCTGTTGTTGGACTTTGGTCTTCTGAGCAAAGTCCAACAACTCTTACCCGTTTCCTCATGCCGGCCAGTTTTGAATTCCACAAACTGCATTTGGCGGACCAAGCCTTTGCTAGTGAACAGCTCTCCTCGAAGGAGGAGACAACCGAGTTCTCTAGAAGGCTAGAAGCCTTATCCAGTTCATCCGTATCCTTGGCTCGTAAAACTTGTACATCGAGTTTTCACCAAGTTTTCTTTTGAAGACGACCCAGTCTGTCTTCCTAGGATTCCTCAATTCAGACAAAAAAGGCACAAAGTCCCCTATAGCGTAGAGGATATGACAGAAAAAGAGGGTTAACGAGAGACATACCAATCTATGACCCTGTGCTGAAGCCCCTCAGAATAAAGTGTTAAATCTATCACAGAGTTACTAACTCGACTAGAAAAGTTTGGCACAGAGCCGATATTTGCTATAGACAAACCGCTAGATGCTATAAAATCCAGAAGCTGCCTTCCTCTGCGGTTGGTCTCCCTACTACCCCAGATGAAGTTGTGGGAGTTGGAGTCGCACCCCATAAGCAGGTCGACCCCCTCCAACGCAGCATGGTCCACCAGCGCCATTATTTCAGCCCGAGGATCCGCGTCCGTATCTCCGGGCATGTAGACAGACGCAAGGAGGAACGATTAACCAGAGGACCCGCATATCTTCCGAACTGCAAAAACATCACTGGAACAGAACTCGAGACCTGGCGAATGATCCAGGCCGCTCCTGACCCACACAAGCCCTCGAGTTGGAAACAGAACAAGAGATTAGTTGCTCCCAAGGGCACCAATCCTGATATTATCCCATTCCGAACCCACGGTTCCTGAATGAGAGCAACATCCACACCTCTCCTAGCTGTGGCCTTGGTAGGACTGCCGCCGCAGCCTTACTGTGTTGCAGATTTGCCTGGAGGAGGTTTAGTGTCATCCTCTGATGGTCAAACCCCACACCAGAGAGCACCCTCAAGGTAGTTCTCGAGATCCCCAGGTAGATCTGTCAGTCCCTCTCCTTCAACAAAAGAGCACTGCGTTCATAAATGATTAACACTATTGATTGATTAGTTTTATCCTTCCTGCAGCTGACCACCGGCTAGCCCCCAGTCAAGATACCAGAATTCTGCACAGTTTCCAAGATCTTTTGGGGTTCAAGGTCGTAGGCGCGCCCTTCCGCCCGCAGAAGAACCTTAGCGGAACACAGGAGATCCTTGTAATCCCCTACAACCACCTTGGCGCCTTCCTTGAACTCAAGCCTGTCAAACGATCTCTTGACACAGGACACCGTCGCATCACTGTCATAGGCGATGACAAGAGCTCCCAGCTCCTGATAAGTGTTGTGGATCTGAATTGGTTCTGTCTGTTCGATAACCTTATCAAACATAATACCCTGCAACAGACCACAATCTTCGGCAGACAGTTTCACCTCCGAAAACGATGTCGGGACAATAGCGATCTTCGTCATCATTAGGCGATCCTTGACCATCCGCCAGGGATTTGAGATCCCATCGGGATTTTTTTCGTGGGAGCAGCTGCCACCTTGGCTGCCCTGCGCATAGGCGACACACCTTGATTATCTTTCAGCTCCCCTTTGGGGCTGGGGGTTTCGAGCCGCTTCCTCTTTACCAGATTGGGGTACTCCTCCCTTGGAAGCCAAGATATACTTGGTCTTTTTCTCCCTTACCAACTCCAGCCTACGAGCGTGCAGCCCCTTTCTCTGTTCCTTGGTGAGCGAGGCCCAGATCACATCGTTTGAGATCTCCAGAGCAGACTCCTGCTCTGGCTTTCCTTCTGTCGCCGTTGTACCAGACACATCAGCCTTCGATGTATCTGAAACAGCAGCATCAGCGACAGAAGATACCAGAAGACAGCCCTGTGTGCCATCTCCAACACCTCCATAGGTTCCGGAGTTGAGGTGAGAGAAGAGGGTAACCTCTCCGAATCACCCAACCACTCTTCCAGTGAGCTCAGCGAGTCACCTGAAAAAATGAGCTGTTGTTTGCCCTCCCCAGAATCCACGGGCAAGCCCTCCAAAGAGAGTTGGGAGATTGAGTTCCAGTACAACAACCAACCTGGGGTAATTCCGTTGTTTTTACATCAGCCAGGGTTTTTCCTAGAATCGAGAATTCAAGTTGTTAGCAGTTTGGCCACCATTCCGCAAATATTGCTCCGCTCGCCAATATCTGAAGACTGGGCCCTTTCGGAGTTGCACCCCTCATCGTCCCCAGCTCAGTCCTGAAACAGCTGCACACATACCTGTTCCAGTCGGCAGTGCGATGGTCGTTGAGTGATTACCAATCACATTGCCCTTCCGCTAACTGATGTCAGGCCGTTCCAGTGAACTTCACTTCCACCGCAACACTCTACATGAGACGCTGCTCCCCGTCTCACGGGCAGTTTCTCGACGGCTAGGTCTAGATCCGCTGCCTTCTGCTAAAAACAGGGGCGCCCCAAGTAGGATATGTTCAAGCACACAGCACGACCGGCAACAAGGCCAATCGGGCAGCTATTCGCTGCTTCACCGCGGTCTTGCAGAAGCAGTCTGCCCCACGAGGCTCGTGTGGCATTGACTTCTGCCTGAGGGCCTTACGGTACCCCCTCACCCTCAATAAGACTAATACTAAGTTAAAGTTACATCATAAAAGTCTTACAAAGTGGCACAAACTGCAGTAAGATTTAGGCCTACATAAACAGTATTTTTATATCCAGTCTTCAATTATGTGACTGAATGTTTCAAGGTATAACGATTTAGCACAATTAATTATATCGTAAAGGCTGTGTAGTACATATCCTAAATTAAAGTTTACCAACAAAATTTGTTAACCTAAAAATTAATAGTATGGCTAAATTGTTTCTAAAGTTTCAATGAAAAGTTTTTTTGAGTTCCTTCACGAATTCGCCTCATTTTACCCAATTTACTTCTTAATTGGTAAGTGGTTTCCTTAAAGTAAGTTATTTCCTTATTTGAAACAATGTAGTTAATTATCTTGGAATTACAAAATTAATAACAAAGTTTTTTATTTTTTTATCCTGTTTTGCTAATGGCAGGCTTAGCTTAAGCTATCGAAGTACACTATTTTCGAAGTTTATGGAATTCCCGTCTGAATATTGTGGCCATCCCGGGAATATTTATACTCAGAAAAGCTCAGCTGTTAAAAATATACAAGGGATATCACCTGAGCGTAGAGTTGGTAGTTGTACAAAAACCAAATATATAAATAGGCGAAAGACCCATATACCTATAAAAACTAATATCTAAAATAAACTTAAAAGAGATGCGCAGCTCAGAGTATACCGTATAATAGGAAAGTAAAAACATGTTATATAATGGTTTAAACGTTTAAATGGTACCTACTCAGGTAGGTATTATAAACCCGGTATGAAAGAAAAATGAGTTTAATATGATTGTAGGTGTATTGCGATATACACCTATACTGTGATAGTGATATTGTGATATTGATATATTGTGTTATACTGACTAAGGCTAACAGGTTCTTTAGAGAGGACTAATTAATTAATAATAGCCTAACAGACAAATGCATCTAAGAGGCACATTGCTAGCGAATTCCCCATAGGAAAGAAACTATTACTATTATTGTCTCACGACAAGAGTTACACTCGGGACCACGTTATTTTTTCTTCTTTAGGTGGCCAGAGACCAAAAGCAACAGTCGTTAAAATTTATATATACAGGGTGTCATTAAAGTCGGGGACAAACTTTGAGGGGTGATAATAATCATTAAAATAAACAAAAAATTCTATAAACATATGTAAAAAAATCCTTCGTTTAGCCGCTAGCCGCCATTTTGTATTTTATGCAAAAAACGTTATATATCAATAATTATTTAAGATACAGAAACCAAACTTTGCACACATATTAAATGGTCAAAGATAAAAATATTTTCAAAGTATCATTTAGTATTATTCTATATTTTCAAAATGGCGGTGGTTAAAAATCTTTTAATTTAAATAACAAAAAACCTATTAACTTTATAAAATTTTAACATGAAATAAAAAATATTGAAATTTTAATTTTAAATCGAACGGTACTTTGGTGAACGAAATCCGTACACAGATAAGCGTTAAAACGCAATTTTAGTGTTAGATTACAGGGCCCACACGCCACCACGGCGCGGCCGTGCCGAAGAATTAATTGTTGTGCCGGGCGTTTTTTTGACACGCCCGCGCTGCGGTGGTGCATGGGCTCTTTAAGCCAACAGGAGATCATTCTGCAAATATATACTAACCAAATATTGCTCGTATTATAGTATTGGATCGTGCTCCACGATGGGGTGCGAAGTAAACATCTAAACCTAGGGTTAGCAAGGGCGCACCGTGGTTTGACTTTCCCTTCCGCAATCGCAGTGTAGTAGTTCTACAATGTTGATTGCTTTGATTTGATCTTTGCAGGGGTGATCCTGAACGTGTTGGGGTGCTGGGCGATCCTCCGCAAATGCGTCACCTCCAACAACCACCGGCACAACACCGGGTCTGATGGTTATGTAGACCTCGAGTGTGATATACCACCACTAATGATAGACCTGGCGGAAGTGGAGAGCATAAAATATCGAAACCTTCGGCCAAGAAATTTGTCACAAATCAATTTCCACAAAGATTTTGAGCCTGTGTGCTTCTGTGAAGAGATAAGAGTGACCCGAATGGTCTGTGCGGGCCGCCACCTCAGGGCAACAGTGTCGTCCATATTATAGTTCTGATTTTTGATCAAATAAATAGTAAATTTATTTTGTGAATTTATTATTTTCTTAGTTACATACATAATAGAAAATAAACATGGTCTGATGTGATTGAAACGTAATATGAAACCTTATTTTATGAGTAAATGGATCCAGCTTAAATTTTTCCAAGATTTTCTATTTATTCTGAGAATTATAAGATTATAGTACAGTACTAAAAAAATTTAAAATCTAAATCGTTGAATATAGATACAGAATATAGATCCATTTTGAAGAGTTCAGAAGTCCATTTTCAATCTGACTATAAATGTATTCAGGAGTTTCAATTATTTTTGGTCCTGATGTGTATGACAAAAGTGTGACTCAAACGTTTTAAAAGGGAGCACATGTGCAAAAACATAACCCTACAATATAACACAATTTTGAAAATATCACATCACATACAAAACAACATTACATATTATTATATACTAATACTGCCTACATATTCAACATGTATATGTAGTCACAAGACTTAATAATATAACATAGTAAACATAAAACATTGTGCTTCTACAACGAATCTGAAATAAGGAATTTGGACACAGTTATGTGTGGAACAAGGTATGTGGATACTGTAGCGTCTTCTATAGCAGTTCTAATAGTGACGATCGCAGAGTAACAAGTATTAAGTACCATTACTAACACAAAGTAGGAACACTGAAAGCAGGCATTTTACCATAAACTATTTATTTTGGCCATATACCAAGTTTGATCAACATCTCTCTATCGAAGGAGGCTGCCTATTCTCTGTATGATAGCATGGGAAAACAGTATGCAGGTTAGCTGCCATGATAAACACATTAACTATGATTTTCAAGCATAAATGAATGGATCTCAATCCCATGAAGCTAAACTTGGTATTGAGCTTCAGTGATATATCAATTTTTCCTTATTCTCCATAAGATCCTCCATAACATAGGAGCCCCAAAATACAATGCACTGTGTTTATAGGGGTAAAAGGGTTGAGCCGCACCCATTGTGTATTATGTTTTATATAATTATGTATTACTAAATACCTGTGTTCTTTTTATCAAAAAATAGTATTATTAATTTGTTGATGTATCACCGCACCACCATCCGCCTTCCTGCTTGTTCACGTTGGTGATGATCGCGTGTTTACAGAATGACAATTCGTCATCATGGCGCGCCTGGTAGTCATAGATAGCCTTCACTGTCACCTTGGATGTGAAGCTGCTAGGGTCAATGTACCCTGGTGTGCCAGAGACTGAGCTTCCAGTGCCAGCCGGTGAACATGGTCCTCACTGACCGGACACCACAGCCGCACCTTGTGGTACAGCGGGTGGCGCTCGTAGTAGCTCACCAGCTCCACCAGACTCTCGAACTGCACTGTACCGATTGTGTACAGACGTCCCTCTACCTTTGTCCTGCAGTGTTTTATCTTCTTCTCTGCCCTGAATGATATGGTGTATGCGTTGTGGTCCTTGTCGCTGGGCCGCACCAGGAAGGCGCCGTCGTGGGGCACTCTCCGTAGCAAGTCCTCGGCAGAACTCCGTGTTGCCAAGGGGTGATACCACTCTTTGCCCTCGTGCTTGTTGGGCTGTGGCACAGACTCCTTCAGGGTGATCAGGAACTCCTGAGAGCGCAGAGGGTGAGTGCGATAATGTGTGATGAGACTGTAGAGAGAGTCGAAGCAGTTGCTGTCGATGAGGAAGTACTTTGTCTGGCCTCTGTCCTGCTTGGAGCGAATTCGGCAATGGTTCACCTTGCCCTGTCTCCAGAAGGACAGAGAATAGTCGCCGACAAAAGTCTCACTCTCTCGCACCAGGAACGTTCCATCTCCAAGTCGACAGAACTTCCGCAACAAGTCCTCCGGCCAACTTCCCATGAAACCACTTCTCTCCAAAGTGTAGTTCATCGTTGGGCACTCCCTCTTTTGGCCGTTGGAAACCGGTGTGACTTTCCTCATCTTCGTTCTCACCATCATCATCATTCTCTTCGTTCTCATGAAAACTGTCTGTATAGAAGAGTTTGTTCTGTGTGAGAACAAAGAAGTGAGGGTTCCACTCCTTTAACCAAGCACTGCAGCAACAACAATCACGATTATGTAAATGAAACTGATTTATGATTGATGATGACTGGGTGACAATAACTTAATGGTTTTATTAGATATTCAGTAAGCCTATACATTTTTACCTATTACAAAGTACATCGTTTAAGTTATTTTGTAGCTTGTGTACTATATTTGTGGTGGCAGACTTCATAGAGAAGTTCAATTCTGTATTTTTGGTGGCAGACTTCATAGAAAAGTTCAGTTCTGTATTTGTGGTGGCAGACTTCATAGAGAAGTTCAGTTCTGTATTTGTGGTGGCAGACTTCATAGAGAAGTTCAGTTCTGTATTTGTGGTGGCAGACTTCATAGAGAAGTTCAGTTCTGTATTTGTGGTGGCAGACTTCATAGAGAAGTTCAGTTCCGTATTTGTGGTGGCAGACTTCATAGAGAAGTTCAGTTCTGTATTTCATTTATTTTACTCACAATATTCGGAATATTGTTTGCCGATAGTTAACGCCATTTAGCAACTTACTAAACAGGTGTTGTGTTTAGCAGTAAAGGTAAAATCAGTTTGTGTGAGAAGGATTGTTTTCTCTGAATGAGCGAGCACGGTAATAGTACGTGTGTGTGTGTGTGTGTGTGTGTGTGTGTGTGTGTGTGTGTGTGTGTGTGTGTGTGTGTGTGTGTGTGTGTGTGTGTGTGTGTGTGTGTGTGTGTGTGTGTGTGTGTGTGTGTGTGTGTGTGTGTGTGTGTGTGTGTGTGTGTGTGTGTGTGTGTGTGTGTGTGTGTGTGTGTGTGTGTGTGTGTGTGTGTGTGTGTGTGTGTGTGTGTGTGTGTGTGTGTGTGTGTGTGTGTTCAAGTTCAAGTTCAAGTTCAAGTTCAAAATCTCTTTATTCAAAAAATTACATGATTGTACATTAAATAGGAATTTACAAACACATTATCGTATTTTACAGTTTTTCCTCCCAATGCGCTTGGATCAGCGCGCGCGGGAGCTCAGTTGTAGCAAAGCAGTCCTTTATTCACTTTCTTGCTATACACAGTACAATTTTAACTTTCGAATTTTTAAGTCTAATAATTTAGTAACAATAGTGCAAACAATTAATAAAAATTTGATATATTTTACAAAAAATCCATTGGATAAATTCTTTTTATTGTAAACAAACATAAACTTAATCACATTGCAAACTTTGTTTCTTGAAAAATAACATTAAGTGAGAATCAAAACAAGTTTAACCCTATATATATTTTTTTTCTTAGTAAACGGATGATAAATTATAATATCAGTATTAGATAACATTCAATAAAGCTCTAGGCAAACTTAACAATAAATAAACTATTTAAACAATGTGACATAACAACTGTAAAAACCCTATAATCTAACAGAAATGGATACTACGATTAAAAAGAAAAAGTGTAACAATTACCATCTAATTATAGCGATATGAGGCGTAGATTAACATTCATCTCAGTTATCTCTACCATCCAAAAGAACTAACAGGAACTATAACAATCATCGAAACAATTCTGCAAATTTACAAAATTCTAAAATATTCTAAAATATTCTAAAATATTTACAAAATTCTAAAATATACAAAATTCTAAAATATTCTAAAATATTCTAAAATGTGTGTGTGTGTGTGTGTGTGTGTGTGTGTGTGTGTGTGTGGGTGTGGGTGTGTGTGTGTGTGTGTGTGTGTGTGTGTGTGTGTGTGTGTGTGTGTGTGTGTGTGTGTGTGTGTGTGTGTGTGTGTGTGTGTGTGTGTGTGTGTGTGTGTGTGTGTGTGTGTGTGTGTGTGTGTGTGTGTGTGTGTGTGTGTGTGTGCGGTGTTTATAATGTTCGTCATGATGGTGTGTTCTACACGTGGTAAGAGTGGTATGCGAATGGACTGGGTTCTTGGTTGGAATAATTTTATTTATATATTTTTTTTAATAACATAGCGAAATATACTATTTATATCCATGCATTCATTCATGTATTTTTTTTAATTTCATTTTTTTTGTTAACATAAATTAGTTCTTAGCTATTTATTTTTATGGTTTCATATTTTAGCGGATTTCCCATAGGAAAGAAGCTATTTCCGGAAGTTTCAAGTTCGGTACTATGTTATTTTTCGTCTTTAGGTGCCCAGAGTCCAAAAACAATAGTCGTTAAGATTTTAGCGAATTTACCATAGAGAAATAATTGAGACCAAATTTAGTATAGATGTGTTCCTACATTTTCTCGGACGAGTTCGTAATCCAGATGTATCGGTCAATTGGAACAGGTAGTTTAGGGTTGTTTTGTACCCAAAAAATGGGGTTTTCGCGTTTAATTGTAATTTTTAAAATTTTCAAAATTTATCTTTCACCATTAGTATTAGCTCAGTACATTGTATTTTGGAGCTCCAACTCTAATCTTATGGAGGATAAGGAAAAATTAATATTTCCCTTACTAATCAATGGATTTGGATGAAACTTGGTATTTAGCTTCATACGTTTATGCTAAAAATCAATGTGGTTCCCACAGCAGCAAATATGTATACTCTTTCCCATGTTAATCTTACGGAGAATAGGCAAAGTCCTTTATTTATGTCCAGATAATGATAAAACTTGGTATGCAGTCAGAATAAAAATAGCTTATGATAAAAATGCCTAATGTTAGTGTTCCTTAAAGCAGCAAACCTGCATACTGTTACCATGTTAATATTACGGAGATCAGGCAAAAACTAAAAAAAACTAAAAATTTATCAACGGCTATTCATCGGCTATATTCATCATATTATTGATTTGGAAATTCGCTGAGTACGTAGGTCTCCTGCGACGGGGGTATTTAAGTATTTTTATAGGCGGAAATATTAAGGATTCGTTCTCCACCCACAGGCTTGGTCTCATGTGTGGAACTAATTTCCAGTATACAGGTTTATTATGGTTTTTTTCTGAAAATATGTAATTCTTTTTGGAAATAAAGAATTAGTATTATTATTATTTCCAAAAATTTCGTCTGTTTACTTTATTTTTTTACTTGAAATGGCAACCTGCCCAGTAGGTTTTAAGACAAGTGAGAAATGATTGTAGGATGAGAGTGGCGAGATCTTGTAGTCTCATGACTAAGGTCTGGTTTGGTGTGGTTTTTCATATTCATATCATATGATTCATTGTTCACATTATGTTTAAGGGATTTCGAATGTGTCTGTTTCTACGCCTCGTCGTCTGAGCTGAAACCTCAAATCTCGTTTAACAAGGAGGTCCAGAAGATCGCCAAAACACCGAGGTAACTTTATGCTAACGAGTAACCTATTTAGTATTTTATATACTTACACAAACTTGCTTAAAACTTTACGCATTGTAATTGTCGAGTATATTCTCCGGATTCAACGCACGGGTGCGGTCATACCAAATGTAGTGTTTCAACTACTAAGTAACTTTGATAAAATCTAAACAAACTAAAGTTTTACAGTAGGCAAAATCTACTGCGTAAGTACAGTCTATCATGGAAAACCTTTCAATTTAATCCTCTCTAACGAGTTAATAAAAAAACAGCAAACCTAAATCTCATATTTTCACAATTCAAAATTTCAAAATCTAAGCACTAAAATAGCAAAGGGCTGAACTTACGTACAATACTGAATACGGAAGGTTTACGTTTTAGCCTCAGCCCTCCAGCTTGTTCAGTTCTTTCCAAATCTTCTTACATCTCTAACCGCTTCATCTTACATCTGTTGTTAATTGTGATCAAATTTCGTATACATCCAATAGTTTAATATATAGCTAATATAGTTAGATATAATATGTAATTGGTCTTAAAATCAAAAATTTCCCACAGGATTTTAAATTAATTTTAGATATTTCATTAACTATTAAATCTAGAGAAATTATTTAACTTAACTGCCTGAAATCATATAATTATGTCAAATTGTGTCCTGTATGTTTACAAAAACCTTCCTTTGTTGTCTTTGTTGTCGTCCTTTGCCTGTGTTATGTTGTTTCATGTACCTACCTACATTGCTAAAAATCGTTTTTTAATATATAATGTACTAGCAGTAAGCCCGTCTTTTGTTCGGGTTGTAGGATTCAGTTTAAAGAAGAAAGATTATCATACCAAAATGTTAACCAGAAATAATAAACAAATCAGTAAAAGAAAATAAATCAATACCCAGCTTTATATTTAGTATTTATTTTCTATTACATAGATTAGAACATTTATACCATTACTGTATTAAAATTAGTTGGACGTTAAAATAACTTTTTAATATAGTATGATTTCTAAATAGCTTTAAAATCAATGCCTAATATAAACTAACTAATATTGAGTTGAGAGCTGTTTTTCTTTCTATTAAACTACAAAGACAGCTGATTATTACCAGTAGGTTATTCATTGAAACTGAAGCAAAATGCGACTAATATCGCGTAAAAAGTGGATTTTTAAATGCTCGTTAATTACTTCCCAAGGGGCGACGGACAATTTCAAGCATTGAAAACCCTTCTTTGAGTGAAAGAGAAACCAGTTATATATTTCTAAACAAACCTGTTATATATTTCTATTGATTTGGAAATTCGCTGAGTACAGGTCTGCGGTGAGAAGGTATTTACATTTTAATGACTACTCTATGTCGCATGCCGTGTCAATTACAGTTGGGTCTAGTTACGCAGTTACGTGTGTAAAATGTTTTCATTATGGCCATACCAAATCATGAATAAATTTAACCACTGGGAAAAGAATTTCTAGAACTGGTTTCGTTAAACCATCAATTCAAATTGCAATTATTATAGTTCCCATTATTGTTTGAAACGTGTTTAAAAGTCTTCGTTTACCAAAAGTCTTTTATTTTTATAGCACAATAGATTAATACAATTTATAAACCTGGATGAAACAAGTAATATTTACATTAAATTCATAATGACATTAAATAACTGCATACATTATAATTAAGTGTATATCTTTATTAAAAAATATACATCGTCACAATGTTTTTATGCCTTCTAGCCCAGTGAACAGAGACTTCCCAGCCTGGGGTGATCTCCGCTGTGGTCCAGCGCTAGCAGCCCCAACCATCTGGGAACTACAGGGCCACTGTAGTGATAGTCCTCGTCAAAACTATGCTGTGAGTGTCCTCAATCCTCTGTAGAATCGGCGTCTAATTCATCCTCATAGTACAACAGGGGTCTGGTATAATCAAGCAATCTAAAGGAAAGGTAAAAGGTTATACCGATAGGTATTTCAAAAGATGTGAAAATAATCTTTCTATAATCTTTTCTCAAATGAATTAATGGTAAATTGAGTGCAAATTAATAAGGTAAGGAATGTCAGAATGGGTTTTCAATTTTTAAAATTCAAAAGGAAGCATAAAGTAACAGAATTAAATGTAACAAATGTAAATGTAAAAAAAAACAGATAAAGCAAATGAGTAGAAAAAGCAAAGCAAAGCAAAGCAAAGGAGTAGGAGCGTGAGTAGGAAAGTGATTGAAAATTCTGAATAGTGTCAAGTATAGCCTACATATTCCTTTATATATAAGTAGTGCGGCCGTGCTGAGGGTGGTGTGGTTATGTGAGGATGGTAACGTGGAATGGGTTAGTCAGTGTCAGTGTCTCACAATCCTTCTCAGAGTCTAAGTGTATGATATTGTTGCTGTATGTATACGGTTGGTGCGGCCGTGCTGAGGGTGGTGTGGTTATGTGAGGATGGTAACGTGGAATGGGTTAGTCAGTGTCAGTGTCTCACAATCCTTCTCAGAGTCTAAGTGTATGATATTGTTGCTGTATGTATACAGTTGATGCGGCCGTGCTGAGGGTGGTGTGGTTATGTGAGGATGGCAACGTGGAATGGGTTAGTCAGTGTCAGTGTCTCACAATCCTTCTCAGAGTCTAAGTGTATGATATTGTTGCTGTATGTATACGGTTGGTGCGGCCGTGCTGAGGGTGGTGTGGTTATGTGAGGATGGCAACGTGGAATGGGTTAGTCAGTGTCAGTGTCTCACAATCCTTCTCAGAGTCTAAGTGTATGATATTGTTGCTGTATGTATACGGTTGGTGCGGCCGTGCTGAGGGTGGTGTGGTTATGTGAGGATGGCAACGTGGAATGGGTTAGTCAGTGTCAGTGTCTCACAATCCTTCTCAGAGTCTAAGTGTATGATATTGTTGCTGTATGTATACGGTTGGTGCGGCCGTGCTGAGGGTGGTGTGGTTATGTGAGGATGGCAACGTGGAATGGGTTAGTCAGTGTCAGTGTCTCACAATCCTTCTCAGAGTCTAAGTGTATGATATTGTTGCTGTATGTATACAGTTGGTGCGGCCGTGCTGAGGGTGGTGTGGTTATGTGAGGATGGCAACGTGGAATGGGTTAGTCAGTGTCAGTGTCTCACAATCCTTCTCAGAGTCTAAGTGTATGATATTGTTGCTGTATGTATACGGTTGGTGCGGCCGTGCTGAGGGTGGTGTGGTTATGTGAGGATGGCAACGTGGAATGGGTTAGTCAGTGTCAGTGTCTCACAATCCTTCTCAGAGTCTAAGTGTATGATATTGTTGCTGTATGTATACAGTTGGTGCGGCCGTGCTGAGGGTGGTGTGGTTATGTGAGGATGGCAACGTGGAATGGGTTAGTCAGTGTCAGTGTCTCACAATCCTTCTCAGAGTCTAAGTGTATGATATTGTTGCTGTATGTATAGTTGGTGTGGCCGTGATGAGGGCAGTGTGGTTATGTGAAGATGGCAACGTGGAATGGGTTAGTCAGTGTCAGTGTCTCACAATCCTTCTCAGAGTCTAAGTGTATGATATTGTTGCTGTATGTATACGGTTGGTGCGGCCGTGCTGAGGGTGGTGTGGTTATGTGAGGATGGCAACGTGGAATGGGTTAGTCAGTGTCAGTGTCTCACAATCCTTCTCAGAGTCTAAGTGTATGATATTGTTGCTGTATGTATACAGTTGGTGCGGCCGTGCTGAGGGTGGTGTGGTTATGTGAGGATGGCAACGTGGAATGGGTTAGTCAGTGTCAGTGTCTCACAATCCTTCTCAGAGTCTAAGTGTATGTTATTGTTGCTGTATGTATACGGTTGGTGCGGCCGTGCTGAGGGTGGTGTGGTTATGTGAGGATGGCAACGTGGAATGGGTTAGTCAGTGTCAGTGTCTCACAATCCTTCTCAGAGTCTAAGTGTATGATATTGTTGCTGTATGTATACAGTTGGTGCGGCCGTGCTGAGGGTGGTGTGGTTATGTGAGGGTGGCAACGTGGAATGGGTTAGTTAGTGTCAGTGTCTCACAATCCTTCTCAGAGTCTAAGTGTATGATATTGTTGCTGTATGTATACAGTTGGTGCGGCCGTGCTGAGGGTGGTGTGGTTATGTGAGGATGGCAACGTGGAATGGGTTAGTCAGTGTCAGTGTCTCACAATCCTTCTCAGAGTCTAAGTGTATGATATTGTTGCTGTATGTATACAGTTGGTGCGGCCGTGCTGAGGGTGGTGTGGTTATGTGAGGATGGCAACGTGGAATGGGTTAGTCAGTGTCAGTGTCTCACAATCCTTCTCAGAGTCTAAGTGTATGATATTGTTGCTGTATGTATACGGTTGGTGCGGCCGTGCTGAGGGTGGTGTGGTTATGTGAGGATGGCAACGTGGAATGGGTTAGTCAGTGTCAGTGTCTCACAATCCTTCTCAGAGTCTAAGTGTATGATATTGTTGCTGTATGTATACAGTTGATGCGGCCGTGCTGAGGGTGGTGTGGTTATGTGAGGGTGGCAACGTGGAATGGGTTAGTTAGTGTCAGTGTCTCACAATCCTTCTCAGAGTCTAAGTGTATGATATTGTTGCTGTATGTATACAGTTGATGCGGCCGTGCTGAGGGTGGTGTGGTTATGTGAGGATGGCAACGTGGAATGGGTTAGTCAGTGTCAGTGTCTCACAATCCTTCTCAGAGTCTAAGTGTATGATATTGTTGCTGTATGTATACAGTTAGTGCGGCCGTGCTGAGGGTGGTGTGGTTATGTGAGGATGGCAACGTGGAATGGGTTAGTCAGTGTCAGTGTCTCACAATCCTTCTCAGAGTCTAAGTGTATGATATTGTTGCTGTATGTATACAGTTGGTGCGGCCGTGCTGAGGGTGGTGTGGTTATGTGAGGATGGCAACGTGGAATGGGTTAGTCAGTGTCAGTGTCTCACAATCCTTCTCAGAGTCTAAGTGTATGATATTGTTGCTGTATGTATACAGTTAGTGCGGCCGTGCTGAGGGTGGTGTGGTTATGTGAGGATGGCAACGTGGAATGGGTTAGTCAGTGTCAGTGTCTCACAATCCTTCTCAGAGTCTAAGTGTATGATATTGTTGCTGTATGTATACAGTTGTGCGGCCGTGCTGAGGGTGGTGTGGTTATGTGAGGATGGCAACGTGGAATGGGTTAGTCAGTGTCAGTGTCTCACAATCCTTCTCAGAGTCTAAGTGTATGATATTGTTGCTGTATGTATACGGTTGGTGCGGCCGTGCTGAGGGGTATGGTTATGTGAGGATGGCAACGTGGAATGGGTTAGTCAGTGTCAGTGTCTCACAATCCTTCTCAGAGTCTAAGTGTATGATATTGTTGCTGTATGTATACGGTTGGTGCGGCCGTGCTGAGGGTGGTGTGGTTATGTGAGGATGGCAACGTGGAATGGGTTAGTCAGTGTCAGTGTCTCACAATCCTTCTCAGAGTCTAAGTGTATGTTATTGTTGCTGTATGTATACGGTTGGTGCGGCCGTGCTGAGGGTGGTGTGGTTATGTGAGGATGGCAACGTGGAATGGGTTAGTCAGTGTCAGTGTCTCACAATCCTTCTCAGAGTCTAAGTGTATGATATTGTTGCTGTATGTATACAGTTGGTGCGGCCGTGCTGAGGGTGGTGTGGTTATGTGAGGGTAGCAACGTGGAATGGGTTAGTCAGTGTTAGTGTCTCACAATCCCTTTCAGAGTCTAAGCGTATGATATTGTTGCTGTATATATACAGTTGGTGCGGCCGTGCTGAGGGTGGTGTGGTTATGTGAGGATGGCAACGTGGAATGGGTTAGTCAGTGTCAGTGTCTCACAATCCTTCTCAGAGTCTAAGTATATGTTATTGTTGCTGTATGTATACAGTTGGTGCGGCCGTGCTGAGGGTGGTGTGGTTATGTGAGGGTGGCAACGTGGAATGGGTTAGTCAGTGTCAGTGTCTCACAATCCTTCTCAGAGTCTAAGTGTATGATATTGTTGCTGTATGTATACAGTTGGTGCGGCCGTGCTGAGGGTGGTGTGGTTATGTGAGGATGGCAACGTGGAATGGGTTAGTCAGTGTCAGTGTCTCACAATCCTTCTCAGAGTCTAAGTGTATGATATTGTTGCTGTATGTATACAGTTAGTGCGGCCGTGCTGAGGGTGGTGTGGTTATGTGAGGATGGCAACGTGGAATGGGTTAGTCAGTGTCAGTGTCTCACAATCCTTCTCAGAGTCTAAGTGTATGATATTGTTGCTGTATGTATACGGTTGGTGCGGCCGTGCTGAGGGTGGTGTGGTTATGTGAGGATGGCAACGTGGAATGGGTTAGTCAGTGTCAGTGTCTCACAATCCTTCTCAGAGTCTAAGTGTATGATATTGTTGCTGTATGTATACAGTTGGTGCGGCCGTGCTGAGGGTGGTGTGGTTATGTGAGGATGGCAACGTGGAATGGGTTAGTCAGTGTCAGTGTCTCACAATCCTCTCAGAGTCTAAGTGTATGATATTGTTGCTGTATGTATACGGTTGGTGCGGCCGTGCTGAGGGTGGTGTGGTTATGTGAGGATGGCAACGTGGAATGGGTTAGTCAGTGTCAGTGTCTCACAATCCTTCTCAGAGTCTAAGTGTATGATATTGTTGCTGTATGTATACGGTTGGTGCGGCCGTGCTGAGGGTGGTGTGGTTATGTGAGGATGGCAACGTGGAATGGGTTAGTCAGTGTCAGTGTCTCACAATCCTTCTCAGAGTCTAAGTGTATGATATTGTTGCTGTATGTATACGGTTGGTGCGGCCGTGCTGAGGGTGGTGTGGTTATGTGAGGATGGCAACGTGGAATGGGTTAGTCAGTGTCAGTGTCTCACAATCCTTCTCAGAGTCTAAGTGTATGATATTATTGCTGTATGTATACAGTTAGTGTGGCCGTGATGAGGGTGGTATGGTTATGTGAAGATGGCAACGTGGAATGGGTTAGTCAGTGTCAGTGTCTCACAATCCTTCTCAGAGTCTAAGTGTATGATATTGTTGCTGTATGTATACAGTTGGTGCGGCCGTGCTGAGGGTGGTGTGGTTATGTGAGAATGGCAACGTGGAATGGGTCAGTCAGTTTCAGTGTCACACAATCCCTCTCAGAGTCTAAGTGTATAAAATTGTTGATGTATGTATACGGTTGGTGCGGCCGTGCTGAGGGTGGTGTGGCTATGTGAGGATGGCAACGTGGAATGGGTTAGTCAGTGTCAGTGTCTCACAATCCTTCTCAGAGTCTAAGTGTATGATATTATTGCTGTATGTATACAGTTAGTGTGGCCGTGCTGAGGGTGGTATGGTTATGTGAAGATGGCAACGTGGAATGGGTCAGTCAGTGTCAGTGTCACACAATCCCTCTCAGAGTCTAAGTGTATGATATTGTTGCTGTATGTATACAGTTGATGCGGCCGTGCTGAGGGTGGTATGGTTATGTGAGGATGGCAACGTGGAATGGGTTAGTCAGTGTCAGTGTCTCACAATCCTTCTCAGAGTCTAAGTGTATGATATTATTGCTGTATGTATACAGTTAGTGCGGCCGTGCTGAGGGTGGTGTGGTTATGTGAGGATGGCAACGTGGAATGGGTTAGTCAGTGTCAGTGTCTCACAATCCTTCTCAGAGTCTAAGTGTATGATATTGTTGCTGTATGTATACAGTTAGTGCGGCCGTGCTGAGGGTGGTGTGGTTATGTGAGGATGGCAACGTGGAATGGGTTAGTTAGTGTCAGTGTCTCACAATCCTTCTCAGAGTCTAAGTGTATGATATTGTTGCTGTATGTATACAGTTAGTGCGGCCGTGCTGAGGGTGGTGTGGTTATGTGAGGATGGCAACGTGGAATGGGTCAGTCAGTGTCAGTGTCTCACAATCCCTCTCAGAGTCTAAGTGTATGAAATTTTTGCTGTATGTATACAGTTAGTGCGGCCGTGCTGAGGGTGGTGTGGTTATGTGAGGATGGCAACGTGGAATGGGTTAGTCAGTGTCAGTGTCTCACAATCCCTCTCAGAGTCTAAGTGTATGATATTGTTGCTGTATGTATACGGTTGGTGCGGCCGTGCTGAGGGTGGTGTGGTTATGTGAGGATGGCAACGTGGAATGGGTTAGTCAGTGTCAGTGTCTCACAATCCTTCTCAGAGTCTAAGTGTATGATATTGTTGCTGTATGTATACGGTTGGTGCGGCCGTGCTGAGGGTGGTGTGGTTATGTGAGGATGGCAACGTGGAATGGGTTAGTCAGTGTCAGTGTCTCACAATCCTTCTCAGAGTCTAAGTGTATGATATTGTTGCTGTATGCATACACTTGGTGCGGCCGTGATGAGGGCAGTGTGGTTATGTGAGGATGGCAACGTGGAATGGGTTAGTCAGTGTCAGTGTCTCACAATCCTTCTCAGAGTCTAAGTGTATGATATTGTTGCTGTATGTATACGGTTGGTGCGGCCGTGCTGAGGGTGGTGTGGTTATGTGAGGATGGCAACGTGGAATGGGTTAGTCAGTGTCAGTGTCTCACAATCCTTCTCAGAGTCTAAGTGTATGTTATTGTTGCTGTATGTATACGGTTGGTGCGGCCGTGCTGAGGGTGGTGTGGTTATGTGAGGATGGCAACGTGGAATGGGTTAGTCAGTGTCAGTGTCTCACAATCCTTCTCAGAGTCTAAGTGTATGATATTGTTGCTGTATGTATACGGTTGGTGCGGCCGTGCTGAGGGTGGTATGGTTATGTGAGGGTAGCAACGTGGAATGGGTTAGTCAGTGTCAGTGTCTCACAATCCCTCTCAGAGTCTAAGTGTATGTTATTGTTGCTGTATGTATACGGTTGGTGCGGCCGTGCTGAGGGTGGTGTGGTTATGTGAGGATGGCAACGTGGAATGGGTTAGTCAGTGTCAGTGTCTCACAATCCCTCTCAGAGTCTAAGTGTATGTTATTGTTGCTGTATGTATACGGTTGGTGCGGCCGTGCTGAGGGTGGTGTGGTTATGTGAGGATGGCAACGTGGAATGGGTTAGTCAGTGTCAGTGTCTCACAATCCTTCTCAGAGTCTAAGTGTATGATATTGTTGCTGTATGTATACGGTTGGTGCGGCCGTGCTGAGGGTGGTGTGGTTATGTGAGGATGGCAACGTGGAATGGGTTAGTCAGTGTCAGTGTCTCACAATCCTTCTCAGAGTCTAAGTGTATGATATTGTTGCTGTATGTATACAGTTGGTGCGGCCGTGCTGAGGGTGGTGTGGTTATGTGAGGATGGCAACGTGGAATGGGTTAGTCAGTGTCAGTGTCTCACAATCCCTCTCAGAGTCTAAGTGTATGATATTGTTGCTGTATGTATACGGTTGGTGCGGCCGTGCTGAGGGTGGTGTGGTTATGTGAGGGTGGCAACGTGGAATGGGTCAGTCAGTGTCAGTGTCTCACAATCCCTCTCAGAGTCTAAGTGTATGATATTGTTGCTGTATGTATACGGTTGGTGCGGCCGTGCTGAGGGTGGTGTGGTTATGTGAGGATGGTAACGTGGAATGGGTCAGTCAGTGTCAGTGTCTCACAATCCTTCTCAGAGTCTAAGTGTATGATATTGTTGCTGTATGTATACGGTTGGTGCGGCCGTGCTGAGGGTGGTGTGGTTATGTGAGGATGGTAACGTGGAATGGGTTAGTCAGTGTCAGTGTCTCACAATCCTTCTCAGAGTCTAAGTGTATGATATTGTTGCTGTATGTATACGGTTGGTGCGGCCGTGCTGAGGGTGGTGTGGTTATGTGAGGATGGTAACGTGGAATGGGTCAGTCAGTGTCAGTGTCTCACAATCCTTCTCAGAGTCTAAGTGTATGATATTGTTGCTGTATGTATACGGTTGGTGCGGCCGTGCTGAGGGTGGTGTGGTTATGTGAGGATGGCAACGTGGAATGGGTTAGTCAGTGTCAGTGTCTCACAATCCTTCTCAGAGTCTAAGTGTATGATATTGTTGCTGTATGTATACAGTTAGTGTGGCCGTGCTGAGGGTGGTATGGTTATGTGAAGATGGCAACGTGGAATGGGTTAGTTAGTGTCAGTGTCTCACAATCCTTCTCAGAGTCTAAGTGTATGATATTGTTGCTGTATGTATACAGTTGGTGCGGCCGTGCTGAGGGTGGTGTGGTTATGTGAGGATGGCAACGTGGAATGGGTCAGTCAGTGTCAGTGTCTCACAATCCTTCTCAGAGTCTAAGTGTATGATATTGTTGCTGTATGTATACGGTTGGTGCGGCCGTGCTGAGGGTGGTGTGGTTATGTGAGGATGGCAACGTGGAATGGGTTAGTCAGTGTCAGTGTCTCACAATCCTTCTCAGAGTCTAAGTGTATGATATTGTTGCTGTATGTATACAGTTGATGCGGCCGTGCTGAGGGTGGTGTGGTTATGTGAGGATGTAACGTGGAATGGGTTAGTCAGTGTCAGTGTCTCACAATCCTCTCAGAGTCTAAGTGTATGATATTGTTGCTGTATGTATACGGTTGGTGCGGCCGTGCTGAGGGTGGTGTGGTTATGTGAGGATGGCAACGTGGAATGGGTTAGTCAGTGTCAGTGTCTCACAATCCTTCTCAGAGTCTAAGTGTATGATATTGTTGCTATATGTATACAGTTAGTGCGGCCGTGCTGAGGGTGGTGTGGTTATGTGAGGATGGCAACGTGGAATGGGTTAGTCAGTGTCAGTGTCTCACAATCCTTCTCAGAGTCTAAGTGTATGATATTGTTGCTGTATGTATACAGTTGGTGCGGCCGTGCTGAGGGTGGTGTGGTTATGTGAGGATGGCAACGTGGAATGGGTTAGTCAGTGTCAGTGTCTCACAATCCTTCTCAGAGTCTAAGTGTATGATATTGTTGCTGTATGTATACAGTTAGTGTGGCCGTGCTGAGGGTGGTGTGGTTATGTGAGGGTAGCAACGTGGAATGGGTTAGTCAGTGTTAGTGTCTCACAATCCCTTTCAGAGTCTAAGCGTATGATATTGTTGCTGTATATATACAGTTGGTTCGGCCGTGCTGAGGGTGGTATGGTTATGTGTGGGTAGCAACGTGGAATGGGTTAGTCAGTGTCTCACAACTCCTCTCAGAGTCTTAGTGTATGATATTTTTGCTATATGTATACAGTTGGTGCGGCCGTGCTGAGGGTGGTGTGGTTATGTGAGTCAACGGGAATGGGTCAGTCAGTGTCAGTGTCTCACAATCCCTCTCAGAGTCTAAGTGTATGAAATTTTTGCTGTATGTATACAGTTGGTGCGGCCGTGCTGAGGGTGGTGTGGTTATGTGAGGGTGGCAACGTGGAATGGGTTAGTTAGTGTCAGTGTCTCACAATCCTTCTCAGAGTCTAAGTGTATGATATTGTTGCTATATGTATACAGTTAGTGCGGCCGTGCTGAGGGCGGTGTGGTTATGTGAGGGTGGCAACGTGGAATGGGTCAGTCAGTGTCAGTGTCTCACAATCCCTCTCAGAGTCTGTAAGTGTATGATATTGTTGCTATATGTATACAGTTAATGCGGCCGTGCTGAGGGCGGTATGGTTATGTGAGGATGGCAACGTGGAATGGGTCAGTCAGTGTCTCACAACTCCTCTCAGAGTCTTAGTGTATCAGAATGTGACTTTATATGTATGAATGTTGCTGAGTATGGGGCGGTTGTGTGAGAGTGGTACTGTGGGCTGGGTCAGTGTCAGTCCCCCACCACCCTTTTCAAAGCCCATGAGTCCGTAGCTATTGCAGAGGTGCAACAGTGCTGAGTGTGGGGTGGTTGTGTTAGGGTGGCAACGTGGGCTGGGTTAGTGTCAGTGTCCCAACCACCCTTTTCAGAGCCCATGAGTCCGTAGCTATTGCAGAGGTGCGGCAGTACTGAGTATGGGACGGTTGTGTGAGGGTGGTACTGTGGGCTGGGTCAGTGTCAGTGCCCCAACCACCCTTTTCAGAGCCCATGAGTCCGTAGCTGTTGCAGAGGTGCGGCAGTGCTGAGTGTGGGGTGGTTGTGTTAGGGTGGCAACGTGGGCTGGGTTAGTGTCAGTGCCCCAACCACCCTTTTCAGAGCCCATGAGTCCGTAGCTATTGCAGAGGTGCGGCAGTACTGAGTATGGGGCGGTTGTGTGAGGGTGGTACTGTGGGCTGGGTCAGTGTCAGTGCCCCAACCACCCTTTTCAGAGCCCATGAGTCCGTAGCTATTGCAGAGGTGCGGCAGTACTGAGTATGGGGCGGTTGTGTGAGGGTGGTACTGTGGGCTGGGTCAGTGTCAGTCCCCCACCACCCTTTTCAAAGCCCATGAGTCCGTAGCTATTGCAGAGGTGCAACAGTGCTGAGTGTGGGATGGTTTTGTGAAGGTGGCAACGTGGGCTGGGTCAGGGTCAGTGCCTCATCACACCTTTAAGAGTCCAATGTGTATGATAGTACTGCTGTAAGTACGAGGTCTGCCATTTAAGTTCCTTGTCAAAACACAATATATATATATATATATATATATATATATATATATAATCTTACGTATTCTTACTTTACTATTCTCCATTAAGATTTAATAGCTCCTTACTTAGCATCATACGTGTTTGTTTTACTATAGGATGAAATAAAAACTTACGTATTCCAACTCAATATATTTACACTTATATTGTAATAATATACAATATTAGTCTAAATATATTAAGTAGTGTAGAACGACATCAGTTTTAATTCATCCTATTAAGAATAATACATGTATTCCTACGTACAAACCAGTTTTCAAAGCACTTTCCTACTCTGAAATTGGTAGCTCCAAAACATACATAATGAATGCTTTAACAGTTTTCTCAACTGTCGAAAATTGTCCGCGTAATCTATTTTTAGTAGGTGAGATTGACGATATTTACAGCAGATTTTACATGACTTTCATGTTTTTATCCTGGAGCGAACATCAACCGCGATTATGCCAGTTTTTCCAGAACTCATTATACCATTTTTTTTACGGTGCTGAGAGATAATGTTTCAAAAGCCATATACAAGACACTAAATTCATCGCAATATTCTTGTTTTGGTAATCGGCGTCTAAAGTTGTGTAAAATTTCTGCACGGTAATGTTCACATTTTAATTCCATTTTTCACCGTAGATGTTTAGTAAGTCACCAGTAAACAACACTAATGCTTGAATGACAAACTGTCTCAGTTGAGGATAAATTCAGTGAAGTTTCCGCATGAAATATCAGATGGAACAATCATTGATGCCAAGACCATAAACTTAAATAGCAGCCTTCGTATAGCGGTGTTGCGGTGGTGCTGAATGTGGGGTTGTTGTATGAGGGTGGCACCATGAGCTCAGTCAGTGTTATTTCCTCACCACCCCTCCCACTGACGCCTGACGCTTTTGCTGTAGTTACACCTGTGGTTGTGGAGTGTGGGATTTGTTGTAAGGGGAAGAAACGTGGGCTAGGTCTGTGTGTGGCTCAGCACCCCTCTCATAGTCTATGAGTCTCATCCCTTCAGTCTGGGTCAGTATTTGGTAACCACTATAATGTTTACTGGTAATCCCTGTATAAGGGTAAATCGGCTGGTTTAATCTTGCTCATGTTAATTTTGAGAACTTTATGTATCTTAAACCCCATAAGTAGTATCTACACGATTTTTACTTACGGTCTTGTTTGTTGGGATGGTACATATTTTTTATCCCTGAATCCAATTATTGTGCTACAGAAAGCCATTTTCAGAGTTATAGTCAAAGTAGAAAAAACGTCACATTCGTGGCCTTATTTCCGAGCTTTTCAAATTTACCTTATACATGCGGGTAAAATAATATGCGTCACTTATAGATTTATAAAGTTTTAAGATTATTTTTTATTAGAAGGAGTAACTCTTTTCAGCTATCAATTAGTAGAGATGATTTGAAAAACAGTTGTAGGTACCAGTTACTCGATCAAAGCTAAGAATCCATCAACAGTTCTACACTTGATGGAGAACTCCGAGACTTTTTAATATGATAGCTTTTCGAATCACTAACAAACAGAATTTAAAAACCTTCTGATTTTACTTAAAGAAATTTCTTATCAACTATGAATGTGTTGAGGAATTCTTTAATATTATATTTTGAAATCGCAAAACCTCTATTCACCAATCCTACATAGAACATACTGTTCACCAACAACATTTTCAATCAACGACTGTCAAAAGGTTATAAACAGATGTTTTGATTTGTATTGTTTACATTCTACTAAATAATTCTACAGTACAGACCGAGCTTTGCTCGGATAGAATAAGGTATGTATTATAAAAATAATTAGAAAAATTAAAACACATTTATTACTCAATGAAAACATTTATGTAGTTTAAATAAAACCGATTAATACACCATAAGTAATACACCACTGAACAAAAAGTTTCGCACCTGGTGGGGATGGAACTCGCAACCTCTAGTTGTAGAGGCCGACACACTACCATTCGGCTACGGCGTCAGTCAATTGAGCGACGCCGTTTAACGTCATTTAGCCAACCTCAATTGTTTTAGCCGATCATTTACTGTTTAATAATCCATACAGGTATTAATAGCCCATGATCAACTGATTTTGTTAGAAATGGAATGAGAATTGAAAAGCAAAAGAGAAATTTAATTTACATCAATTATTAATTGGTTTGTTACAGTGGCTTCAAGCAATACAACGAATACGTTTTCTATCAAAACACGGAAGATTTTGAAAATACTTTTTTCTGCTTTTATTTCGCACAGTTATGTTACCCTTAAGTTTTTATAAATTGTTTAGTAATTTGATAACTTTTCATTTATACATAAAATAAATATTTATGAAAAACCTCTATTCACATATTGTTCCCCGCCGTCCTCAATCAAGAACTGTCAAACCGTTATAAACAGATATTTTGTATGTATTGTTTACATTTGATTCTCCATAAGCGTAATGTTAAGTTTTTAGATTTTAAACTAAAATGATGATGGATGATTGTGGCGCGATCTTGTAGTCTTGTTACTGACTAAGGCTGACATGTTCCTTAGACAGGACTGTTAATTAATAGCCCAACAGCCAATAGCAAGCAACTAATGGACCTACAGTTTCGTTAGAGCCGTTTTCGAGATCCGTGTGCAAATATACAAACCTTGCTCGTATTATAGTATTGGATAAGCTTAATGACAATTTATTTAGATTTTAAACTTAATATTACAAGAAACACGAAATTTTCCAAGGCATTAGACCTATTTATTTACTTTCCATTTGCAATATGCTGTACATTCATTCCAATGTCATCTGAATAATTCAATAATGAAAAAATATGAAGTAAATATGTGCTGTACAAAATGAACAGCCTTATTTACCACGTTAACCGTTAAGGGGTTTTAGGATTATGTATTTATATTTTTTATTTTCTGTCTGATTGAAAGACACGTGTTGATATGTTGGCAAAATGAAAAATAATTACAATGCTTATATTACGTTTTACTTTCTCCCCTTATACATGGAGAAAGTATTGTTTTCGTCAAAATTTTCGAATTTGAGTTGAGGATGGATATATCCGTTTTGGGGTCCCCTGAATCCCAAAAAGTGGGTTTTGACGTGATGTCTGTCCGTCCATGTGTCTGTGTGTGTGTATGTGTGTGTGTGTGTGTGTGTGTGTGTGTGTGTGTGTGTGTGTGTGTGTGTGTGTGTGTGTGTGTGTGTGTGTGTGTGTGTGTGTGTGTCTGGATGTGTACAGTGCCACACATTTAGATGGAATTTGGTATGTATATATATAGTCACCGTATCTCCAGGTGTTTTTTTCATTTTTTTGATTTTTTTATTTTTAAGGGTAGTTTACCCCTAAAAGCCCTTAAAAACCGTGAAAATCCAATTTTCTCAAAAACGGCTCTAACAATTTTGATTAAAATTTCATAGCATATAGTGTATCGAGTACTAAATAATTTGACACCACCCGCATGTCTGTAAAAATGACGGTTCAAAAGCTATGGGCTTTTAAATGTCAAAAAAATCAAATTTTTAAATTTTCAGCAAAAACCATAAAAGTACAGTATAACTTGACTGGTACGATTGAACCAGCTTAAAAAACTAAACAAATTGGTATTTTGAATTATTTGTCTACGACTAACGGTTCCAGAGAAAAGTTAAATTTACTATCCACGATAAACGCAGTACGTTGTCTGAAAGCGCCCAATGTTATTCTTATGGAGAATATAAAAAAATCAATTTCTTCCTTACTTTCCAACCGTTTTCCATGAAACTTGGTATGAAGTGTAAGGTCAAGTCACCGAACAAAACCAGCTCAAAAAAGCTTGATATTGCCGGGGGGGGTTTCCCCCATACAATTTGAACAGTAAATTATTAAATGATATTTAGAATAACTTTGTAGAACATTATAGTTTTATTACAGATTGTCTTTTTTAAATTTACTTACTTAAGGGAGAAAGTATGTGTCAGTCCACTGGTTCATTTATTTTAATAATCAGCTGTATTATAATAATAGCCGTATTATAGTTAAGGTAGATTTGGTTTTAGATTTAATTAGAAAATCGTGAATCAATCCACTCAGATTTATTTGTTTTGTGAGAATGTTATTAATATGTCTTATCGTTTTAGTGTTGTTATTAACTATGCCGCGGCCCAGAATATACACAAAGCCGTAATGCTATTCGATTTCAGAACATGGCCAATCTCAAAATTAATGAAAACATTTACTCTTGGGCGTTACGAAGTTCGCCGGGTTAGCTCGTTTAGAGATAGTCTACATGGCGATGTTTAAATAGGCAACCTCGTTTGTAGGTCATTTAGGGTCGGTAATGATAATTCACAAAACAGCTGTTCCTAGATCGACAGAAATGAAGACTGTAAACACATTTGTGCTTCACTTCCAGTGATGACGTCGGTTGTGTGTTGGTTGTGCACGCGAAAGGTCAATTTCTTTTTTCTGGTTGAGAAATATAAGGACCGAGTTGGCTTGCTACCATTAGACCACTCAAGCCTATACTAGAGCAATATTTTTGATAAAATTTAGTTATGTAGTAAATTGCAGCATTGAAAATCTATAATGCAGTATATTTTATATTGATAATATTCGTTTTTAAGTTATATATATTTTCTGACGCTTCCGCCTTGGTACAGTTTCATTGGAGTGTCAAAGTCCAAGTATTGTGGATGAAGGATTTATTTCAGTTCCGTCGATTTAATGATCTCATTAGCACCCAGTGTGGAGCTGCGGGGAGGACAGATATACAGCGGCTGCCAATCTATCAAGAGAGACGGACTCCAGCATGTAAGTCATCAGTCCCGGAATGTGACGTGTTTATGTGCCGCAGATCCCGTACCCAGATCCGGCGCCCAGTGTGGAGCTGCGCGGAGGACAGATATACAGCGGCTGCCAATCTATCAAGAGAGACGGACTCCAGCATGTAAGTCATCAGTCCCGGAATGTGACGTGTTTGTGTGCCGCAGATCCCGTACCAGATTCCGGCGCCCAGTGTGGAGCTGCGCGGAGGACAGATATACAGCGGCTGCCAATCTATCAAGAGAGACGGACTCCAGCATGTAAGTCATCAGTCCCGGAATGTGACGTGTTTGTGCCGCAGATCCCGTACCCGAGGCCGGCGCCCAGTGTGGAGCTGCGGGGAGGACAGATATACAGCGGCTGCCAATGTATCAAGAGAGACGGACTCCAGCATGTAAGTCATCAGTCCCGGAATGTGACGTGTTTATGTGCCGCAGATCCCGTACCCGAGGCCGGCGCCCAGTGTGGAGCTGCGGGGAGGACAGATATACAGCGGCTGCCAATCTATCAAGAGAGACGGACTCCAGCATGTAAGTCATCGGTCCCGGAATGTGACGTGTTTATGTGCCGCAGATCCCGTACCCGAGACCGGCGCCCAGTGTGGAGCTGCGGGGAGGACAGATATACAGCGGCTGCCAATCTATCAAGAGAGACGGACTCCAGCATGTAAGTCATCAGTCCCGGAATGTGACGTGTTTGTGTGCCGCAGATCCCGTACCCGAGGCCGGCGCCCAGTGTGGAGCTGCGGGGAGGACAGATATACAGCGGCTGCCAATCTATCAAGAGAGACGGACTCCAGCACGTAAGTCATCGGTCCCGGAATGTGACGTGTTTATGTGCCGCAGATCCCGTACCCGAGGCCGGCGCCCAGTGTGGAGCTGCGGGGAGGACAGATATACAGCGGCTGCCAATCTATCAAGAGAGACGGACTCCAGCACGTAAGTCATCAGTCCCGGAATGTGACGTGTTTGTGTGCCGCAGATCCCGTACCCGAGGCCGGCGCCCAGTGTGGAGCTGCGGGGAGGACAGATATACAGCGGCTGCCAATCTATCAAGAGAGACGGACTCCAGCATGTAAGTCATCAGTCCCGGAATGTGACGTGTTTATGTGCCGCAGATCCCGTACCCGAGGCCGGCGCCCAGTGTGGAGCTGCGGGGAGGACAGATATACAGCGGCTGCCAATCTATCAAGAGAGACGGACTCCAGCATGTAAGTCATCAGTCCCGGAATGTGACGTGTTTATGTGCCGCAGATCCCGTACCAGATTCCGGCGCCCAGTGTGGAGCTGCGCGGAGGACAGATATACAGCGGCTGCCAATCTATCAAGAGAGACGGACTCCAGCACGTAAGTCATCAGTCCCGGAATGTGACGTGTTTATGTGCCGCAGATCCCGTACCCGAGGCCGGCGCCCAGTGTGGAGCTGCGGGGAGGACAGATATACAGCGGCTGCCAATCTATCAAGAGAGACGGACTCCAGCATGTAAGTCATCAGTCCCGGAATGTGACGTGTTTATGTGCCGCAGATCCCGTACCCGAGGCCGGCGCCCAGTGTGGAGCTGCGGGGAGGACAGATATACAGCGGCTGCCAATCTATCAAGAGAGACGGACTCCAGCATGTAAGTCATCAGTCCCGGAATGTGACGTGTTTATGTGCCGCAGATCCCGTACCCGAGGCCGGCGCCCAGTGTGGAGCTGCGGGGAGGACAGATATACAGCGGCTGCCAATCTATCAAGAGAGACGGACTCCAGCACGTAAGTCATCAGTCCCGGAATGTGACGTGTTTGTGTGCCGCAGATCCCGTACCCGAGGCCGGCGCCCAGTGTGGAGCTGCGGGGAGGACAGATATACAGCGGCTGCCAATCTATCAAGAGAGACGGACTCCAGCACGTAAGTCATCGGTCCCGGAATGTGACGTGTTTATGTGCCGCAGATCCCGTACCCGAGGCCGGCGCCCAGTGTGGAGCTGCGGGGAGGACAGATATACAGCGGCTGCCAATGTATCAAGAGAGACGGACTCCAGCACGTAAGTCATCGGTCCCGGAATGTGACGTGTTTATGTGCCGCAGATCCCGTACCCGAGGCCGGCGCCCAGTGTGGAGCTGCGGGGAGGACAGATATACAGCGGCTGCCAATCTATCAAGAGAGACGGACTCCAGCACGTAAGTCATCGGTCCCGGAATGTGACGTGTTTATGTGCCGCAGATCCCGTACCCGAGGCCGGCGCCCAGTGTGGAGCTGCGCGGAGGACAGATATACAGCGGCTGCCAATCTATCAAGAGAGACGGACTCCAGCACGTAAGTCATCAGTCCCGGAATGTGACGTGTTTATGTGCCGCAGATCCCGTACCCGAGACCGGCGCCCAGTGTGAAGCTGCGCGGAGGACAGATATACAGCGGCTGCCAATCTATCAAGAGAGACGGACTCCAGCACGTAAGTCATCGGTCCCGGAATGTGACGTGTTTATGTGCCGCAGATCCCGTACCCGAGGCCGGCGCCCAGTGTGGAGCTGCGGGGAGGACAGATATACAGCGGCTGCCAATGTATCAAGAGAGACGGACTCCAGCACGTAAGTCATCAGTCCCGGAATGTGACGTGTTTATGTGCCGCAGATCCCGTACCCGAGGCCGGCGCCCAGTGTGGAGCTGCGGGGAGGACAGATATACAGCGGCTGCCAATCTATCAAGAGAGACGGACTCCAGCACGTAAGTCATCGGTCCCGGAATGTGACGTGTTTATGTGCCGCAGATCCCGTACCCGAGGCCGGCGCCCAGTGTGGAGCTGCGGGAGGACAGATATACAGCGGCTGCCAATCTATCAAGAGAGACGGACTCCAGCACGTAAGTCATCGGTCCCGGAATGTGACGTGTTTATTGCCGCAGATCCCGTACCCGAGGCCGGCGCCCAGTGTGGAGCTGCGGGGGAGGACAGATATACAGCGGCTGCCAATCTATCAAGAGAGACGGACTCCAGCATGTAAGTCATCAGTCCCGGAATGTGACGTGTTTGTGCCGCAGATCCCGTACCCGAGGCCGGCGCCCAGTGTGGAGCTGCGCGGAGGACAGATATACAGCGGCTGCCAATCTATCAAGAGAGACGGACTCCAGCACGTAAGTCATCAGTCCCGGAATGTGACGTGTTTATGTGCCGCAGATCCCGTACCCGAGGCCGGCGCCCAGTGTGGAGCTGCGCGGAGGACAGATATACAGCGGCTGCCAATCTATCAAGAGAGACGGACTCCAGCACGTAAGTCATGTCCCGGAATGTGACGTGTTTGTGTGCCGCAGATCCCGTACCCGAGGCCGGCGCCCAGTGTGGAGCTGCGGGGAGGACAGATATACAGCGGCTGCCAATCTATCAAGAGAGACGGACTCCAGCACGTAAGTCATCGGTCCCGGAATGTGACGTGTTTGTGTGCCGCAGATCCCGTACCCGAGGCCGGCGCCCAGTGTGGAGCTGCGCGGAGGACAGATATACAGCGGCTGCCAATGTATCAAGAGAGACGGACTCCAGCACGTAAGTCTTCGGTCCCGGAATGTGACGTGTTTGTGTGCCGCAGATCCCGTACCCGAGGCCGGCGCCCAGTGTGGAGCTGCGCGGAGGACAGATATACAGCGGCTGCCAATCTATCAAGAGAGACGGACTCCAGCACGTAAGTCTTCGGTCCCGGAATGTGACGTGTTTGTGTGCCGCAGATCCCGTACCCGAGGCCGGCGCCCAGTGTGGAGCTGCGGGGAGGACAGATATACAGCGGCTGCCAATCTATCAAGAGAGACGGACTCCAGCACGTAAGTCTTCGGTCCCGGAATGTGACGTGTTTGTGTGCCGCAGATCCCGTACCCGAGGCCGGCGCCCAGTGTGGAGCTGCGCGGAGGACAGATATACAGCGGCTGCCAATGTATCAAGAGAGACGGACTCCAGCACGTAAGTCATCGGTCCCGGAATGTGACGTGTTTATGTGCCGCAGATCCCGTACCCGAGGCCGGGGTGTGCGGGGGAGGACAGATATACAGCGGCATCAAGAGACGACTCCAGCAAGTAAGTCAGCACGGAATGTGACGTCCGTGACAGAGTGAGGCCCGCCCAGTGTGGAGCTGCGGGAGGACAGATATACAGCGGCTGCCAATGTATCAAGAGAGACGGACTCCAGCACGTAAGTCATCAGTCCCGGAATGTGACGTGTTTATGTGCCGCAGATCCCGTACCCGAGGCCGGCGCCCAGTGTGGAGCTGCGGGGAGGACAGATATACAGCGGCTGCCAATGTATCAAGAGAGACGGACTCCAGCACGTAAGTCATCGGTCCCGGAATGCACGTAATGTCCAAACGGAGAAAGTAGAAACCTCGCCACAACATTGAAATACACGATTCACTTATTCACTTTCATCATATTGCGCTTGATTCCAGTCGAAGAGACGTATTCCACAAATCTGAATAGCTAAAATTGTCTCAATTAAAACTCTATACAAGATTAAACTACAACAGATTTATCAAAGGGATATATACTATGAAAGATTATACTTAATGTCAAACTACACCCAGGTAGGTATTTTAGGCCAAATATGAATGAGAAATGAGTGTAAGATGATTGTGGCGCGATCTTGTAGTCTTGTTACTGACTAAGGCTGACATGTTTCTTAGACAGAACTGTCAATTAATTGCCCAACAGTCAATGTCATATACAGGGTGTTTATTAAAGTCGGGGACAAACTTCAAGGGGTGATAGTACTCATCAAAATAAACAAAAAATCACTTATAACCATTTGTCGAAAAATGTTTCGTTTAGCCACTAGCCGCCATTTTGTATTTTTTACAAAAAACGTTATATATCACGAACTATTTAAGATACAGAAACCAAACTTTACACACTTATTTATTGGTCAAAGAGAAAAAAATTTTCAAAGTATCATTTAGTTTGCTTTTATATTTTCTAAATGGCGGTGGTTAAAAATCTTATAATTAAAATAACAAAAAAACCATTACCTCTATAAAATTTATACACGATACAAAAAATATTGCAATCTTAATTCAATCTTGCAATCTTAAATATTGCGGCCGTGGCTAAGAAGCGGAGTTCAACTGGAGTTCTTTGCCACGGCCGCTCCGCGGTGGCGCGTGAGCCCTGTAATGTAACATTAAACCTGCATTTTCTCGGTTATCCGTAGACGGATTTCGCTCACCAAAGTACCGTTCGATTTTAAATTAAAATTGCAATATTTTTTGTATCTTGTAAAAATGTTATAAAGTTAATGGGCTTTTTGTTATTTTAATTATAAGAATTTTAACCACCGTCATTTTGAAAATATAAAAGCAAATTCGATTATACATTGAAAATAATTTTGTCTTTGACCAATAAATACGTGTGCAAAGTTTGGTTTCTGTATCTTAAATAGTTCGTGATATATAACGTTTTTTGTAAAAAAATACAAAATGGCGGCTAGTGGCTAAACGAGGCATTTTTCGACAAATGGTTATAAGTGATTTTTTGTTTATTTTGATGAGTACTATCACCCCTTGAAGTTTGTCCCCGACTTTAATGAACACCCTGCATATATGTATATGTATATATATATATATATATATAAAGTAATGTACTATATATAATTATAACAATAATATAAGTACCTTATAAACCTTATATATACCCTTATAAATATATATATAAGGGACCTACGGTTTAACGTAGAGTACGAACCACTTTCTCTGAATTACTAATTCAGGGGTACCCACAGCATGGCTTTGTGTCGCAATTTGCTACGTTGGATGAAATTTTGGGGGGTTTTGAAAAAGTTAGAAAATATTGGGGAAATTTTCTCAATATGCAGTTTATTACTGAATATTCAGCTAACGAACTTTGTCTAATTATGAGGACAGTCTTTGCGGACTACCGTAGTATTCAATAGTGCGGACGTCGATCCATACAAGAGAACACTACACCCACCAACCATCGCTCACAACTATCCACAATTCGTGACCTCAAAGAAGCTGTATTACAGGACACGCCACGGTCCCATTCAATTAATCTCTAATTATATTTCTCTTTCTTTAACTTCATCGAGAGTGGTTGAAGAATATATTAGGATTGTACACTAAAATATAGTGTAATATATCTTCATTCAATGGAGCTCAATATTAGGTTCAAAAATGTTTGTATATAGGGCCTGCAATATAATCCACAGACATATTCTCTGAAATTCGAAATGTTTCTAGCCTTCTGATATTACACAATATTTATCTCTATATATAAAATTGAATGTATGTCTGTCTGTCTGTCTGTATGTCCTTTATGCGTTGCCAAACTACTCATCCGATCGCCATGAAATTTTAGGAAGTTGCTCTATATGTGTCCGGGAAGGTTTTAGTGAAAAATATTTTTGAAAACCCCATAAGTTTCCATTTTATGGCGTTTTAAATTTCTAATGTTAACCTTATGGAGAGTAAGTTTGTTTACAAACTGTCTACAATGAAAACATTTGATTTCTTAGCTACAGCTGATTGGTTTACTTTCCATTAGCAATACCGTATGCTTTACTATCCAATACCATCTGAATCATTCATTAATGTTAAACTATGAAGTAAATTTGTACTGTAAAAAATGAACAGCTTTATTCACCACGTTAATAGTTAACGGTTTTGAGGGATTATGTATTTATATTTTTATTTTCTGTCTGATTAAAGTCACGTGTTTATATGATAATTACAATGTTTATATTATTACGTTTATTATAATAATCAGCTGTTGTATATCTTTCCTATAAAAGCCGTATTACAGTTAGGGTTCGTTTGGGTTTGGATTGGATTTGAAAATTGTGAATCAATCCACTCAGATTTATTTTTTTATGGGAATGATATTAATATGTTTTATCGTTTCAGTATTGTTATTCACTATGCAGCGACCCAGAATATATAACCTTTCACAATGAAGCCGTATTGCTATTCGACTTCAGAACATGGCCAATCTTAAAGTTAACATGTGTTTACTGTCAGGCGTTACGAAGTTCGCCGGGTCAGCTAGTATACCTGTATTTATAGATTAACGGAACAATTGATCACGGCAAGTGATGAAGGTAACGATTAACCGTAGGCACGCACCCCAGCCTTATATAGGTCAGCATTGCCGCTAAACTTGGGTGTGAAAACCGTAAAAGAAATTATCAGGAACTATCTCTTTCACACCCCTTCCCCGTGCTTAATAATTTACTATAATTAGTTCAGGAGCATATTATAGGTAATAGCATATTGAATTTCTTTTTGTATTCTAGTTAAATTTCCAGAAACCTTAATCAAAATATGTTTGTTTCAGGACTGTCCCAGGACCGGGTGCCAAGGCAAGGAACACTGTCTGGCATACCCAGCACCACAGTGCGTCCCCAGTGGCAACGCCCCCCTCCCTGAGCCCGTGGATACCAAGCCGATAGAGAGGAGGCCGCGCACAACCACCAGGAGCCACCAGGGGAAACCGTCGACGGGCCCACGCGGCTATAACCCCCCCGGGGACGTCCGCCAGGGGTACCGGGAGAATCCCCCGGTCGTCCCCGGGCCTCGCCCACCCTGCAGAGAGCACAACAAGCCCCGGTGTTGAGACACATCCGGCTACAAACTAATCCAATCGATGTTCTTATAGTAGAATAAATGTCATTGGAGACACGCTTCGTGCTTTGGTTTTTACCTTCCTTACCTTCAGAATTGTTAAAATTCATAATGACATTGGTTATTTATTATTCAGTATATTTTATTAGACACTTCCAACGCGCCTGTGTTTTTAACTATACGACGTTCCTGGAGGTGGAAAACTCCTTCCGTTTTCAAGAGATTGCTAAAAGTGATAAACTATTTCAAGTGATAATTTACATAAATACTGGAAGTTTAACTTACATACATTACATCATGCTGTCGATAATACTTTACTTAAACTTAATCCTTCAATTTTTAAGATAAATTATTAGGTAATCGCTTAAAACGAGAGGAGTTTCTCCACCTCCTGAAACGTAGTTTAGTTAAAAATACAGACGCGTTGGAAAATAAAAGATATATCTTACCTTATTTTCTTCTTTCCTTATTAACTAATAGTGTTTTGTGGTAAATTATTTTAACGAGAGAGATTGCTGTCAGCATAAACTCTTTACTAACATATAAAATTTTAGTAAAATGCAATAAACACATATTTTTAGACTATTTAGCGACAGACAAAATAGATATTTTATGTTGTAAAAAATCACGTTTTAATGTCAAGGGGGGTTTAAATTATTAAAGTCTTAAACAAGTAATATTATATGATAATTCTGATAAGGAACATTTAAATAAGAAACTACAGAAGTCACAATTCAAGTAAGCGTTTTACTTGAAAATCAGCAATGAAAAATAATGGTATATTTGGATTCAGTAGCTAAAAAGCTATATAGTAAGATATAAAAATTAAACATTTGTTAGGAGGCACCTATAGTAAATTACTAAATTAATACACAAATTTTAAACAATTTCCATTATAGGGCCTACTGGCCTACAATATACCAACATGCGAGTTTAGTAAAAATTTTATGTTACATAATGATCAGTCACTGACAAACAACACTCTGATAAAAGTGATAGATTTATAATTAATCTCAGAAAACTTCAAATCAACTCACAATCAAACAACAAATCAAACCCACCAAGCTGTCAAGCAGACGGCAATAGCATCAAGCATCGAATCGAAAGACTAAGAGCAGAGCTGAGCCAGCAGTGCTGCCATCTGTATAGATACATTCGTCCGTAAATTGTTGCCATATATGCACCAGTCTTATTATGCTTAAAATCAGTACCGGTAAACTAGTTAAATCTTCTAACGAGTTGGCAGAATGTGGCAACATAGAACTAACATTACAACCGAGCTTGCAAATGACGTCTACTATAGACGAAATGTTGCGTTTTAAAAGTTGAGGGTGAGGATCCGTGAGTGGCTACGTTATACAGCTTAGAGAAAGCTTTTTTAATTCATTAAACCTCTACTAATTACAAATCATTCGTACATAAAATAAATAAAGCATGCTTAATTTATGTATTTACAATTACTCAGTTTATCTGAGGAAAATGCAATAGTTACTCTTTGGTAAAAAATATATTTATGTTTGCATTTGTGTTGTGGTAAATTATTTTAACTGCTCAGTCAGTATAATATTCTTTAGTCGACTCACTGCTATTTAAAAAACTTATATTCATTAACAATTAAAACAAAAGAGATGTAACATTAGATAGTTAAATCCACAATGCGAAGCACCTCTATCTTTTAAAGTTATTCGAATAGATCAAATATAATGTCAGTAGAGGGTCGTTTATCCACTTCTGAAAATACACAAAGCCTTTTTCTGCATAAGATTTTCATTGGGGAAGCATTTTTTCATTAAAAACAGAGCAGGAGTAACCACAGATAATTAGAAACACACTGCATGTTTCCTGATGGGATATTTGTTGTATGCGTTTCGACTGAGCTCATATTATGTTAGAGAGGGGTAATGATTTATTCTCATGTAACAGTTTGTTATTGAATGTTTAATTCTTCTCTCTATAAAAAATGTATGTATGTTCTTTACGTTGTTCTTGATGTAACCATGATGTTCTTACTACCCATCCGATCACCATGAAATTTAGGAAGTTGCTCTATATGTGTCCGGGAAAGTTTTAATGAAAAACAATTTTCCATAACTCCATAAATTTCCAATTTATGGCGTTTTAAATGTCTAATGTTAACCTAATGGGGACTAAGTTTGTTTACAAATTTTCAAAACATTTCATTTCTTAAGCTACAGCTGTTGTTTACTTTCTATTAGCAATATGCTTTGCTATCCAATGCCATCTGAATCATTCATTAATGTAAAACTATAAAGTAAATATGTGCTGTACAAAATGAACAGTTTTATTGGTCACATTAATAGTTAACGTTTTTGGCGATTATTTTTTCTAATTACAATTTTTTATACTTATTACGTTTATTATAAAAATCAGCTTTCCTATAAAAGCCGCATTTCAGTTAGGTTTGGTTTAGATTTAGGTTGGTTTAGAAAATTGTGAATCAATCCACTCAGATGTATTTGTTTTGTGAGAATGTTATTAATACGTCTTATCGTTTCAGTACTGTTATTCACTATGCCACGACCCAGAATATCTACACCACGAAGATGAAGATCAAGAAGATGAAGACTATACGGTCAATGCTATTCGACTTCAGAACATGACCGATCTTAAAGTTACGTTTAATGTTAGGCGTTACGAAGTTCTCCGGGTTAGCTAGTTTAATAATAAAATATATCTCTTTGAATTTTGCTTTATGGTCCCAACGACAACTCTTGTACCGTACTCTTATTGTGGCATATAAAGCAACGTACGTTAAATAGTTAACGTACCACACAGTCATGATGTCATGATGCATTTACTGATAGTAGACATCAAATGACTATATTTAATACATCCAACCTTCACTATACCGATACACTGATAAAAATACGATTTTATTACTCCTGTATGATTTGTAATTGTTTCTTAAATTAGGCTACACTATAAAATCATTTATTCTATTTAATTAGCTCACAGTCTACAATGCACTATCAGTTAGAGCTTCCGCTTATAAACCTTGGAGACGATTTCCTACTTACGATCAACATGTAAATATAGTTACTAAATAGTAAAAATATGATAAATAACATTCAAATTTATCTCCAAATGATATTTTTGTAGTGGATCTTTAGAGAAAATTCGTGCAGATGCCTATATTACAAATTGGTATGACGTTTACTTGGAGTTGGAGTTGAGTTGTGTAAGGGTATATAAGTGTGATGCAGCTGCAGCTGCAGTAGGCCTACCTCAGGTTTCAGCCATCGTCCAAGTTTTAATTGGATCTGCCACAATATCTCTCGTGTCGCGAAGTAATACCAGGATTGAGGACTTTTAATCGTCTATTACAATTCCACTATCAAGACACGCTTAGAGAGCCAATTTTTACGAACTACAGTAGTAGCCTATTTCTGGCAGTATAGACCAGTCGAGTGATGTATACGGTCTATACGGTGATTAGTTGTTATTCAGTATTTTTTTGAATTGGATTTTATATAACAGACAGTACACTCATGTTCATGTAGTCATAGTTTGGGTGCATATTTCAAACATACAACTACTATAAACAACAGGTGGTAAAACTGCTGACACGCCGAGGCATGAAGTCCTGTATCGGTAGACGGCGAAACGCGTTCGTTGGACGTTCTACGATTAGTCCCATGACAACACTAAATGGCTGAAATGTATCTTGAAAAGGGATCCAGGGACAACACTTATTTGTACGTCCGTAATATTTTAGTATGGCGCCCTTTTGACATGGATATGTCTTAGCTCTGGGTGGGGGGTTGTGTTGATGATTTTTAAGTTGGAAAATAAGTAACAGGTTTCCATAGAAACTACCAGAGCTATTTGTATTGAATTTTTAATATACAAGAATAAGAACAGCTGTTGAGATCGATGAACTGAAAACATTCCTTTTAGACATATCCATGATCCAACCTATTTCCTACAGGGAAGTAAATACAAACATTTTCCTCATCAGCATTGGTTTATTTGCAACTATGCTTATTAATTTGTATCTACAATTGTTTATAAATACGGTATACAATGGAAAATATTGTGCAGTTAATCAGTTATTCACGATTATTTTTTGTGTAAACGTGCAGCAAACATTTTTTATTTTTGAAAATTATTATTTTGCTTATTATATTTCTTTTTCATTTCACAATGAATTTTTTTCATTTTTCAAATCATGATGAATTCATAATGAAGGTTGCCTTCATGTTAACTTCGAAATAGTATAGTAAAAAAGTTTTGTTTGTAATATTACAAAAATCCATTTCATTCCTTTAGATTTTCAGATTCAAAACTTAACTTTCTGCAAATTTTTAAATTTATCTAATAAAAGAAATGTTGATATTAAGTTCAACATGTCATTTGAAAGTTGGTTAATTTTTAAACCTACATTTCTGGGAATTATAAGTTAATTAAAAATGATGGGTAATTAAAAATTATGTTTAATTAAAAATGATAGTTAGTTATAAATGATGAAAGTTAAAAATAAGTATACTGAAAAAATGTTTTTTTATTTAAAGTAAATATTTACTGTCCCAGACTAATCGGTAAGAAATAAGGCGAAGTATTATTGCATCTTAGAAGAAAAATAAATTTTTGTTAAGTAAATTGCTTATCTTTGTGGTTGTTATAATCTAGGACTTTGAAACTTGTCTTATCATTTCCGGGACCAGTGTTCATTGGTCACTCCAGTTCCGCATTCCACACTAGTATTCTTTTCTTGTTCCCTGTTTCCCTTGTCGCTAGCCCAACGTCAAATAGCAATAGTTCCAAATCCGAAAATTATTTCTGGTAGTAGAGTAGAATATTGCTTTTGGTTAAATTTTCCAACACTATGACGTCTTTAACTAAAGGTAAGGTATTTTTACTAGCAATAAGTAATAAATCTAGTTAATTGTATCCACCCTTCTTATTATGGGGTTTTTCTCTTTAGTTGCATTGGCCTTCATAACTGAGTAATTTGGATTTTCTGACATTAACCTTATCGACAGTTCAGTACTACAAAGACGTAATTAGTTTTTAACGAAATACAAACATGTACAAGGGAAAAGCTGTAAATTAAAATCCATCTGAAAGTGTAATACGTGTAAAACTGAGTGCAGTTTTTTCCGCCCTTGCTTTTTATAGGGCACCATATTACTGAAATAAGCATAGGGCCTACTGGATATCTAGGTTAGAATATAGGTTAGAATATATATGGTAGATTAGATTAGATCATTGAAATGGCAACCATACACAATGTAGGTATTTTAAGCCAAGTATGAATGAGGAGTGTTCAGAATATTTACCGAGGATTGAGTGTAAGATGATTGTGGCACGATCTTGTAGTCTTGTTAAGCTACTGACTAAGGCTGACATGTTCCTTAGACAGGACTGTTAATTAATAGCCCAACAGCCGATGACAACTAAGGGACCTACAGTTTAACGTGGAATCCGAACCAATGGAATTGGTCTATTTATGAGGGTGGTCTTTGCAGATTTACGTAGTATTCAATAGTGTGGACGTTACTCCACACAAGTGAACACTACACCCACCGCCATTGCTCACAACTATCTACAATTCGTGACCTCCAAGTAGCTGGATTACAGGACGTTGCCACCGTAGCCTAACTTACATTATTTCCTATACTATAGATGCATATTTTGTTATTTTAAGGAACTACTGGCTGAGGAACGAGCAAAGTATGTACATCTCTCACACTCTTCATACATTTTAGGCTACACATTTTAATGGTGAGCGTAGTTTGTGCTCACCCTTATTATTTAACCTGACTGTACTCTATTATGGATGGTCCAAAACAATACAGGTGGGGTGTACATTCTCAGATGGGCCAGTTAACTGAGAGAAAAATTGTAAAGCTAAGAGATACTGTGCCGTGTGCGGAAAACATACCGTGACATAGGCTACTGTGTGACCTGCCATGGCGAAAAAGGAGAGGAAAAATACAATGATAAAATATTATTAAGTAGGCCTACGGTACAGTAATGATTATTAGGCATACAAATAAATGTCAATAACTTTTATTTTGATTTTAATCAATGTTTTAGCGAATTTCCCATAGGGAAGAGAAGCTATTACCGTAGGTCTCATGGTAAGACTTAAGCCCGGGACCATGTTATTTTTTTGTTCTTTAGGTGCCTAGAGACCAAAAACAATAGTCGTTAAAATATATATATATATACAGGGTGTTCATTAAAGTCGGGGACAAACTTCGAGGGGTGATAGTACTCATCAAAATAAACAAAAAGATTCCAATAAATATGTCGAAAAATCCTTCGTTTAGCCGCTAGCCGCCATTTTGTATTTTATACAAAAAACTTTATATGTAAGGAACTATTTCAGATACATAAACTAAACTTTGCACACATATTCATTGGTCAAAGAGAAAAATATTCTCAAAGTAACATTAAGTTTGCTTTTATGTTTTCAAAATGGCGGCGGTTAAAAATATTTTAATTTAAATAACAATAAAACCATTAACTTTAAGAAATTTTTACAAGAAACAAAAGAGATTGCAATTTTAATTTCAAATCAAACGGGTTTTTGATTAACGAAATCCGTGGACGGATAAGTGAGAAAATGCACTTTTAAAGTTAGCTGACAGAGCCCATGCGCGGGCGTGGCGAAAAAGCGGCTGGCACAACAATTAATTCTTCGTCACAGCCGCGCCGTGGTGGCGTGTGGGCCCTGTAATCTAATATTAAAAATGCATTTTCTCGCTTATCCGTGCATGGATTTCGTTCACCAATAAACCATTCGATTTGAAATTAAAATTTCAATCTTTTTTATTTCTTGTAAAAATTTTATAAAGTTTATGGTTTTGTTGCTATTTAAAATTAAAAATATTTATCCTCCGCCATTTTGAAAATATAAAAAAAACTAAATGATACTTTGAGAATATTTTTCTGTTTGGTCATTAAATATGTGTGCAAAGTTTGGTTTCTGTACCCTAAATAATTATTGATATATAACGTTTTTTGTATAAAATACAAAATGGCGGCTAGCGGCTAAACGAAGGATTTTTCGACATATGTTTATATTAAATTTTTTGTATATTTTGATGAGTACTATCACCCCTCAAAGTTTGTCCCCAACTTTATTGAACACCCTGTATATACAGGGTGATTCACGAGGATATGCGGTAACTTTGAGAGCTCATTCTATATGTAAAAATAATGAAAAAACTTATATAAACATAGGTCCGGAAATGTTTCGCTAGCGAGTTATACAGGGTTAAAGATTTCGCCTGGATTTCAGTTCCGCTGAGTAAATGAAGACTCTCTGAAATTCTGGGAAGTTAAATTTAGGGGCAAATTCCATTGTTTCTTATGGTTTTTTACCTGAAAAATTGATTAGAACAGGTCCCAGAACTGTAAGATGAGTAGTTTTTGAGTAATCCAGTGTAAAATGCAAAAACATTGAGTAAAAAAACACAATTTTTACATTTGGCCAGCAATCGCTTTGTTATTTTACCAATAAACTGATCAAATTTCAGAACAAAACTTGTAGAAAATTTAATTCTAAACAAAACGGTATGATTAAAGTATACAGAAAGTGAACAGATAATCGATTAAAGGAAGTTTTATTGAAAACTGTAATGTAAAGTTATGCAATAAAATTACAGTAAATGCTCAAAAATGTTGCCATTAACTTCAATGCATCTTTCTGCTCGTTTAAGAATTGCTCTTGTTGCTTTTCGTAGTTCTACGGGGCTCTCCTTTAACTGCACAAAGGCTTCATTAATTCGATCAAGTAACGCCTCACGGGAATTTACTTTGACCTCGTAAACATGATCTTTCATCCATCCCCATATGCAGAAGTCCAATGGCGTATGATCTGGTGACCTTGGTGGCCAGTGTATAGGACCACCACGACCGATCCATTTATTTGGGAACTGATGATTTAGATAGGTGGAAACATCATTTGAAAAATGTGGCGGTGCGCCATCATGCTGGAAGTACATCTTGCGTCGCGTTGCAAGAGGAACATCTTCCAGCAATGTCGGTAATTCTTCTTGAAGAAACTGTAAGTACGCCTGACCTGTTAAGCGCTCTTGAAAAATAAACGGTCCAATTAGCTTATCATCAATAACACCACACCATACATTAATGTTAAAACGGTATTGAAAGTTACGTTCAATTGTTGCATGAGGGTTCTCTTCTGCCCATGAATGTTGGTTTCGTAAATTGTTGATACCATCACGAGTGAACTGTGACTCATCGGTAAATAAAATGTACTTGAAGAGTTGACGATGATTGACTAACCAATTGCAGTACTCCAAGCGATGTTCATTGTCTCCTGGTTGTAAATGCTGTACTTTTTGTTTATGGTAGGGATAAAGGTTGTTCTTATTAAGTGTTCTCCAAACTTTACTTTGCGAAACCCTAAACCGCTTTGAAATACGTCTTGTACTAATACCTGGACTACGTTCAACAGCAGCAATAATGTTTTCTTCTACATTAACATCATGTTGGCGAGGGCGGTCAGACTGGATCTTTACGCTTGGAAGTGATCCTGTTTCCCGTAACGTACGAAATGTAGAAATAATGGTTCTAGCATTTGGAATTCTACGATAAGGGTAACGTTGTCTGTATTCTTCCACAGCGATTGTAGCATTGCCTTCACATACACCGTAAATAAACACCATATCGGCGTATTCTTCAGTTGAAAATAAGTATGGCATTACTACTCCAACAATTTAATAATTACTATGGACAAAACAATGCTAACACGGACTAAAATTCAATACGACGAACAGAACAATACACACGTGGACTAAAACTCAGTTGTTACCTCTCAAGGAATTAAAATTCTACAATTCAAATCACATCATTGTTGATCAGCTGTTATTGTAGTGCCAACTTATGAAAAACAAATTATCCGCTCAACATGTGTATTTTTTTATTATTATTTATGTTTGTTGTTTATGTTTATTTCTTTATTTTAAAACTGTGTTTTAATATTATTTTATTTTGAAATTTTAGTAAAAAAATTAAGGTGTTAAATTTAAGTAAAAATCATTAACTTTTTACAGATCTTTAATAAGAAATCAACAGAGTTATTGTCGGCCAAATGAAAAACGTGTGTTGTTCTGTTTTCAATAAAACTTCCTTTAATCGATTATCTGTTCACTTTCTGTATACTTTAATCATACCGTTTTGTTTAGAATTAAATTTTCTACAAGTTTTGTTCTGAAATTTGATCAGTTTATTGGTAAAATAACAAAGCGATTGCTGGCCAAATGTAAAAATTGTGTTTTTTTACTCAATGTTTTTGCATTTTACACTGGATTACTCAAAAACTACTCATCTTACAGTTCTGGGACCTGTTCTAATCAATTTTTCAGGTAAAAAACCATAAGAAACAATGGCATTTGCCCCTAAATTTAACTTCCCAGAATTTCAGAGAGTCTTCATTTACTCAGCGGAACTGAAATCCAGGCGAAATCTTTAACCCTGTATAACTCGCTAACGAAACATTTACGGACCTATGTTTATATAAGTTTTTTTCATTATTTTTACATATAGAATGAGCTCTCAAAGTTACCGCATATCCTCGTGAATCACCCTGTATATATGTATATATATATATATATATATATATATATATATGTGTGTGTGTGTCTGTGAACACGATAACTCTCGTAAAAATGGTCCGATCGAGACCAAATTTGGTAGAGACGTGTATTCCTACAAATGCTCGGACGAGTTCGTAAACCAGACATATCGGTCAATGGAAACGGGTAGTTTGGGGGGTTTTGTACCCCAAAATGGGATTTTTTGCGTTTTTCACATGTAATTTAATACCCCCGTCGCAGCAGACCTGCGTACTCAGCGAATTTCCAAATCAATAATTTAATATATGACAAGTTTTATAAAAATATGTCCATAAACATGAGAATTATATTTGCTTATTCTCCATAAGATTAACATAGGAAAGAGTGTGCAGGTTAGATGCTGTGAGGAACACTGAAAGAAGTAATTTCTACCATGAATAATTTTTATCTTAACATTTATACCAACTTTCATCAACATCTGTCCATAAATAAAGGAGTTTGCCTATTCCCTATGTGATTAATAAAGGAAAAGAGTATGCAGGTCTGCTGCCATGATAAACACATAAACTTTGATTTTTAAGCATTAATGGATAGATCTCAACCACATAAAGCTAAATATCAAGTTTTATCCAAAAATATTGATTAATATGGGAAATATTAATTTTTCCCTATCCTCCATAAGATTAACATTGGAGCCCCACAATACAACGTACTGTGTTTAGATTTTTTAATATCTCGGTAACCGTTGGAGATAGAGAAAAACTTAAGAATCTTAATTGTGTAGTTTTTTAAGCTGATTCCAACGGTGAAATATAAAATTAGAAATAATTTAAAATTACATGTGAAAAACGCAAAAAACCTGATTTTGGAGTACAAAAGCCCCCCAAACTACCCGTTCCCATTGACTGATATGTCTGGTTTACAAACTCGTCCGAGCATTTGTAGGAATACACGTCTCTACCAAATTTGGTCTCGATTGGACCATTTTTACGAGAGTTATCGTGCTAACAGACATATATATATGTATAAATTTTAACGACTATTGTTTTTGGACTCTGGGCACCTAAAGACGAAAAAATAACATGGTCCCGGGCTTAAGTATTACCATGAGACCTACGGTAATAGCTTCTTCCCTATGGGAAATTCGCTAAAAAAGATATTTAAATACCACCGTCGCAGCAGACCTGCGTACTCAGCGAATTTCCAAATCAATAATGTAATAATAATAATAATATATGGCAAGTTTTATAAAACTCTGTCCATAAACATGGGAATTATACCAACTTTCATCAACATCTGTCCATAAATAAAGGAGTTTGCCTATTCCCTATATGATTATTATGGGAAAAGAGTATGCAGGTTAGCTGCCATGATAAACACATAAACTATAATTTTTGAGCATAAATGGTTAGATCTCAACCACATGAAGCTAAATATCAAGTTTTATCCAAAAATATTGATTAATATGGGAAATATTAATTTTTTCTATCCTCCATAAGATTAACATTGGAGCCCCACAATACAACATACTGTGTTTAGATTTTTTAATATCTCGGTAACCGTTGGAGATAGAGAAAAACTTTAAGGAACTTAATTGTGTAGTTTTTTAAGCTGATTCCAATGGTGAAATATAAAATTTGAAATTTTAAAAAACTTACATGTGAAAAACGCAAAAAACCCATTTTGGGGTACAAAACCCCCCCAAACTACCCGTTCCCATTGACTGATATGTCTGGTTTACGAACTCATCCGAGCATTTGTAGGAATACACGTCTCTACCAAATTTGGTCTCGATCGGACCATTTTTACGAGAGTTATCGTGCTAACAGACATATATATATATATATATATATATATATATATATAAATTTTAACGACTATTGTTTTTGGACTCTGGGCACCTAAAGACGAAAAAATAACATGGTCCCGGGCTTAAGTATTACCATGAGACCTACGGTAATAGCTTCTTCCCTATGGGAAATTCGCTAAAAAAGATATTTAAATACCACCGTCGCAGCAGACCTGCGTACTCAGCGAATTTCCAAATCAATAATGTAATAATAATAATAATATATGGCAAGTTTTATAAAACTCTGTCCATAAACATGGGAATTATCTGCTTATTCTCTATAAGATTAACATGGCAAAGAGTGTGCAGGTTTGCTGATGTGAGGAACACTGAAATTAGGCATTTCTACCATAAATCATTTTTATCTTAACATTTATACCAACTTTCATCAACATCTGTCCATAAATAAAGGAGTTTGCCTATTCCCTATATGATTATTATGGGAAAAGAGTATGCAGGTTAGCTGCCATGATAAACACATAAACTATGATTTTTGAGCATAAATGGTTAGATCTCAACCACATGAAGCTAAATATCAAGTTTTATCCAAAAATATTCATTAATATGGGAAATATTAATTTTTTCCTATCCTCCATAAGATTAACATTGGAGCCCCACAATACAACATACTGTGTTTAGATTTTTTAATATCTCGGTAACCGTTGGAGATAGAGAAAAACTTTAAGGAACTTAATTGTGTAGTTTTTTAAGCTGATTCTAATGGTGAAATATAAAATTAGAAATTTTTAAAAACTACATGTGAAAAACGCAAAAAACCCCATTTTGGGGTACAAAACCCCCCCAAACTAACCGTTCCCATTGACCGATATGTCTTGTTAACGAACTCATCCGAGCATTTGTAGAAATACACGTCTCTACCAAATTTGGTCTCGATCGGACCATTTTTACGAGAGTTATCGTGCTAACAGACACATATATATATATATATATATACATATATACATATATACATATATATATATATATATATATATATAAAAATTTTAACGACTATTGTTTTTGGACTCTGGGCACCTAAAGAAGAAAAAATAACATGGTCCCGGGCTTAAGTCTCACCATGAGACCATTGGTAATAGCTTCTTCCCTATGGGAAATTCGCTAAAAAGTTTCTAATTTTATATTTCACCATTGGAATCAGCTTAAAAAACTACACAATCAAGTACCATAAAGTTTTTTGCAATCTACAACGGTTACCGAGATATTAAAAAATCTAAACACAGTACGTTGTATTGTGGGGCTCCAATGTCAATCTTATGGACGATAGGGAAAAATTAATATTTCCCATATTAATCAATATTTTTGGATAAAACTTGATATTTAGCTTCATGTGGTTGAGATCTATTCATTTATGCTTAAAAATCATAGTTTATGTGTTTATTATGGCAGCAAACCTGCATACTCTTTTCCCATGTTAATCATATAGGGAATAGGCAAAGTCCTTTATTTATGGACAGATGTTGATGAAAGTTGGTATAGATGTTAAAAATAAAAATTGTTTATTGTAGAAATGCCTACTTTCAGTGTTCCTCACAGCAGCGAACCTGCACACTCTTTCCCATGTTAATCTTATGGAGGATAGGGAAATAATTCTCATGTGTATTGACAGATTTTTATAAAACTTGTCAAATATTATTATTATTATATATAATGATTTGGACATTCGCTGAGTAAGCAGGTCTACTGCGACGGGGGTATTTATTCATTATTTTATTATTATTTACTTTTTAATAGCCCATTTCTAACTATACTTTGATGACAAAATATTTTACCAATACTTAGATGTATTTCAACTCAAATTAGGTTGGTTTTTATAGAGGCTCTACCTTTACTTACTGACATTCAGTTTTTAGTTTGTCTATAACTCATTGGCTCAAGATTAGAGGTTTAGCCTACCGTACTTAGGGTTTCTATAGGCTATATCTGTATTTTGTATTTGTATGTTTAGGTCCCTTTCCGTGTGTTTGCTGTATTGAGTAAACAATATGAGTAACCTAATTTCCAATGGTCACCTTAAAAGTGCATAAGTGAATAACTGATAGTCTGACTTCTGATATTTCATTCTCAATTAATTTTTACATTGAAAGTGTGGAAAAATATAGAGCGTGTTTTAAAAACATATTTTTGCTTCTTGTTTCTTCTGCAACTTTTGTGAATGCAGCAAGAAAAGGAAATATTTCTGTGATAGTTAATACTTTCAGTTGACCTATGTCAAGACACAAAAATAAATTATAAAATCAGTTCTTATTATTAATGAGTATTGTGATTTGTCGTGGTAAAATGAAAAAGATCTTTTGAAGAGCAAAACAAAAAGCCTATTTTCTAGGTGATTACTAACTTAATCTCAAAGACTTTAAAAGCTGCTTGCTCCAAATCTAGTTCAACTTAGTAAACTTAGCTAGCCTAAACTAGAACATAGAAAAATATGTACAGTACTAGCACAGAGTAAAGCCGACTGTCAAAGGAAAACACATTAGAACTCGCTAATTTGAAATATTTTGTAAGTTACGGTATGCCTATCACAGAAAACAATGTTTAGTAAAAAATAATGTTTTTATTTGGTATTGATAACCCATAAAAGATTTCCACAATTACCTAACCGCTGGTAACTGAACTCCATGGAAAAGTAATGAACTCATCAAATGAGATAATAGCTAGTTTTTATATGGAAAACTTCCAAAATGCTCACACCTTGATGAAATACCAGTTAGCCAGCTTTAATTCATATTCATATCTCGGACCATTGTGCCCTGTTGCTGGACTTACACATACCTTCAGTAAACAAACCAAGCAGTAAATTAATTTTAGAAGATAGGCATATAACTCCCCAAAACTTGGATGAACTAAAATATAGACTAAGATATGAATGTTGGTGCTCGGTGGTTGGTTCAGAAAATGTTGACACTATGTATGAAACTTTTATAAATATATTTAATTATTACTTTGACTTGACCTGTCCACTAAAAATAAGGAAGATACAGGTAGGAAAAATCAAAAAACCCAAATGGATGACTGATGAAATTAATTATAGAATCCAGAAATGAAATGTTTCATTGTTATTCAAATTGGAAACTCACTGGGTGCCAGTTCGATAAAGATAAATATAATGATAAGAGGTTGTACTATAGAAAAAAGATCCAAACAGGAAAATCCAAACGGGCAATTGATACAATAACTAAAGCAAAAAATAAATCAAAAGAATCTTGGTCTATAATAAACAGTGTCAGAACTCAGAATGTAAAAAATGAAAATAACATAGCTCTAACAGTAAATAATGAACAAATAGATGACCCATTCTTAGTAGCAGAGGCCTTTAACAGATACTTTTTCGAAAGAAGTAAATTCCAACCAAGAGGACATCATTATCTCCAGTTTCCCTGAAAAACAGCCTGAAGGACAAATACTGAATAAATTTAGTCCAATCCCCATGGATGCCTTACAAAAATAATTTCAAAAACTGCTCCCAAAAAATCAAGTGGTTTAGATGGTATTAGTATGCAAGTACTCAAGCACTGCAAGGAAGAATTGGCGATTCCCCTATTGCATTTGGTAAAATTTTCTCTGGAGAGTGGAGTTTTCCCTTTGAATTGAAAAATTGCTTAAGTCGAGCCTTTATTTAAGAAATCGGATAGGTCTGACCCCGGTAACTATCGTCCAGTCTCAATCCTTCCTGCAGCCTCTAAATTAATTGAAAAAGTTGTTTTGGAGCAACTCTCAAACTTTTTGGAACACAGTAATATTGTCTGTGATAGACAATAAGGCTTCAGGAAAAATAGATCAACAAAATTGGCTCTTATTGATTTTGTTAACGAAACTATCGATGCAGCTGAGGCTGGCGAGACGGTGGTGGGATGTTTCGCTGACCTATCAAAAGCTTTCGAATGTGTCAACCTATTCATTCTGTTGGAAAAATTGGCAGCAATTGGAGTGTTAGGGTCAGCCCTCAGTTGGCTGAGGTCGTACATGACCAATAGATTTCAAATCACAGAAATTCAAGACAGGTCAAAATTCAAAATTACCAGAGTCATGTCGACCCCTCAGCTCATCACCAGCGGAGTTCCTCAGGGATCAGTGCTGGGTCCTCTCCTGTTTTTGGTTTATATAAATGACATTACCGACTCGATTCCACAGTCTGGTGTCTATCTCTTTGCAGACGACACAACGTTGGTCACAAGGGGATCAGATGTAGCTGCTTTGGAAACCGAGACAAATCAAAGAGTTAAAGACCTTTCAAAATTTTTCTCTAACAACAAATTGAACTTAAATTCACAAAAAACAAAAATTTCTTATCTTGCAGACTTCTCAAAGGCAAAATTCTAAAAATAATACGTCTCCAAACATATTTATAGGAGAGGAAGAAGCTTAATTTTCAAACTCTGCAGACTTCTTGGGGGTGAGATTGGACGATGGGCTGGGATGGGCGGGCCAGCTTACTAAGTTGGAGGGATCACTCGCTAAGGGGCTCTTTATCCTGAGACGGATGAGAGCTTACGGCAGTATCTCTCTTTCTAAGCTGGTCTACTATGGCCTAGTCGAACAACACATATCTTATTCCATTGTTCTCTGGGGATCGGTCAAGGGAAATTTAGATAAAATATTCGTCTGGCAAAAAAAGCCATTCAAATTATTTTAGGATTACCACCTCAAACTAGCTGCAAAGAATATTTCATGCAGCTTGGCCTTTTGACTGTTCCTAGTCTCTTCATCCTGGAGGCAGTTTGCTATATAAAAAATCAAAATATAAAACCCAATTTTATAAACCATAACTATATACAAGAAAAAAGGCATCCATGCCAAACAACATAGGCTAACTTTATATCAACATAAGCCAAAATACTGTGGCCTCAAACTTTTCCAGGCACTACCAGAAAATTTGCACAATATCGATGATTTCTCCAAATTCAAAATTGAAACTAAAAAATTCCTCTTAGAAAAGGTTTTTTATGACCTCAACAGTTTTATTAACAAGTAGCATAGTTAGGTTAATGTTTTACTGGTACTCTGTACCTTTTGACCTGTCCAACTCCTGGCCTGCCCGGACTACGGACGGAATATACAAGTAACAAGTAATTCAATGTAATAAACAATTCTGTAAATGCTTCTTTGGTTTTGGGCATACCACCAAGTACTGTTAAGAATAATCCTTTAAATTTTTTTGACTATTCTAATACTATATTCATCTTTCAGTCATACTTACTTACTTACTACTGTGGCTCTGTAAATCTCCAATGATTTTTAGTCTCTTCTCTTCCATTTCAGTCTCATCAATTCTGCTCTTTCTTCAGCCAAATTTATGACCACACCCATGGGCCTTCTTTGATTCATAATTGGCTTCAAATGCATAGCTTTATTTAACTGTAACATATTTAAAAATTATATTATAAAGTTGTAAACACACAGTAGGCCTATAAAATACAGTAGGCTATTTTAAATGAAGATGGTTAATTCACTAATCAAAACTGTAACTAGCCTACATATAAACTACTCAAGCTTGCTGAACCCCTGATCAACAAATAATTGTCAAATAAAATCAAATCAAATGAATCTTTATTCATTGAGTACATGAGTTTTTAAGTTACTACAAAGCTACTATTTAAAGTCCAGGAACTTCTATTAGGAGGTAGACTGGAACGGTGGCGATGTCCTGTAATCCAGCTACTTGGAGGTCACGAATTGTGGATAGTTATGAGCGATGGTCAGTGGGTGTAGTGTTCTCTTGGGTGGATTTACGTCCGCACTATGGAATACTACGTTAATTCGCAAATACCATCCTCATAATTAGACCAGTTCGTAATTCAGAAGCCGTGGTTCGGATTCCACGTAAAACTGTAGGTCCCTTAGTTGCCATCGGCTGTTGGGCTATTAATTAATAGTCCTGTCTAAGGAACATGTCAGCCTTAGTCAGTAACAAGACTACAAGATCGCGCCACAATCATCCCACAATCATTTCTCATTCATTTTTGGCTTAAAATACCTACCTGGGTAGGTTGCCATTTCAAATGGTAATCTAATCTAGAAAAGTACTCTTCAAGTGAGTATGAAGCTTTAGCTTCCAAATAAATTATTTTCAATTTACTTTTAAATTTATCACAATTCTCTTCAACTTTGATGTTTTGGGGTACCCGTTGACGCTTTATAGATTTTAATCCAATGTAAGTTGGCTTTTTTACGTAGAAAGATTGTTTGTGTTGATCAGTAATGATACATTTTTTGTGTCCAGTATTGTATAAATGACAACCAATTTTGGAGCTGTTAAGTTAAGATGACTTTGTGCTATAATAATTGTATTCAAGACTAGCAGTAAGCCCGTACTTTGTACGGATTGTAGGATTCAGTTTAAAGAAGAAAGATTATCATACCAAAATGTAAACCTCAAATCCTAAACAAATCAGTTCAAAGAAAATAAATAAAAACCCTGGTTTATTATTTAGCATTACTTTATAGTTAAATAGATTAGACAATTTTTATACCATTATTAAAATGAGTTGCACGTTAAAATAACTTTTTAATATAGTATGATTTGAAATGGGTTTAAAATCAATGACCAATACAAACTAACTAATATTGATTATAATTAGACATCTGTTTGTTTTTCTTTCTATTAAATCATTCAACTAAAAAGACAGCTGATTATTACTAGCTGTTGATTCATTTAAAATTAAAAGCAAAATGTGACTATATCGAGTAAAGATTTGGTTTTTAAATGCTTGTTATTTACTTTTCAATTGGCAGCAGACAATTTCATGCATTGAAAACCCTCCTCCGGAATGTAGAGAATGCATGAAATAAGTTTTATTGTTATCAGTTTTTCCGTTTTTTTTTTGGAGAAGACGTAAAATGCCTCCTGGAGCGTCACAGACAAATATTTTATTTATGTAGATGTATTGTCCATAGACTGTTAAAATCTTTAATTCTTTGAATTTTTTCTTTGCTGATTCATGGTATCCTAATTTTGTAATAATTCCTATTGATTTTTTAAGTATTTGGTCCATATTTGCTTTAGTTGTTGAACCATATATATACTTAAACCATATAATAAAAGAGAACATATGTTGGCAAAATAGATATTTTCAATGTGTTTTGGTTTCAGAAAAATGACATCTTGAAAGTTAATAAATTCCCGAGGATAATTTTGACAATAATTTATTTTCATGCATATTCCAGCTTAAATTTTGATTGAATGTTAGACTAGTGCTTAATTTCTAAATTAAAAGGTACCGGAGCTGTAGACAACTGGGGGCAGGGGGCGGATCCAGAGAGAGGTCGGAGGGTTCTCCGGAAATTTTTTAAAAATTAGGCACTACAATATGCGTTTTTATAAATATCCTGAGACTTGAAACCTAGCTGGTTTTATAAGATTTTTAGTAAAACATCATCAGAGTACTAGTGAGGTTGGATCAGCTGATGTTGGATACATTACGGAGAACAGCTAGGGATAGTGTTCAGTAAATAAAAGAGTAATAAAAGGTGTAGTATTGTTTTATTTCCACAGAAATAGCTTTAGTTGGTGTTAGTGTTGCGTTTGGTAAAATAACATTTTTTAGAAGAAACATGAAAATATGAATGTTATTGCAACCTATTTATGAAAAACACTTCCACAAAACATAACTGTCTTTGTGTCTCCTTGTGACTCCTTTCTTTTGAGTTTGTGTCAACCGCTGAATGTTTACCTTTTGACAACCAAGACTTTACGTGGCGTTCAGGTTTGTACTCAGTGAGAGGGGGTCCAACTAGTTTGATAAAAAGTGGGTCACACACTGTTTTTACAAGTAAAGAGAATGTTGAGGGCACCATTATCAAATTCATTGCTGAAAATCCTGAAAATATAATAACCAAATTCAATTATTGTAGCTATACAAAAGCTGGAAGTTAATTTCTTTTCCCATTATACTCCTAAACATGAACACTTCAAACTACACTTCAAATATTCAAAAGTCAGAAAAATATAAACATGGAAATTAAATTATTTAATCCCCTATCTTCACAAATTCAGCATTTACGCATGAAACATTTTAAAAGAAAATCATTAAAAATTTATTAAAATATCAACTATATAATTTGGATGAATTATTTTCGGAAGCCAGATTTATATAAAGTATAAAACAATTTCATGAAGAAAATGTATTTAATTTAATATCGACTTATCTTTTCCATAAGAGCTTACAATTCCCAAAATCCATTGTTGACATACTTTAATACTTTGAGTTTTTATTAGCTCCTAAATTTGAAACGTTTCTACAAGCATTGCATGCTAGCTCTGCTCCTACAATAAGCCATGGATTTTTGATTTTAAAATCAATGCTCTGTTGCGTGGACCAACAGGCTGGTTTAAACATGAATAAGTCTTTGGACGTATTAGGCTTACTGGTACTTGATGATGAAAACGTTAACCTCCCTTGATCCGAAGAAAGATGTTTTTTTTTAGCGAATTTCCCATAGGGAAGAAGCTATTACCGTAGGTCTCATGGTGAGACTTAAGCCCGGGACCATGTTATTTTTTCTTCTTTAGGTGCCCAGAGTCCAAAAACAATAGTCGTTAAAATTTATATATATATATATATATATATATATATTATATATATATATATATTTGTGTGTTAGAACACGATAACTCTCGTAAAAAATGGTCCGATCGAGACCAAATTTGGTAGAGACGTGTATTCCTACAAATGCTCGGACGAGTTCGTAAACCAGACATATCGGTCAATGGGAACGGGTAGTTTAGGGGGGTTTTGTACCCCAAAATGGGGTTTTTTGCTTTTTTCACATGCAGTTTTTAAAAATATCTAATTTTATATTTCACCATTGGAATCAGCTTAAAAAACTACACAATTAAGTTCCTTAAAGTTTTTCTCTATCTCAACGGTTACTGAGATATTAAAAAATCTAAACACAGTACGTTTGTATTTTTTCTCCAATGTTAGTCTTATGGAGGATAAGGAAAAATTAATATTTCACTTATTAACTAATACTTTTGATAAAACTTCGATTTAGCTTCATGTGTTGAGGTTCATCCATTTATGCTTAAAAATCGTAGTTTATTTTTATCATGGCAGCAAATACATACTCTTTTCCCATGTTAAATCATATGGAGAATAGGGAAAACCCCTTTATTTATAACTGATGTTGATGAAATTTTGTATAAATGTTAAAATAAAAATTTTGATGTTTAGCCTACTCTCAGTGTTCCTCACAGCAGCAAACTGGACTCTTCCATGTTAATCTTATGGAGTTTAGGTAAAATAAGTTTTTATATTTTTATAAAACTGTAAAAAAATTATTATTATTTTTCCTTTGATTAAATTCGCTGAGTACGCAGGTCTGCTGCGACTGTGTTTAGATTTTTTTATATCTCAGTAACCGTTGGAGATAGAAAAAAATTTTAAGAAGGTAGGTGTTGGTTAGCTGATTCTAAATGGTGATATTAATCGTCTAACTTAACCTTTTTATTAGGCATAAAAAACGCAGTTATTTGCTTAGACATGGTCACAGAATATTTTAACACCTAACTCACTTCACAATTTCTTCAACATCATTTGTGCACAATCTTGCACTTATACATGATGCGCTTGAAGAATTAGCAGATCTTTTTCTGCAGCTGCAAAAATCAAGCCTTAACTTAGTTCAAGCGGATAATGACATCAGCCTTATGATAAAAGTGCTTGAAGGTAAAAGTAAATATAAAATAAGGCTTTGTTGAAAGATTATTGTTTTTATCACAAAATTCAGATTTTATCAAGCACGTAAACGTGAAGAAAAAGGAACCGGAGCTCCGCTCCGGTGTCCAAAGAAGTACCGGAGCTGTGCTCCGGAGAGCTCTGGCTGAAATTAAGCCCTGTGTTAGACCCAGAAACTGTGTATTACTCGTACATTCATTTTAAATTATTGTGCATTGTATATAATAGTTGGTTCCGAGATCTGTTTATTTTGATGGGTTTTAGTTACCAGTACCTGGAGACCAAGCTTTGCTCGGATAGAATAAGACAGTTTTAAGGAAATAAATAAATACTAATAATAAAAATAGTTTAATAATTATTGTTTTACTTATGTCGGCAACAGAATATAATGTTGTTAGTTGCGTTCTTGAAATAAAAACAAAAACAAAAATGATAGGTGGTTGTTTATTGAAAAATTAACGCACAAATTTTTTTACTAACCTGTATAAACTCTAAACCAAAATTTATCGACCTCGACAGGGATTGATCTCACAACCTTTAACGCATGTTTCCGCCGTGTTGGCAATGAGCTAAGACGCGATTAACCTGTGATGTGATTCAGCATATTTTACCCAGGCATAATTATTCGTACTACTATTAATAAACTGTGGTCAACTGATAGTATTAGAAACAGAATGAGGATTAAGAAGAAAAAGGGAAATTTAATTTACTCAATTGGTTTGTTAAAGTGGCTTCAAGCAATACAATGAATAAGTTTTCTACAAAACACGATAGATTCTGGAAATACTTTTCACTGCTTTTATTTCAAACTAACTTTTTTGTACTAGTTATTTTACCCTTTAGTTTTTGAAAATTGTTTACTAATTTGATAACTTTTCATTTTTACATACATACATAAAATAAATATGTATGCAAAAGCTCTATTCATATCTTACAAAAAGCATATTGTTAGCCATCTTTACTCAACAACTGTCAAACAGTTATTAACAGATGTTCTGATTTGTATTGTTTATATTTGATTCTACATACCTAAACGTAATGTTAATTTTTCAGATTTTAAACTTAATATTACAAGAAAACTGGAATTTTCCTGGACATTAGACCTATCTAGAACTTATTTTCTACTCGGAAATTAGTTATTTCCAAAATTTAAAGAAATTTGCTTTTAAGATCCGTTTGCATATATATATATTAAGTATAGTTTAAAAAAATTAACTGAGTATCCTTGAGAAACATTTTTTTATTTCAACAACATGTTTAACCTTTAAAGAACATTTTCAAGTTAAATATAGATCAAATATATATATATATATTAGACTGGGATGGTGGCGACATCCTGTAATCCAGCTACTTGGAGGTAGAGATGGGACTATTGACTACTTCTCACTATCGACTAGTGACTAGTCGACTACTTTTAAACATCGACTAGTCTAGTCGTAAAAACTAGTCGACTAGTTTTCATGTTGTGACTAGTGGCATTTGCTCTGCTCTACCCAACAACAATAGTATTTTATTGTTTTCTTTTTTTACTACAAATCTAATCAGTTTGATAGTTTGATCCATACAAACTACGATTTTTGTACTTTTTTATAAAAATATATATAATAAACTTTGTTATATATTCATTGCTTGCTATATATGTATTCGTTCACTCCTTATTTGTGTGATAGTCGACTAGTTAATTATAACAATAAACAAGTACTTCGTAAACCTTAGTAGTCGACTATTTGTATTCACTAACACAGCATTTAATCGCCCTTAAGATTAATTTTTACTAGTCATACTTCCAATCGAATAGTAAAAAACAACCGACTAGTCGACTAGATTGATAAATAACTCACTGACGCATCGTTCATTGAAACTAGTCGTGCGGCTACTAGTCGACTAGTTAAAACAACCGACTAGTCGACTAGATTGGTTACTAGTCGGTTGAATGACTAGTCGACTACCCCATCACTACTTGGAGGTCACGAATTGTGGATAGTTGTGACAGATGGTCAGTGGATGTAGTGTTCTCTTGTGTGGATTAACGTCCGCACTATTGAATACTGCGTTAATCCGCAAAGACCATCCTCATAATTAGACCAATTCGTAATTCAGAGGTCGTGGTTCAGATTCCACGTTAAACTGTAGGTCCATTAGTTGCCATCGGCTGTTGGGCTATTAATTAACAGTCCTGTCTAAGGAACATGTCAGCCTTAGTCAGTAACAAGACTACAAGATCACGCCACAATCATCCTACATTCATTCCTCATTCATACTTGGCTTAAAATACCTACCAGGGTAGGTCGCCATTTCAGTTAAAAAGTATAAAAGTATAAAGTATAAGTACACACACACACACAAACCTTACTCGTGTTATAGTATTGGATGAAATTGGTCTTTTATGCATTGAGCTTTGATTTGTTATATTCCAAATATGAATGAGAAATGAGTGTAGGAAGTATGTGGCGCGATCTTGTAGTCTTGTTACTGACTAAGGCTGTCATAGTCCTTAGACAGAACTGTTAATTAATTAAAACTATCAAAAGTATAGGTACTCCTCCCTGTTTTATGTTATAACTAATGTTTTAATACATCACATCTCCATTATTAAATCATTGAAAAAGAAGTCTGGTAGCTTGCTTAAACAACCACAGAAACAGAATGAGGATAAAAGTTTAACCCATTTTCATAATAATAATTAGAATGTATTATTAGAACCTAAGTGAGACTAAAACATTTTCATTTATTTTTTGTGTTGCTTTTGTAAGCAACATTTCTCTGGTTTATATTACTGTATAGCCTTGTTTTGATTATTGCTAATTTATTTTAGGAATATTCATTGTAGCAGCCAAAAGAACCCCATTTGGAACTTATGGTGGAAAATTTGTGAAAAAAAGTGCCTTGGAGCTTCAAGAAGTAGCTTCAAAGGCCGCTCTCACTTCTGGGAATGTTAATCCAGAAATTGTGGACTCTGTGGTCATCGGGAACGTGTTGGGTGTATGATTTACCTATTCAGTATTAGTTAATTTGCTAGAAATTAATGACAGATTACCTTTTACATTATCAGGAAAATGTACAAAATTACATGTATTTTCTGAGTGATAGTATGTAATAATTGATTGATTAAAAACACATAGGCTGGCCAGAGGTGACTTCTAATGATCCAAAAGCAGTCAAGACCACGGTATGGGCCAGTAGGTTACCTCTGAGCTACCATGTCGGTATTAGGTTCATGATTACGAATAATAATAGTCAAATTGAGTTATATTAGAAATACAATGGTATTTCTTATGCAACTCATTTTACTCAAAATCTAGGTCATATTTTTTGGAGTTAATCACTTTCTTATTTTATTTACCTCTCTTCTATTATCTTTGTTATAATGTGTATTTTTGTCAAAAGGCTGTTGCTGTATTACAAGAAAAAAACTGTAAAAACTGAAATCATTAAATATATTATATAATTGGTCTTTTGGGATTGTGAAAAATATTTTCTTTGTAATTTGCTTTCTGATTTATTTACTTCATTCAAAATATCAGTGTTATGTTACAAATAGTTTGTTTCTTTCTAGAATACATCACCCGACTCCATATTTCTGCCACGTCACGTGTTGCTGCGGTGTGGCATTGGCATTGACAAACCCGCCCTTGGTGTTAATAGACTTTGCGGATCAGGCTTTCAAGCTGTCGTCAATGGAGCTCAGGTTAGTTGTTTAACTTACATTCATAAAAATTGTTACACATTGTATAACAATCGTCCAAATGAAACAGGTTAGTCTCAGTATTGTTGTCAATTCATCACAAGGCATATGAAAATCAGATATCAATTTATGATCAGCTTTTTTATGATTTAATAGCTTTAACTCTCATTCCATGAATGCCATAACTCTAAAATTGTGTATTCTCAAGGTATTGAGGGAAAATTTATCCATACCAAAATATTTTGAATAAAGTAAATAAAATTAACATACGTTTAGCGAATTTCCCATAGGAAAGAAGCTATTACCATATGGCGAGACTTAAGCCCGGGACCATGTTATTTTTTCTTCTTTAGGTGCCCAGAGACCAAAAACAATAGTCGTTAAAATTTATATATATATATACATATTTTTTTTAAGTATTTTTTTAAGTACTTAAACCAACCGTGATCGTATGCGATTGGAGACGGTATCCCTCGTCCGTGATTTTAGGCCCAAGAATTTTCCGGATGATCTTTCTTTCCGCTTTCTTGATATTTTCTAAATCTCCTTTGCAGTTTAGGTTTAGAGTCTCACTAGCATAGAGTGTTTCGGGTTTGTCGACAGTCGTATAGTGCCGAATTTTTGTGTTAATGCTCATACATCTTTTGTTATAGATATTCGCGACTTTGCCATACGCTTTTCGCATTTTGATCTCACGTGCTTTTTGTGACAATCTTTCTGTACCTGGGGTTCTAAAATTTCACCTAAATATTTGAAGTGACTGACCTTCTTTATTTCTCCGTATTTTGTGGTCAACATCTGTGTCTTGATGTGTTTTGTAGTCATGAATTCAGTTTTTGAGAAAGAGATTTGCAGTCCGACTTTTTCGGCGCATTCTTTTAGAACTTCAATCTGATGGATTGCTGTTTGTTCATCCGCAGACAGGATAATTATATTATTATTTATTAATAATTAATATTATTCATAAAATGGTAGCAATAATGGTGGCATTCGTCTACAATTAATTCCTTGTCTAGATCTTAGTATTCTCTAAGATTCTCAATTGAAGATGAATTAAATTTTTGGCCTTTTAGCGAATTTCCCATAGGGAAGAAGCTATTACCGTAGGTCTCATGGTGAGACTTAAGCCCGGGACCATGTTATTTTTTCTTCTTTAGGTGCCCAGAGTCCAAAAACAATAGTCGTTAAAATTTTTATATATATATATATAGTCTGTTAACACGATAACTCTCGTAAAAATGGTCCAATCAAGACCAAATTTGGTATAGACGTGTATTCCTACAAGTGCTCGGACGAGTTCGTAAACCAGACATATCGGTTGATGGGAACGGGTAGTTTGGGGGGGTTTTGTTCCCAAAAATGGGTTTTTTACGTTTTTCACATGTAATTTTTTTAAATTTCTAATTTCATATTTCACCATTAGAATAAGCTTAAAAAACTACACAATTAAGTTCCTTAAAGTTTTTCTCTATCTCCAACGGTTACCGAGATATTAAAAAATCTAAACACAGTACGTTGTATTGTGGGGCTCCAATGTTAATCTTATGGAGGATAGGGAAAAATTAATATTTCCCATATTAATCAATATTTTTGGATAAAACTTGATATTTAGCTTTATGTGGTTGAGATCTATCCATTAATGCTTAAAAATCAAAGTTTATGTGTTTATCATGGCAGCAGACCTGCATACTCTTTTCCTTTATTAATCACATAGGGAATAGGCAAACTCCTTTATTTATGGACAGATGTTGATGAAAGTTGGTATAGATGTTAAGATAAAAATTATTCATGGTAGAAATGACCTACTTTCAGTGTTCCTCGCAGCAGCCAACCTGCACACTCTTTCCCATGTTAATCCTAAGGAGAATAGGCAAATAATTCTCACGTTTATGGACAGATTTTTATAAAACTTGCCATATATTATTATTATTATTACATTATTGATTTGGAAATTCGCTGAGGACGCAGGTCTGCTGCGACGGTGGTATTTAAATATCTTTTTTAGCGAATTTCCCAAAGGGAAGAAGCTATTACCGTAGGTCTCATGGTAATACTTAAGCCGGGACCATGTTATTTTTTCGTCTTTAGGTGCCCAGAGTCCAAAAACAATAGTCGTTAAAATTTATACATATATATATGTATATATGTCTGTTAGCACGATAACTCTCGTAAAAATGGTCCAATCAAGACCAAATTTGGTAGAGACGTGTATTCCTACAAATGCTCGGACGAGTTCGTAAACCAGACATATCGGTCAATGGGAACGGGTAGTTTGGGGGGGTTTTGTACCCCAAAATGGGATTTTTTTTGTTTTTCACATGTAATTTTTAAAAATTTCTAATTTCATATTTCACCATTAGAATAAGCTTAAAAAACTACACAATTAAGTTCCTTAAAGTTTTTCTCTATCTCCAACGGTTACCGAGATATTAAAAAATCTAAACACAGTACGTTGTATTGTGGGGCTCCAATGTTAATCTTATGGAGGATAGGGAAAAATTAATATTTCCCATATTAATCAATATTTTTGGATAAAACTTGATATTTAGCTTCATGTGGTTGAGGTCTATCCATTTATGCTTAAAAAGCATAGTTTATGTGTTTATCATGGCAGCAAACCTGCATACTCTTTTCCCATATTAATCATATAGGGAACAGGCAAACTCCTTTATTTATGGACAGATGTTGATGAAAGTTGATATAAATGCTCAAAAAGTTAATTGTTTACGCTAGAAACACCTTCTTTCAGCGTTCCTCACGTCAGCAAACCTGCATACTCTTTCCCATGTTAATCTATGGAGAGTAGGCAAATAATACTATATTTATTGACAGATAATGATCAAACTAGTCATACATTATTATTATTATGTTAAAGATTTGGAAATTCGCTGAGTACGCAGGTCTGCTGCGACGGGGGTATTTTCTTATCATCTACCATCTTCAAAATTCGCAGTGGTAGAGTAATCGCATCAGTCTCAAACTCGCTGGTAGATTTATCTTGGAAACTTTCTGATGTTGGCTCAAAAACATCTTCATCTTGGTCTTGGGTAGGCCTACTCGTATAAGTATGAGGGATGTCATCCTGGGATGTAGATTGGCTTGGGCTTGGCTCTGGAACGTATTTTTGCCATGGGCCGTGTCCACTTTTATTGCAACCACTTTATAATTGATTTTTAAATTGTTCTTAAACTTGTAACCATGTTTCTTCTTACAGTGATCCAACCATTTGTCTTTGCGATGGATCGTGTTGCAAATGACTTCCAGGCATTTAAATTTGTACTCTTGTTTTTGCTCTCTTAGGCATCTTTGGTTTCAGTTATAAACAAATCACAAATCTACAACATAACATAAGACATACCATACGCATAAAAAATACACGCACATTTAACCTTCATTAATGTCCGTATCCGTTCTTCTGTAAACGAGACCATTTTCTTCTATTGCAATAGGTACTCAAATTCAAAACTCACATTCACATCACTAACGGCTGTGACCGTGACAGATAGCAGACGGCAGACAGCGCTGCCAGTCGAGCCGTACCAACCTAATCCCCCTGAACAAATAAAATATTTCTCATTACGGATTGCACGGAGATCCTGGAGTTAGTTTAAACGGTGGAATAATATTTAGCTATCGCAATTTTGATCTTGATGATATGGTTAAATGATTAATCAGTACTTTTAACTGTTCAGTATAATTCTCATTTCTCTGGTTTTCCATGTTTAATACAAAAATATTGATCGATATGGGAAATATTAATTTTGCCTTATCCTCTATAAGATTAACATTGGAGCCCCAAAATACAACGTACTGTGTTTAGATTTTTTTATTATCTCAGTAACTGTTGGAGATAGAGAAAAACTTTAAAGAACTAAATTGTGCAGTTTTTTTAGCTGATTCTAATGGTGAAAGATAAAACTTTGTAAATTTTAAATTACATGTGAAAATGCAAAAAACCCAATTTTTGAGTACAAAACCCCCCTAAAATACACGTCTCTACCAAATTTGGTCTCAATCGGACCATTTTAACGAGAGTTATCGTGTTCACAGACACACACACACACATATATATATATACATATTTTAGAGAAAATTTTTATTCCTTCTACATGTTTCGAAATGACACTTCATAAATAACATAACATAAATAACATGACACTTCTTGAAAATGGGATTATTACCCGAAACATGTAGAAGGAATAAAAATGTTCTCTAAGGGTACTTGTTAATTATTTCAATATAATATAATATATAATATAAGCCCTGTTTGATGAAATAAACAGTAAAATATATATATAAAATGTTTCTCAAGGATACTCAGTTAATTTTTTTAACTATAATTAATATACATATATATATAAATTTTAACGACTATTGTTTTGGTCTCTGGGCACCTAAAGACAAAAAAATAACATGGTCTCGGGCTTAAGTCTTGTCATGAGATCTACGGTAATAGCTTCTTCCCTACGGAAAATACGCTAAAATAACTAATGACGGCAGAATACATATTACAAAAAAATACTTTGCTGTTCAATCACTATAGAAACACAGTTAAATTAATACTTTTAGGTAAAAACGAATGCAAGTACAACTGAAGACCTGAACTGCACTAGTGGCGTAGTGATGCTAAAATAACAGCTGTATACAAAGTCATTCCTGTTGTTCAATGGATGTAATAATTAACTAAATTAGTTTTATATTCTAAATAGAGGTTATTAAAAAAGTTTAGTCACCATCACGGTTTAAGTCGTCATAGGACTTTCGGGCCAATTCAGCCAATACGACTTATGTCTTAATAGGGCAATGGGTTAAAGAGACAGAGGTTGAAAGGTTCTATATCAATTAAATGCTCGCTTTAATAGATAGTCTTGTACATTTTATTACTCATTTTTCACATCTTAGTGTATTGAACATTTTTTATCTGTCAGAAGTTAAGTTGTAGAGAGGATATGCTAGTCCTAGCTTTGTTTATTTTATAAAGTAATTTTTCATTTCATTCCTCTATATTTAAAAGTTTTTTCAGCATCTAACATCCTTGTTTGTTTGGTAATACAAGTAACAACAATTTTTAAAGAGCTCTAATTGGGAAGCCACCTCAGTTGGTTTCCTTGTAGACCCAGTCTGCGGTAGCTTCACAGGGCGGGTGCAGGCAGCGGCTGATTGCGACACCAGTGAGCGTTGCGATGCGGTGGTACACAAGGATGAGAATGAACACCAGTACATGAGATTGACACTTAGTACATATATTGAAAACATAAACAAACTGAGGTACAAATACTGTATAGCGGTTAGGCACGGTGGTGAGCGTCTGGATGCACTGCCGGTCAGATGTACAGTGATGAAGTAGGAGTGGAGGGGGACATCGTTGTGGCGCTGGCCGACGGCGAGGATGGAAGAGACAATGAATTAATTCAATTAAAGACAATGATCTTCATTAATACCAATGTGGCATACCGTCGGTGATATGAACATACACATTTAATATACCCATGAAGTACTTATTGGACAAGAAATTGTAACAGTTAGTGTTAAGATAATGTACCTTACACTAATATTTTTACAGTAAATTATGACACAGTCAATGCTTAGGTATTTGTCTAAGATAAATTTATGTATGATTACTTATATTTATATGACTGTATATTTATAGCAGTGAATGTTTCATCTGTTTGTGTTTTAGAACATCCTTGTTGGAGACTCCAAGGTAGTGTTAACAGGAGGGGTGGACAATATGAGTCAAGCTCCTCACGCTGTACGCAATATCAGGTAATAATACTCAAGATTAGCGTAAAAATTTTCAGTTATTTCACTATAGAGGTGTGCGGATAGTGATTTTTTTCTGATTGGATAGCTCAAATTCAAATTGGATAACACAGTGGAATTACACTTACCTAAGAATAAATTAGAAAAATTCAATAAAAATCCTATCCTCTTTGTTATCTTACTATGTTAAGTTATTAAATGGGATATAAAAATTATAACTTATTCATAGGATGAACAACAAATCTAAAATTTGTACTTCACTTCATTTAAAAATAACAAATTTTAAGATGGTGTAATTCACAAATGATATCAACAAAATCCTTATAATTCGCCAATAAATTACATGAACAGATCTTAAAAGCTACTTATATAAGCCATGGATGATTGTAACATGGCAGCTCGATACAATCTCAAGACATTACAATCTCAAGGTGATCTAAAAATTTACCATTTAAAAACTAATGATGCTTAAAATTATCCAACAAAGAGAAAATGTAGAATGAAGACGAGTGGAAAATTTATTGTTTATGTGAACACCGAATGACAAAATAGGCCAAATGTAAATTTGAAATCACTTTATTGTATTACTATTATTATTTATTTATTGTATTTATTGTAATAGGCCATTATAAAGTAATTATTAACCTCTTGGGTCCATGCCCGCATATATGCGAGCAAACGACTAACGCGCCAGCGGTCCACTCTCGCAAATATGCGAGCTGACGTCAACTTTTTACTTTCATCATTGTTTTTCTATCAGCTGTTGCACTACTACATCATATAGGTATGGATATGTTCAGGGACATCTTAAGAAATCGTGGGAGTTGGTTTTGTTTCATTAGTCTGCGTCACTGATAATTTGTGACATTCTTATTCATTCCAGCTGTAACTTTACTAGTGCTTGTGTTGTTTGTGTTTATGTAAACGATGTGCGATGACTTCACAATCTAACCGGCTTCATGACAACGAAATATCAGAATATTTATCTTGAGATGATTTTAGTGATTTATCTATTGATGAGAGTGATAGTGAAGAGGGATTTATTTATTTGTATCCACGACCTATGCATCGAGTTCAACTAACCTCTACAGCGATCCGTTCATAGCTGTCCCTAGTTTTATTGACACTATTGATGTAAATAGTAAGTATATATTTAAAATATAATTAAATAGTAGAATATTATCTTTCTAACTGCCTTTTCATTGTACACTTTCACCTTTTATCAAAATCACAATACAATTTTATAGAAATTACCTTTTTTGTGTTTTGCACTTTTCCATATTTTTGAACATAGCATCTACATTATATAATATTTATTCGATGGAATATACATTTATATGTAAAAAATTACTCTAAAAAATATATATATAATAGGTTTTCTATAAAAGGTAGTTTGTAATCATACAGAACCTTTACTTTTGAAATTTACGCTCACAATTTTGTTTTTTGTTTTTTTTTACTTAAACCAAACAAAAAAATAAAAAATAGTAGTTATTTTGCCATATTACTATTCCTCTATTCATTACTAACAAAAAAATAAGCACATTAATAAGTTTACTGTATTTACTGATTTATATAATTTTTTTTTAAAACCACTCTACATTTTCACCAAAAAAAACCCGGACTACAGTGAACACATGCCACGGCAAAACACAGACTCCAAAAAGTTAAAGTTTAACATGATCGTCTACTATACGATCAATATGAAGTAGTATATTATTTTTGCTGCAAATACTGTCGCAAAATGAGAATGAAAATGACGATTGAGCTTTGTTACCAAATATTAGATCAACGATTCAAGGTTTTTTGTAGCCGAAATTATATTTTTTGCGGAATAATATCAAACCCCAATCTGATACTCGTTGTAACTATAGATAACGCTAAGTTTTGTATTTCAAATTGCAATATCATATTGAGCTTAATCGGTTACTTAAACATGTAGTTGAAGAATTGAATAATCACACCGCACGCTTGGACCAGCCACAGATGTTATATGGGGAATTTTATTCAGTTTTAAACCTCTGTTTAGTTAATTACACCAATTAATTTTGTTTTTCTCCACTTAATCCTCATTCTGTCCCAGGTTTGGGGTGCCATTAGGTTCTACACCTGAGTTGGAAGACACATTATGGGTTGGACTGACAGACACATATTGCAAACTGCCGATGGCACTGACAGCTGAGAAGCTAGCTGCCCAGTACAGCATTAGTCGGGCGGAAGTGGATGAGTATGCTCTTCGTTCCCAGACACTGTGGAAGAAAGGTTAGTTAATTTAATGAAAACTGTTGACTGTCTTGATAGATCTTGACATAGTATCCAGACATTAATTCTGAAAAGAAGCTTAAAGTATTTATTTATATTAAATTAAAAGAACTTGAGCTCCCTTTAAATATTTTATTTTGTACATGATACACGACATGTGTTTCTAGTCTTAGTAAACAAATATCAGTTATGTGATTTTTTAAAAAAAACATGTGTAAATTGAAAATTAAATTTGAACTAGTGATTTTGATTAAGCTGTAGATTATTTATTTCTAATGTTTAGTGTTATACCAAAAATAGGCTTTTATTTTTCTAAGTTTGCTATATTAAACATATTTTCTTGATCAACTTGTTTATTTATGTATATGTGTAACTCTTCTTTTGTGTCCATCTTTCGTCCTTTCTTTTCAAAGTCTAAATTTTTGAAATCTTCTCTAATTCCTTTATATTTGTGGTCAGTTTCCAAAATATGTTCTGCAAAAGAACACATTTTTGCAAAATCCTGAACACAAATATAAAGAAGATTTAAAAATTTGAAGAAACAAAAAAATGAAATGAATAAAAATTTATGAACTCTTAGCACATGATGACGGGGCATTCAAGGCAGAACTGGCTCCAGTCACTGTTGTGCAGAAGAAGAAAGAAGTTGTTGTTGACATGGATGAGCATCCGAAACCCCAAACCACCCTTGAAGTCCTCAGCAAGCTGCCTCTAGTGTTCAAGAAAGATGGTGTTGTAACTGCGGGCTCTGCCTCGGTGAGTTTTTGTGGCATTTCCTTAATTCCTTATTGATCATGATCGAATGAGGCTCTACCACCAGTCAATTTACTAATTTAGAATTTAGAATAGAAATTTCATTTCAGGACCTTAAGGACTTCATTTGGGTCAGTCACAGCATTAGGGTTTCCGCTGTAGCTAGTGGAATACCTCTTGGCCTCTTGGATTTGATAGCTAAAGCAATCAAATGAGAACAGGGCTAGAGCAAGTGAAATAACAGAAGGGGTCTGCGGTGCACCGAAAAAATCAGTACGGTACGGTTCCAGCCTTGTACCGAACCTCGGTACGGTACAAGAATTTTTCCGGTACAAGTTCGGTACGGTACAAATAAGGAAAAATTAAGTCACCATCCAGTCTAGGTGTCCATCAAATATAACTGTGGAACATCTCCGAAAACATTAAATAAAACCCGACCGTTAAAGGCTTTATACTCTACAAGTAAAATAGAATTACAACACTGCCCAGATGTACGGCAAATACTGAACGTAAGACTGACTCGTAGCATGTTGGTGAATGATTATTTAAAATAAAATAATTTCACCAGGACTTCAGGAAAATCGGGCAACCAGCCATCTCCCTGCCGGCTCTAAATTATTGTGCATTCCCGGCTTATTATCGTATCCACGTAAAGCAGCTTACGCGATCAGGGAACCGTTCCTCCTTTTGACGCAACAAAATAGTCGTACCAGTATGAGGCTCGTATTAGTCGTGTTTCAAATAGTGATGGGAATACTTGTGATTTTTCAATCACAGTTAAAACCTTTTAAACTGTGATTCATGATTCTTTCAATTGATTCGTTCTTTTTCCTCTGACAGCCTGTTGACGATGTTATAATATGGTATCGTCAACACATCGTAATATAACATCGTTCAGTATTGGTCACATTATGACCAATACAGAATTGTGATTTGCCGTATCGATCCTGCTCTTTCGGGATTTTCACTAAAATAAAATAAAAAATCATAATGTTAAGGATATAATTGAATAAAGGAAATAAATAACTTTTATTTTTTTACATTATGTTCTGTATTTCCTCATTAGAGGAACCCCTCAAATCCGAACTAATTGGGACTGAAGCCTGTTCTTCTAGGGAAATAAATACTACGTACTTATTTCGTCACTGTATTCACGCGGTATACAGGCTGTGCGTGACTCAATAAGTTCATAAGGGCAGTGACCTTGGCGGTTCGAGCCTGTTCTAAAAATAAACCATTCTCCCCCTACCCTAATTACTAACAGGGATGCATATCGCGTCTGTCTATTGCCTGTGTCTAGCTTAGTGAGCGTTTGTTTACCTGCTGATAAACGTGTGTATCTATAACAACCGAAGTGGCTTGGAATTACGGTCGTGTGAAGATTTTCTTCATTTCAACAGTTAAAGCATTGATTTTATAATTACGAAGTATGTAAATTCAATGGTTGAAGATAACAGACTTTAAGCGAAAAACCCTGACTTTTTTAAACCGTGAAAAATAAGTTTGTGATTAAATTTTTTTAATTTCCAGGTATTTCTTTTTTTGATTTCCCAAGAACATGTTCGGTTTGAGGGGTTCCACTGTAATATTAAAATATTAACCACTTTATACTAAAATAACTATTTTAATCTAAAGAGCCCTTTGACATTTTATGAAAGTGTTTGATTTAATTTTAATAATTATTGTGATTAGTTGAATTAAAAATAATAAACCAGGACAATATAAAATATAGGTCTTGGCTAGGGGGTATTGACTCAGTTTTCTGTATTTTTTGTTCTGCATTAAAATACATTATAGTTTTTTTTGTTTGTTCATCCTTAGTTTCATATAGACTTGAGAAGATTATTTCCTCTTATTAATTAGTTACAACATAAATTATAATGTTTAAATAATTATTAATATGTTTAATGTGATATGATTTTTAAAGAATGGATTTAAAAATCATATTACAGTTTGAAAATTAGTACAGTAAAATATTTCTTCTGACATTGTATATCTTTTTTTAAACTCCTTTCTCTATGTTTTCACTAATTAAGTTCTGGAAAATACTTATGAATAAAAGGATGAGATCAGTCAATGTTACTAGCGGCATTATTATCTTGTACCGTACCGTACCGAATTTGTACCGAGAACCGAGGTACAACAATTTGTACCGTACCGTACCGTACCGACCTCATAATTTCCTGTACCGCAGACCCCTAAATAACAGATGTTAATCAAAATGGGATGGGCCTCCAGTCCTCTGTGACAACATAAATACAGAGCTCCCTGATGTGTTCTGTGGTGGACTCAGTTGCTTTCTGAAACAGTCCATTGGCTTTAGGTCTGTTAAATAGATCAAGAGTTGGGACTCACAACATCCCCATAATTACAGAGTTTCTGACGAAACACAGGTGCTGTGTGATCCGTCTCAGTGTCTTTGTCTGGATGACCTCTAGCGTATCCTGACAGTCTTGTTGGCCAAAATCCACCATGCTTCTGAAGCATAAATGATGCAAGAGCGTACACTCAGTAGGACGAGTACAATGTATACCGGCGGGTCAGGTGTCAGTTGCGCTCTGGAATGTCTAGGGTGGGGTGTTAATTGCTGTCAAATCTCACATTAAATCTAGCAGGTTAGATTTTTAGAAACTGAGGGTGAAAATATTTAGTTAAAAATTAAAACTTCCTGATAATAAACCGTTTGTTATTTCTGTAGTTTACTTCCCACCAAACTGTTCAATTAATGAATATATGGGTTATTTTGAAAAGCCAGAGGTATTTCAATTTAAAAAAGCAAATATTTTGATAATGGGTGATTTTAATTTGCCAATTACTGGGAAAACGTTTGATTTGTGTTCAAACTAAATTTGAAAACAACCTGGAGCCTCTGGCTCGATTAGTTGGTTATTTGGTGGTGGGGGTAGAACAAAAATGTTTGTTTGAGTACACACTTTACTTTATTGTGATGCTGCAGGGTATCTGCGACGGAGCAGGCGCCGTTGTAATCGCTAGTGAGGAGGCAGTGAAGCAGCACAACCTGACACCTCTGGCTCGACTCGTTGGCTACTCGGTGGTGGGGGTAGAACCAAGCATCATGGGAATTGGACCTGCGCCGGCCATCTCCAGCCTCCTCAAGGCCGCGGGCAAAACACTCAACGACATTGACATGGTCGAGGTATGCTCGTAATGTAGCCTATATACATTACGTAGTTTGATTGATAAATTGTGTAAATAAGATCAATTTTGCCAACCCTCCCATTCAACTGCTGCTCTTAATTAATCAGATTATTCATAAAAATTTCAAGAAAAGTCTTATTTTGCGCTAAAAACTCTCAACTGAAAGTAATTTCTAATCAATAGCCTCTCATTTGACAATTTTCTAAACTCTTATCTTCTTCACTTTATTAATAGTACCTGGTGACCGAGCTTTGCTCGGATAGAATAAGACATGTTTTTACAAGTTAATTAGCAAAATTAAACAAATTTACTGCTCAATGAAAACATTTATGTGGCTTAAATAAAACCGTTTTCATACCCCTTAATTAATATAGCATAAACACTGATCAAAAATATAATGCCTAGGAGGGAATCGTTCTCACAACTTCCGGCATGTGAAACCTGAGCGCTAGCCACTATGCTACAGCATCAGCCAAGTGCAGGTCGTCGTTTAAGGGTTTTTGGCCAACCTCAATTGTTTTAGCTAATCTTATACTGAACTTAAATGTCCATAAAGTTTGTTATTATTATCCTGTGATCAACTGATTTTGTTAGAAACGGAATGAGGATTAAAAAGCAAAAGAGAAATTTAATTTACACTAATTATTTGGGTTGTTACAGTAGCTTCAAGCAATATACAACGAATACATTTTCTATCAAAACACGGAAGATTTTAGAAATACTCTTTCCTGCTTTTATTTCGCACAGTTATGTTACCCTTAAGTTTTTACAAATTGTTTAGTAACCTGATAATTTTACATTTATTACATACATAAAATAAATATTTATGAAAAACCTCTATTCACATATTATTCTTTGCCGTCTTCAATCAAGAACTGTCAAACGGTTATAAACAGCTGTTTTGGTTTGTATTGTTTACATTTTATTCTCCATAAGCGTAATGTTAAATTTTTAGATTTTAAACTTAATATTACAAGAAAACACGAATTTTCCTTGACATTAGACCTATCTAGAACTTATTTTCTACTCGGAAATTAGTTATTTCCAAAATTTAAAGAAAATCCTTAGTGCTTTTTTTGAGATCCGTGTGCAAATATATATATATATATATATATATATATATATATACAAACCTTGCTCGTAATATAGTATTGGATATTCAAGAATTGATTTAAACATTTTACTTGAAAAAATTCAGACTTAAATAGATCTACTTTGTATTTTGTATAATATCAATAGCGTCTCATATCTGCTGATATTGTAATAATGAAAATCTTACACTAACTTAGTAACTAACTACACTAACTCTTAGTATTAATTAATATTCACTTAAATAGTTCAGGTCATAATTTTTCTCGCATAATGGTTTTTAAATTTTCAACTACATACAATTGACAGTATTATTTTTAGCATCGTCTACTAATTTTAAATTCAATAAAACAAATCAACATAACTAAATTTTAGTATGGAAATTTATGCCACAACAGCTAATTTATTTCAAGTGTAATACAATAGGAGGTTAGTTGTATAAAACATGTTCACTACCAGCCACTGCATATCTCATTGCAGCGTAGTGTTACACAAAATGTAACACCATTTTTTATGTTCTTTGTTTTTTTGTGCTTTATGTTTCAGAAAATGTAACTCCTATTATCTATATATCCTCTTGTGTATATGTTTGAAAATATATAAACTTAAAACATTAGGAAATAAGAAACATACATACTATTTCTAGATAGCATTAATTATTATTGTGGTCAAAACAATAAATAAAAAATTCAAAGAGTAATAAAATAGAAAATATAAATAACAGAAACAAATTTAACAGTTAGGCCCTATTTAAAAAACCTAATTTTGGTATTTGATTTCAAATGGTTTGTTTTTAAATCAAATTCATATTAATAAATTGAAAATAACATACAACTTTTAAAAATTAAATTAGTTACATTTACAATACTTATTTAAAACTATTCAATCATTACTCTTTATTGCTTACTTACTCTAGCCCCTCCGATTAATGATTATTAAAGAGAAAACATAAAATTCAGATTTTAACTAGGTATATACATAGAGAAATGAAATTATTTGACCAAAATAGTGAAGTTCCAGTCAGTTCTAAACGTCAACAAACCCCTCTTCCCCTCCCCTTAGCAAGACTCAAGGTCTTTTTTTTTTATCTTTTTGTTTTTGTTTTGTATCGTCTGTCCACATCCCCTCATCTCTTACTACTAACAACTTACTTACTTATGGATCTAATTTTTTTCTGCGTAAGGAAGGCAATGGAAGTTGTCAGTTGAAGATGAAAAGAAGCCATTATTAAACTAAACTATTAACTAACTATGATTCAATTCACAAAAATTGTTTCAAGCCACTACAGGGACAAAGCTAACGGTTCAGCCAATGAGCTGGTTTGTTCATGTAGTTTTTAAAGTCTCTACAGGACCATAAAATAGGCAATATGATATAAAAATAATGCCTGTGTTCATAATATTATAGTACTACAATTACAACAATAATTACTGTATTACAATTTGAATTGTTCATCTTTGTTATACTCTTTGAAAGGAGCGGAAAAGCTGACATACGTAAACTATGGAACTACTTACTTCTTTCATCTGAAAGAGCAGATTATAAAGCTTTATTCCCAGTCACCAGACAATTAATTTTAACTTGTGCGTGGATAACATAACTTTTTATCTAAACATTGGCTGATCCACAAAATGTTAGACCATTCCGAACCAGTGCACCCAAGACAATCTGCAGAGGCCGGATTCAAAAGGAACGTTATGGGAGAGCTTTCTCCAATTCAAAATCAAATCAAATCAAATCAAAAATCGACCTTCTGTTTTATCATTATTTCCACCACTTTATAATAAATGTGCATAACAATTTTTAGGTGACATTCAAATACCTTGCAAGTTCTTTTTATTTGGCACTTCTGAGGTACTAAGTGTAAAAGTGTTTTGTATTTTTATTTTTATACTATAAGTGTTTTTAATTACAAATGAAATATTTTAAGTACCTTTTTGTGGGAGAAAGTATGTGTCAGATCACTGATACCGTTTATTTTGTTAATTACATTTTTTGATAATTATCAATAATTTTTTCATCAGTTCATAATGAAAAACTACCTACTTTCACAATAAGAACTAAAGTTGAATGACAAGTTTGAGTCATAAATAAAGTGAAATATATTTTTCATAGTTTTTTTAATATTAATCATTCATGAAAAAATGTAATTATGGTTAAAAGCGAAAAATTGAAAAATGTTGAATAAATTTTCAATGTAATCACAGTTATGAGCACATAACAATATTCTGATTGAAATACAGTAAAACCTCGTTAATCCGGACTAATTGGGGCTCCAAGTCGTCCGGATTAACGAAAGTCCGGATTAAAACAAATAATCCTACACAAAGAAAGATGGTGATTTTTAGGTACCCCTTGTATATAATGAAACACCTTTTGCAGATAAACTTAAATAGTATGTATATTCTGAATACTAAAATACATATCGTACATACAGTAGTTACATTTGAACAAAAATATACACTTGGCATTTACGTCCATACAAAAAATGAGACAACGAAAATAGACAAAATTACTTTGAACATGAGGGTTGAGGTTTGTTCTCAAGTGACTGAACTCTTTTGAAGGAGTTGAACTTCATTTGCCTTCTTTTGTGTTAATTTCACAATTAAACAACGCAACTAAAACGTGCAGTGCAATTGACCTTTGTGGAGCAACTGACGGCTGACGGCCTGACACGAGCAGGAGAAACACAATCGTGTGACTGAGCTACTATTGGCTGACAGTAACCATGGTAACGGCACTTACGCCTTGCGCTGTGACCGCCCGCACTCGGCACACGCTCACTCACATCGCCGGGCGCAGTCGTACAGTGACGATCGCACGCTACTAATCAGCGTTCTGCGCTAAAACTGCGATCCAATGGCTGTCCGGATTAAGCGAAGTCCGTATTAATGGGGTCCGGATTAACGAGGTTTTACTGTAGGTTGGAATGGGTGACAGATGGATTTATTCACCTCCTATCATTCTTTTTATACAGTTTTCATCAGAGACCAACATGCTCTGTTTTTACAAAGTTACGTAGGTAGCATCATTTGTTGGTCCACTGTCATGGCGCCTGTTGTAAATGTGCTTACATCATGTTGGTCCAATCGGTCAACCAAGATGGCGGCTTTGTATAACTACTCAAGCTGGTCTGGACCTGCATCTCCATCAGTGGACCAGCAAGTTCTATCGGACCTGCATGTTCTGCAGGGAAATAGATGGCGGACCAAGAAGTTCTTGGGATCTATATCTCTCTCTCTCTCTCTCTTTCTATCTCTCTCTATCAATATATATATATATATATATATATATATATATATATATATATATATATAAAGGGTTCTTGGTTCACTTATTTCAATATAATTATATTAGTAGCCCTATTTTATAAACTAAACAGTGAAGTATATATATTTGTCGACATGATAACTCCTGCAAGTATTGTCTCATCATTATAAAATTCGGTAGAGTTTTTCCTTTCTGTAATACAGAAAAGTCTGGTTTATCCGGCATATTAATGTGGCTGGGTCCTGATCTGGATACCCGAAAATCCGGATGATCTGAAACTATACTGAAAATATAACATTATATAAATCCACGTCGCATACACAACGATCGTGAATAATGCCTGCAATATAAGTGCTGCAGACTATATATAAACTCTGTACAACAATATAGCCGTGAAATATTATTAGGTGTTATAAGATATATACGATCAGTGTTTAACTTGTTAAACATTTGTTTTAAAATTTTATAAGTTATTTTAAAAGTTCAAAATTTATTATTATTAATTTTGGATAGGAAATAAAACACTCTTCTGACGTTAAGCCCTTCTACCTTTTACAACCTCTCGTAACCACAGATTCGGTATGAACTTTGAAAAATAATCCGAAACACACAACCACTGTAAGTCTAATTATGAGCTATACATAGTTTGTAAGAATTAATTGTTTCTAACAGCTGTTTCTTCTTATTTTTTTTGTCTTTTAATTTTCAATGCTTGTAGATAAGATAAATATTGTAATACTGTATCAAACTGACACCATTCATGTATACTTGCTGTACAAATATGAATAAAGAACAATTGAATTGAATTGAATCTCAAACACCTACACTATGAAAGTTCAGTATTGGAATGTCAAATAGTGACCGCTCGTGCATGCGATAAGTGCTTGTACATCTATGTTCAAAATCAAACAGCTATGTTTTAGAGGTGTGCGGATAGTGATTTTTTTTTCGGATCGGATAGTTCAAGTTCGGATCGGTTAGTTAGGGTTCGGATCGGATAATTTTCGGATTCGGATACTTGCAATAACACAGTGGAATCACACTCATCTAAAAATAAATGAGAAAAAATTGGATACAATGTTATCATCAAAGTTATTAGATTGGACATAAAAAATCATAAATTCGTCATAGGCTGAACAACTAAACTAAAATTTTTTCTTCACTGCATTGAAAAGTAACAAATTTTAATATACGAAATCGACAGAAACCTCATAATTCGCCAATAAATTACATAAATAGTTCTTAAAGTTAGTTATATAAAACCATGGATGGATTTACGCCATAAACAAAGAACCAAGATTTAACAGACGACGTTGGCTCAATGCCATCGGCAATATGTGTATCGGCAGGGTATATTTCTGTACCGGTGACAAAGTCACCGATATTGTTCAGCAGCGTAGCTGCTATCAAACAAAGGCCCGTGCGCAGGCGCAGAGTTGGTATATCGGGCAGATAAAATACCCCGATCGGCTGTGTAACAATATTGATTCCCGTGAAATTATGGTACCTTGTCGTAATATAGTTAATTATTCATCTTAAAATCATCTAAAATGTTCCACTTAAAACTAATGACGCATAAAATCATTCAACAAAGAGAAAATATAGAATGAAAACGAGTGGAAAATTTGTTGGTTACTGAAAGACGAAATAGGCCAAATGTAAATTTGACAACACTTTATCGTATTGCTCAAACCCGGAGAATTCGAGAATGCGATAACAAAAAAATACTGCTTTATGTCAAAATATTTCAAGTTTAATTTGATCAGACGATCGAATTATCAAAATTAAATAGTATATATTTTTGCTGCAAATACCAGAGCTATTATGATGGTTGAGCTTTATTACCAAATAAATCCACAATTCACAGTTTTTCGTAGCCAAAATCATATTTTATGCGAAATAATATCAAACCGCAATCTAATATTCGGTGCAACTATCGATGACGCTATGCTTTGTATTTCAAAATGCAATATCGTGTTGAACTTAATGGGTAACTTAAATACGCAGTTGAAGGATCAAATAATCATACCGCATCCTCGGACCGCCCAAAGATGTTCTTACATTCCAATAAGTTATGAATTGCGTAATTTCGTCATCTGCTTAAACATTTCTATTGATCCGTATCGCTGACGTATCTCTAACGGAAAGTTTAGCATTTATTTTTCGGTTTTAACCTCATTTTATACAGTCTATCCGAAAGTTCGGATATTTATAGGACTTTTCCAGATACTTGTTTTGCATTCGGATTGGAGCCGGATATCTGATCTGATCCGAAACCGATCCGACTTTTCGGATATCTGCACACCTCTAGTTTTAACAATTCAGTATTTAAATGTCAAACAGTGATCTCCCCCACATGCACTAAGAAACACCCCCAATATACAGAGTGTGCATTCATCATGTTATGAATTCATCACTAGTAACACTTGCATCTGAAATTTTGAAGAAGTTTGAGATAAAATTCATATCTTAATAATTAACTGTTATTTATATAATTTTTTTTCAAACCCCGATCAGGAATCTGGATGATTTGGATCCGGATAAACTAGACTTTACTGTCTCTTGAATGAGTTTTTTGGGCAACACAATCGGACTAGGGGGTTTGTACCCTAGAAAAGGGTTTTTCAATTATTTATGTATAATTTTTTTAAATCTAATTTTCCTTTTTACCATTAGATTCAGCTCAAAAACACATTTAGTATTTATTTTGAATCTTACCTCTAGGTCAATTGGTTACTGAGATATTGAAAATGGTAAATACAGTACATTGTGCAATGTTAATCTTATGGAGAATATCTAAAAATCAATAACTCACTTATTTACTTAAATATTTTCCAAAATTTGGCATGCAAGTCAATATAGTTATGTTTTATCAATACATCCATAAAACCCCCAAATTTAGTGTGTCTTACAGCAGAAAACCTACACATTCATTGCCCAGAAGAGAGAATAGATTAATGAATTGGTATAACTCGCTTAGTTATTTGATAATAATTTGATAAAATCCTGTACTGAATGTGTTTTTACTTAATATAAGCACATTCCCATGTAAAAGAACCCTTATTGCAGCAAACCTGCATAGTCAGTACTATTTGATTACTAGGATGGGTATAATATAAGGTCTATTAATTTCACTCTACTCACACCAGCGTGCTGCATGCAATCTCGTTTATATTTTCAAAAATGTGATTAAGATCTAAGATTCAAATTTGGTTTTTGGTATTGATACATGAGTTCTGTTATTAGCAATGTAGAAAACGTTTAAATGTAAACTATAAGAACCTCTGCCTGTGTATAAGGCCTACTGTGATACTGTGGAGGAGGCCTCGGCACTAACAGGCATGAAGGCACATACAGTCCTGGTTGGTGATTTTAATCTCCCTGGTGTGAATTGGGGCCCTGTTGATCCTTCCTTATCTTCTTCTTTATCACATTCCGTCCATGAGGTTTCCACTTACCTGGGCTGTAAGTAATTAATAATGTACGGAATGTTAACGGCAACCTTTTGGACCTGGTCTTCTCTTCTCTTCCAGACTCTCATGTGCTATGTGATTCTGATCCGGTGATCGATATTGACCAGCATCACCCAGCTTTGAATATTGTACTAACAGCTCCTGCATTGGAAGATTCTAGTCCTGTATATGTTCCTGACTTCAAAAGATGCAATCTCAACAATGTTTTTGATAGCATCCAAGCCTTCTCTTATTTTTAACTAGCCGGAAGTACTGGAAGTACCCGTTTTTCGCACGGGCTAAAAAGGCTGAAAGGTGTAGGCTCTACTGATACATTTAGGTTATTGTTAATTAATTCTTCATTGTTTACAAAATGACAAAACACGAATGTCTACAACATTTCAAAGTAACATCTGTCAAATATTGGGAGAGGATAAGGATTAATGTAATAGAGACAGTCGTCGGAAAACACTTAAAATCTTCCATTCCACTATTTCAAATAATTCACGAATAATTTCGATCCAGTAGTTTATCTGAAAAATCAACTTTATTTCTTCTTCTTCCCGAACTGTCAAAATGTAAAGTAAACGGATGTAGACATTGAAAACTGTAAACATTGAATCCCAGGGTATTTACAGCAACCATGCCTTCTGCTTCTCGAACTGTCAAATTTTAGTGTTCACAGCTGTTGACATTCAAGTTATTTTATGTTTTCATTCTCTAAAAATCTAAACATTGAAACTTAGGACGTTCACAGGGCGTAGCCCAAGAGGATTTTAAGGAAATGAGTATGCCTATGTGTTGCATGAGTTTAAGATCTACCTTTGTGTAAAATTTTAAACCGGTCGGTTCAGTATTTTTCGCATTTACTTGCCACAACAAACCCACAAACAAACATACAGAAACCTACTCTTCTTTATAATATTATAGATATGATGGCGATGTCAACAATGCATTCTCCATGTTGACTAAAAAGATCAGGGATGTGGTATTGGTAAACAAACCATCGAGACACATTGGTTCTAAGGTTAAAAGGTCTTAATATTCAGAAGAAGATGCTGTATAGGAAGTACAAGGAGACACTTACTTGTCAATATTAATATAAGTTAGACCACATCCTCAGGCTTTGTAAAACCCAGACCTAAGCATGCTTTAACTCATACCTCAATTTCATACAAAATGTGCTCCCTAGCAACCCGAAAATTTTCTGGAGTTTTGTTAATTCTGTAAAGAGAGCATGTCCTTATCCTTCTAGAATGAGGGTCGAAGATAGATTCACAACAAATCCTTCTGATATGTGTAATTACTTTACAAATTATTTTACTTTTGAAAGACATGTTTTTTTCTTTATGGTGAGGTGGAAATTATGATAAAAATTGTTAGGGTTCTCTCGCCTTGTTTTGTAGTTTTTTTCCCCAACGGGAATTGTCACTAAAATACCTAAAGCACCCCAGGAATCCTCCTACGTTTCGCAGGACCAAGAGAAACGCTTTTGGTTTCTTGGCTACTATATGTGAGGTTTGCCTTAGCAATATCCAGGTGATCATAGCAACTTCAGGGGTACCACAGGGGTCAATTCTGGGGCACATACTGTTCCTCATCTTTATCAATGACATTAGCAACTGTATTTGTACACATTATCTCTTGTTTGTGGATGATCTTAAGTTGGACAAGGCTATTGAAACTGCACAGGACTGGAGGACTCTTCAGGATACTCTGCAGGCCATTCTACTAATTCTAATTCTTTTTTATATCACCACACAAATTATTGATTTCTAAATAATCTTAGTACGCAGGTAAAACAAATTACATTCTGTTCTCCAGATCAATGAGGCATTCGGAGCACAGACACTGGCTTGCAGGAAAGAGCTGAATTTGGACATCAATAAGCTGAATGTCAATGGAGGAGCCATAGCGCTGGGCCACCCCTTGGCTGCTTCAGGAGCCAGGATAACAGCACACCTCGTGCACGAACTCAGGTGCTAATTGTGACCCCCTCTCCCCCCCACTCTCTCTCTCTCTCTCTCTCTCTCTCTCTCTCTCTCTCTCTCTCTCTCTCTCTCTCTCTCTCTCTCTCTCTCTCTCTCTCTCTCTCTCTCTCTCTCTCTCTCTCTATCACTTTTTTGTTATAGCTAGTATTTATCAGTTTGGAAAAAAGGAGACATGCCATTGTGTTTGTTTTATATGTCATACTACGTCCATGGCAATAGCTGAAATTATTAATTATCTTGTACAGAATTTACCAAAGAATCGTTAAGGTCAAGATAAGTTGTGTCTCATAAAATTGCATTTTTAAATCAAGCATGATATCATTCTAAATTTGATTTGAAATATATTCACCAAACCCCATAAACCAACCCCCATTTACTTTCAATACTGTATGAAATTTTCGGATGTAAACATTGAAGCATTTATTGAGGCTCTTAAATCGGAGACATGGCTGCAGTTGTATATGGCCCCTGTATATTGGAAGTTTGACATCTTCCAACAAACATTGATGTACTATTTTAACTTGTGCTTCCCTAAACAACTTATTAGACGCTACTCTGGTAAAAAATGGATCCCACCTGAATTAAAATATGAAAAACAGCAAATTGTTAACCTTAGTAATATTGCCAGAGTAACCAAAATTAAACCTATGAATAAACAAGTAAAAAACTGAACAAAAATCTGAGGAAAAAGATTACCACCCTAAAAAAACAATATTATAAAGACAAAATAATAAAATCATCAAACATAACTAAAACTGTATGGGACATTATTAATTCAGAAGCAGGTAAAACTTAATTCAAGCCACAGAACATTGCTTTAAACGTAGAAAATTGTTTAACATCAGATGCAAAAGTAGTGAGTAATGTTTTAAATGATTATTTTTTTGATTTAGTTGACAATAATGTTATACCTAATTTAAACTTAGCAGACAGTTGTAAACCCGAAGCCTAAGATAGTGAACTTTCTTGTACATTTAGACTTAAGCATGTTGATGAGAAAGATGTAAATAGTATTTTAAGTAATCTGAAAAATTCTTTTGCTACTGGCTAAGGTGAACTTCCTGTGACACTCCTAAAAAAATCAAGCACTCTCTTATCTAAACCTTTAGCTCATATAATTAACTCTTCTTTTATAACTGGGATATTTCCCGATAAATTAAAAATTTCCAAATTAATACCACTTAATAAGAATGGGGACCAAAGTGATGTAAATAATTACCATCCAATAGCACTCCTTCCAGCAATATCTAAAGTTTTTTGAAAAGGCAGTCTATAATCAATTAGTAGAGTATTTAGAAAAACACAATCTTTTAGAAAATTGCCAACACAGTTTCAGGCAAGGGCGGTCAGTTATAACGGCATTTACAAATTTCACCGAATCAGTAATTGACTCCTTGGATTGTAAAGAAAAAGTAATGGGTATTTTCATGGATTTAACCAAAGCCTTTGATTCTCTGAATCACGAAATGCTTTTATCAACATTATTTCATCTTGGTATTCATAAAACAGCACTTAATTGGTTAAAAACATATTTACTTGATAGAAAACAATATGTAGAAGTAGTTTATTACAATAAACATAATATAAACATTTTTCAATAATCTAAAATTAGAACAGTTAAACATGGAGTGCCCCAGGGTTCTATTCTTGGACCATTACTTTACATTTGTTACACAAGAAATTTACCAAAATTATCAACCAATAGCCAATTATGTCTCTATGCAGATGACACAAATCTTAAAATTTCAGGGTCTTCAGAATATGAATTAGAATCAAAGTCTCAACCTGACTTACATCTGTTGACAAAATATTTCAATGGTAGGCAGTTATTATTCAATCCGAGTAAGACAAAATTCATTAATTTTAGGACTAGGCAATCAAAAACATCATATCATCTTTCTATAAAAATTAGTAAGCAAAATGGTTTGAAGTAGACCACTTAAAATTTTTAGGGTTAGAGATAGATAACAAACTTTCTTGGAATTTACTCTCTGAGAAAGTTATATCTAAAATACATCTGGGCTCTTTGCGTTATCACGACTAAAAAAGTTTTTTGACATTGATTCTTTAAAAGCAGTTTATTTTGATTAGAAATACCATAATTTAATCCATATACATACAAACGCTATCAACATTATTTTGTTTTAAACAATTTTGTATTGATATTCAATTAGAATAGTTTTAACACTGACACCATTCCTGTATATTGTATATATGCTGAAGAATAAAGATGTTTTGAATTGAATTCAAAGCAGGATTTAATTGGGTAGTTTATAATAAGTAGTATTTCTCATTTATAATTTAAATAGTATATTTCTGAGTATCTTGAGTATATTTCATAATATCTTGTAGTGTTACATAATAACAACAGAAACTATACTAAATGATTTATTCAATTTAGTGAACAGAAACAATAAAAACCATTGTTTGAAGAAATACACAAATTACCCTTCTCCATTTACCTAAATCCAGCTCCCTTTAATTTACTTCTGACATGAATCCTTCAGTGTACAAGACTTTTCAACAATGCTACCTAACACTCATGTGACCTTCCAACTCTGAAGAAAGTTTCACAACTTGGAAGAATTTGCTAAGTTAATTGAAAAAATAGAACTGCTATTCAATTTTTTTTCAATTACCTTCCAGATTTTTAATGAGTAATATGTAAATAAAGATATTTGTCTATTGTCTACTGACAAGATGTTTAGTTTAATTTCTCTAACCGTAACCTATGTTGTAGGAGGAAGAAGCTCAAGTTTGGTGTGGGATCTGCCTGTATAGGTGGCGGCCAAGGCATTGCTTTATTGCTTGAAGCAGTGTAACCAACGTTCACCACCAACAAGACTGGACAAGACTGATATTGAATTTATCATTGTTATATTGTAATCAACTATACACATAAGTATTAATTGTAAGTTAAGAAGATGGCCTTTGTCAAAATATTTCTACTAAAATACTATACCTAAAAGATGGTTGATATGTTTGATAATGTTTAAAAAAATATTTTCTGATCCAAAAATTATCAGAATACACACAGATTAGACTGATTAGAGTAAAATGTAGTCTAATGGATTAAATTTTTTAATTGGTGCCTATGTTGATTTAAAACTAGTATAATGTAACTATAAAATTTTATCATCAGTCCGTTTGAGTATCGTGATTTGGCACTTAAAATTAGCAAAAATGGCTCATGCATCCCTAGACGTTTCTGAGCCTACTGTATGTAGGTTTGCTGTGATCGGCTTTGGGCTCGTATTAAGGAACCATGATAAGAGTCGGCCGATACTTCTACAGTGACTTGTTCCCAAAGGATGCACATGCATGCTCACCCAGCATGGCCGAATATCAACCTTGCCACAGAGAACAAAGTCAAATAAGTGATACCCCTCATAATTACCTGTCAGGATTGGTGTTATTTAATCCAACCAGATTTAAGTATTTAATGTTCAATCTCACATACTTCTAAATCTTTAAATGGTTTTAAAAAATTTTTAATTCAAGTAGGCCTTCTTCTTAAAAAGTCAGATCGTTATTTTTATACAGAGTTTTAATAGATAAAATTTATACCTTGTTAATGTATCTTGAATCATCCTGTTAATCATAAATAATCGCTTAAAATGTGATAAGATTTATTATTGTCTTTACTTTCATTATCCATATAAAATTTCATCCGATCATTTTTTCATTAATTATTTTATTATAGCTAGATTATAAGTACATTTAAATGCATTTTTACAGTTTATTTCAGCACAAAAGTATATTAGCAATTGGATCTTTAGTAAATTTGATTCATATCTATTTAAAAAATAATACTTGATTATTTAACTAAAGAATTAAAAAAAATTATCAATCTTCTATCTTATATTTTATCATTATAAATCTACATGTATACAATGATCCATTGGTTTTGATTTATTTTCGTTGTCTATAGTCATCATGAAATACACCTGAGTCCCGGTAATCCATACAACCTGATAAGGAAAAAAAATACTGAGTTGAAGTTAACCTTTGAGCCGTATTTTGCATAAAAATAGTATTAACGTTTTAAATGTCATTTGAAGAATTTCGCGCACATATACATATACATATTTATAACATGATACAGATTGATTCTTAAGTCATAAATCAATAATTAAAGACATGTACTTATGCAGCATGTTTGTATTGGTGTATTCGGTAGGGTAGGTAATCTGCGGGAGAGCATCAATTGGTCTTTTTAAACCTAATATACATTTTCTGCTATATTTACAGTAGGCTGCAATAAAATTTAGTGAAAAAAAATATTTTACTCATTTGAGGTGTGATTTGTTATTTATTCCATTTACTCCACAAGCTCTGAGATATTGACGTTTTAAAACGTCATTACTCTTTAAAGAGTTAAAATCGAAGCAATGAAATCTCAACTATAAAATTTTAATCTACAATACCCTATGGGTACCCTAATTTTACATCACCGCGTACACAATGTTAATAATATAAAATAACTTACTTTTTGGAACATAAGAATTCAACTATCATTTTTTGACCTAACAAAGAAATGGGGCAATTTGGCTAAGTTGCGCCATCGTCTCATAACATAAACATCAAGCTTTCAGCAGTACACTGTTACTCAGATAGCATAGGGCGATGTCTAGCTATACAATAGATTCGGTTCTCATAGTCCAACTCTTTATCATGGCTTTTCGGTGAACTACTTAAGATTTCAGTTCACCTCCAGCAATGACCGCGATGGCATAAAAAATAGGCCTACAGACAGCACTTTTTTAGGGAATTCCCCATAGGGAAGAAGCTATTGCCGTAGGTCTCATGGTGAGCCCGGGACCATGTTATTTTTTCTTCTTTAGGTGCCCAGAGTCCAAAAACAATAGTGGTTAAAATTTTTATACATATATATGTATATATATATATATGTGTCTGTTAGCACGATAACTCTCGTAAAAATGGTCCGATCGAGACCAAATTTGGTAGAGACGTGTATTCCTACATATGCTCGGACGAGTTCGTAAACCAGACATATCGGTCAATGGGAACGGGTAGTTTGGGGGGGTTTTGTACCCCAAAATGGGGTTTTTTGCGTTTTTCACATGTAGTTTTTAAAAATTTCTAAATTTATATTTCACCATTAGAATCAGCTTAAAAAACTACACAATTAAGTTCCTTAAAGTTTTTCTCTATCTCCAACGGTTACCAAGATATTAAGAAATCTAAACACAGTACGTTGTATTGTGGGGCTCCAATGTTAATCTTATGGAGGATAGGGAAAAATTAATATTTCCCATATTAATCAATATTTTTTTATGAAACGTGATATTTAGCTTCATGTGGTTGAGATCTATCCTTTTATGCTTAAAAATCATAGTTTATGTGTTTATCATGGCAGCAAACCTGCATACTCTTTTCCCATAATAATCATATAGGGAATAGGCAAACTCCTTTATTTATGGACAGATGTTGATGAAAGTTGGTATAAATGTTAAGATAAAAATTATTTATGGTAGAAATGCCTAATTTCAGTGTTCCTCACAGCAGCAAAGCTGCTCACTCTTTGCCATGTTAATCTTATGGAGAATAGGCAAATAATTGTCACGTTTATGGACAGATTTTTTTAAAACTTATCATATATTATTTTTATATTATTGATTTGGAAATTCGCTGAGTACGCAGGTCTGCTGCGACGGGGGTATTTATCATTGTTAGTTTTTAGGTGACATATTTAATATTTATAATGAGGAGTACATAACAGATAGAATGTCTCTGCAGGGACACCTGATGCCATTCCGGCAATACATGTAGTGGACAAACCTCTATGTGAACTGTGATATTATGTAAGTTAATTGTTCTAAATACACCGTTGGGGTCTAAAATAATGGACTTTATTTATACTTTTAATGAACTTAACACTGCAGTTCCAGGTAATCCAAACAGGGTTCGGTCCCGATTAGTTCTGATTACCAGGACTCTGGTGTATATATACATAAAATTAAGTACAATATTGCCACATAACCACACCCATAGAGCCAGGTATATGTTGCTTATTGTTAGAGGCCGGAGTCACTTGTTTTTTTCAGTGACTCTTCTATATCTACTAGGGATGTGCGATGCATCGAAAATGTATCGAAATTTCAAATCGATTCGATACAGAGATAATCGAAATTCCGATGCATCGAACGAGTCCTGATGCGATCTTAATGGCATAGCTTATTCCGATTTTCAGGTTTTGAAACAAATTTATTTAATGTCTATGTTTTTGCAATCTAATCTTTTTTCCTTTTTATTTTGTTATTCAAACTGATTTTAAATCCTTTCTCAAAATCAACAAACAAGTCAGAGAAGTTTTTAACAAGACAACAACTTACAACAGTGATGATTATAATTTTCAATGGAAGTTGTTTATGGTTAGGTATTCCTCCACAGGACACAACAGGCATAAATAGTAACAAAAATACATCAACAAATACTAACAACCAAAATTGAATTCTATTTAATTAAATCATAGTTTGTTTAGTTTTAATAATGGCTCCTTTTTCATTGCAGTATGAATTATCAGCTTCCATTGCCTTCCTTGCAGCAAAAAGTAGATCCATAGTTTTTTTAATAATATTAATTTCAAAAAGTAAACCTTGAATATTTGACATTATTCTAAATTGTCTATTACAATGTACATATTAAATGTTTTATCAGTATGACAAATCATGAATAAAAACATTAAATTTGTGATTCTCAGTTAAATCGGATGTAAGCTATTATTGTTAAGAGATAAGAGGTGGACAGGTGGTCAGACAATAGTGCAGTAAGTAACAAAAAATACAACCTTAAGCCTTGCTCAGGGGGAAGGGGGTTTGTTGACATTTGGAACTGACTGAGCAACTTCATTATTTTATTTTTCGGTCAAATACATTTCTCTACATTATGACCTAGTTAAAAATTGAGTTTTATGTTTTCTCTTTAATAATAATTAATCTGAGGGGATTAAATAAGTAAGCAATCGAACTATTCATTCAATTTGTGTGTGTTTAATTAATTAAAACATTTACTTTTTAATAAGTAATGATTAGTTTTAAATAAATATTGTAACCACAACTAATTTAATTTTTAAAAGTTTTATATATTTTTTAATTTAAAAATATGAATTTGATCAGAAACTAACCATTTGAAATGGATGATACAAAAAATATTTTTTTTAAATAACAGTTTACTTCTGCTTTTATATTTTCCATGTTATTACTTTTTGAATTTGTTATTTATAGTTTTCACTACAATACTACTCATTCCCTGCAGTAATAGCTTTTATTTTTCTCATTTCCCAATTTGTTAGATATATTATTTTTTTAAACCTATACAAAAGAATTTTGAAATTTTATCAAAATTTTAAAAATATAGATATATCTGTTTTTGTCATACAATAGTTAAACCAGTTTTTTATTTAATTGAGTAGTTTATAATAGATATATAATATATTTTGACTATTTGCAGATTTACATTAATTTTTTAAAATAATTCTTGTTTAGTCTTGTCAAGGCTAGCTATACAAATTCCAAGTTATTAAAAATTTTATCGAATCTTGGACCTAATCTTGGAAATACCTTAACAAAAATCTTTGGAACTTGAAAGTTATCAAACTAAAAATTGTCTAAAAAAATCTAAAAAAAATTATCTCAAACTAATTATGAACTGCACAATTTATTGAATAGTCTAATAATATATTTTTTTGTTTAAATTCATTGTTTTTTTATCATCTTCTGTTATGTGATTTCCGTTTTACAGGAAATCGTGTTGTGTGTTTGTCGTGTTGTATCGAATCTAATCCCATCGATTTGTATTGGAATTCTTTGAATCGCATCGTTGTATTGAATAAAAAAATTTTTTGCTGCATCACACACCCCTAAAATCTACATCATTAATATGCAATATCCCTGCTTATTATGTTCACACTGATCTTCCCTTGAGTAGCTCATCAAGCAGGACATTGCATCTAACTGAGATATAGCTTCAAAACTAGATTCTCTATTGGAGTCCCTGGTCAGCTGGCAAGGGCCTAGCTGGTAAAAGTCCCTTAGTAGTAGTAGTGCCAGTTGGTGACCAGATAGAGCCATGCTGCTGTCTTGGGGAATAGATAGATGCTCGCCAATAGGAAACTCTGATTATCGTTGGAAATGCTAGCTGATGAGATAGCCACTTTCAATAAACTGGTTAGCTTGAAGACTAAAGTCCTCAGAAAATGCTGACCTTAGTGGTAAACAATGCAGCAATCTCCTTGCCTTCAGTCCAAGATTAGACTTGAAGTGCAAGGTTTCAACATTGAACATGAAGCTGTCAACTTTGGTCAGTTTTTGTTTCGAGTGAGTAGAAGATGGCTGCCCTTCCCTCACTTTGTTTGCCAAAGAGAGTAAATAAATATTGCTGACAAAGGAGTTATAAATTGGAAATCGGCAATCCATTACACTGTACTATTATGAATTATGACTGATCGAGACTGACATTTTGATTTGTTCTCAGTAATGAGAGGGCGTTTTGGACATTGATATTACATTTAGTCCGGTACTTAAGACTAAGAGAGTACACGAAATCTCTTATTAGGCCTGGTATTCCGACTGCAGAGCAATATCTCATAGTACTAAACTACTATTTGAGAAACAATAATTATATTGAGCTTTATAAAATGTAATACCAATTGATATTGGAAATAAATATTTTGATTTAGTGATTTTTTTAGCACAAAATTACTTCAAATTTATTTACTTTTATGGAAAAAAAATTTAAAACGCATAAACCCTGATAATGGGTAATAATTGAAAACATAATTGAACATAACATTATATTTTAAAATAAAATTGGTAAATACTTAACATATCTGCAGTGAGAAACTTCTAGTGTGGATCATGGTGATTTCCTAGCTTAGTACTATTGTATTGCAGGTCTGCCTCAACCAATGAATTGTCGTCATCGGTGAAAGCGTCTTTCTCCAAATCTTGTGTTATGCTACTATTGGCAGAGACACTGTCATCTACTGTCTCTTGCCCATTCTTGATTTCCTGCAGAACACCGTTAATTTATATTATTAAACCCAAAGAGTTTACATTCTTACCTGAGAGATTACTTGTTGGCTGATTGAATGTGGCCACTCAATGCCATGTGACTAACTAGTGAAGTTAGGTTGATATTAAATACTGACCTATCATAATATGCATAGGTTCTTAACAATGACAAAATGGACAACGGGAAAATAAATAATAAACCAATTCATTGCATTTTGTTTTAGATAGTTAATTTCTGTTCTTATAAATTTACTGTGGGAAAACTAGAGGTAGGAGGACCTTAAATAACTGACTGGCTTGGGTGGAAGTTGACGGCATTTGTAGGCCTGATTGGGATTACAGTGGACACCTGTTTTGCTTCTTTTACCATTGTATGGTTAAGGGACAGAGGGCATGTTTTGTCTTGTTTTGTTTATACTGAATATTTTAAGGAGAACTATATGGTAATTACATCATTCAGTTAAAGGGGAAAATATGTATAGTGGTTCTAGGGTTAATGATATCCTGTGATTTTGTGACAATTTAATCATGGTATTCATTAAGGTTTTCACTTAGCCCTACTAAAAGCCATATTTTTTGTAATATACCGTATTTACTTGTTTTGAAGGTTCTGCTGGAGGGGGTGGTGGTGGTCTCTTTTTCCGGGTTTTTGGGCGTGCACCAAGTTGTACAAGGCTCTCATATTCTGGGGTAGTTGGAGAGCAGGAATCAGTCTCTGTACACTCAGAATCCAGGTTCAATGACTTTCTCAGTTGTCCATTTGTTTTCTCTCGTTGATCTTTCGTATTATTTACCTCATCAACTGTAAATTAAATTATATTTACTTGTAAACAATTGATATTATAATTTTTTTAGTTGAAATTTTTGATCGTCATTTTATGGAGAATCTTTGAACATTGGGAACTAACAAGTTGTATGAAGGTTGAAAGAACTAATGGCATAGCTACAATTGGGCAATACCTCGGTGGCTCTGAGCTTTGAAGGTCCCAAAAAAAAAGCTATATAAAAGGGGGTCATCTTAAGGCTTTTGCGCAGAGACTTCTTGATGTCTAGCTACAGCACTGGAAAGAACCGAAGATAGTGTTAGATGAAAACATTTTTCCTTTAGCTAAGGCTGGCTCAAAAATTTAGGTGAATTAAATGACTTAATGCAGATAGCCAACAGCAAGCTGCAATAAATTGCAAACATATTTTAATAGAAATTTAGATATGAGATAAAACTTATTTTAAGAAAAACCCTCTTAAAGTTGTTTGTTGTTTTAAATGATAATTCGTTGGGCTGAAATTAATTTTACATATAGGTATATATATCTATAAGAGAGTGACACTTTTGCTTATTGCCCTATGTTCAGTGGCGTAGTCCTAAAAAAAGCTGTGCCGGAGCGGTCCTTCCCAGGAAGGCCATTAATCTTGGGGGGGGGGGTAATGGGTAGTCAAAGTCTGCAACTTCCTGCGTCATTGCATGGTCAAACGCGTGGAATTGTGTACAATATTTATTTATTTAAAGAAGAATTACATAAACCGAAGTTTAATTTTGCTAAAGCGACTAGTGATGCTCCTGGGGTATCTGTTGTATTCATGCAAAGTATTGCAGTCAAAGGCAAACGGACCCCTTTTTAGTAAGGGTTCGCCTTCTTTTTTAACCCAAACTGGCGAGTGCAGGTCAAGGAAGAAGAACATATTTTGTAGATGAGTTTACCCACCACAAAATACGGAGGAAAATCCTCAAATTTTATTTTGTAAAAAACACCGCAACTTCATCGAAATTAAAAGCTGTTTTGTAGGAAGAGGGTGTGTTGAAATAAATATGTAAGACGGAGATTAAAATGAATAGGATTTAAATGGTTTGAGTCTGAAAATACAAATAATCTCAACAGTTCTTAATCAGCCTCAAGTTTGTTGTAAAAGTAAATATATTTTTGAATTAAAAACCTAGATACACTGTACTATAAAAATATATATAGTCTTCAAGTAAGCCCTAGTGTCTGATTCTGGTGTTACGATGTTGTTAGGTTAGGGATAATGTAAAACGCCTAAAATTGCCTCGATATTGCGTGTTGATAATGAAATGATTCGAGCGACTCGCTTACCTACCGCGCTCTATAAATAGGCAAAGTACAAAAGTATAAAAATCTGAGCTTAGGCTGCACGAGCAGTGCCGGAGCGGCGCTCCGGCTCCACTACACCACTGCCTATGTTACTGATCATATTAAGTTATGAACATGACATTAATTTTCACTGAAAAATTTGCTCAACATCCGAGACCAGACAACCATAATAATTGTCCCCAAGGAAACTTAGTGATCTGACAGGTAACCTAATGAATTTGAAACCTAAATGAATGTAGTTAGTTATCCTATGACTTAAGATCAGAAGATAGAGCTTCCTGTCAAGTACTAAAAGAGTTCAGAATCCCCTTCCCAAAATGATATTTAGGTTTAGAAAAATATTACAATGATATTGTGTTTAAGGATTGTTTAATATGACAACAAAATATTATACATTCAATTTTATAGCTTCACATGTGTAAACTAACTGATACAAGTTATTTACTAATATTCTATTATTTATTCCCTGGACTTCATAATTTCTTTTCGTAGAAGTTTAGAAACTAAATTTCATCACAATGCAGGTTAGCCAACTCATATTTATTCTATTTGGTTTAACAGTTGCTACACTTATGTATGCTTCTTATATTTACTGATACGCCGAAAAGAATTAAAATATTAAAAATCAACTTAAAAGGGACAGTTTCCTACCTATGAAGTATGTTGCGCAACCTGCTCTGTGTTTAAGTGAACAATGACCAACTACTGGTTGCATTGAGATTGTCTTTCTACCTCCACAGTCAACCAACCAAGTAGTCAATGCCACCAGTAGTTGGTCATTGTTGCGGCAACACTGTTAACTTAGTCATGGAGCATGTTGCATAACACACTGCGCAGGTAGGAAAACGCCCCCTTACCACATTATCAATTAATAACATTGTTCAATTTGTGGGAGTTTAGTTGTGAATGTATAGTACTATAAGATTTTACTGCCTAATTGAAGTGATTAAAGGGTTAATGCTGTGGACTTTTATAATATTTACTTTTGTAAAACAAAAAAATACTTTTAAAGGGTTGAAGGTTGTAATGGAATAAAAGAGTGTACTCCTGAAAATTTGAGATGGAATTTAAATCACGTTTATAACCATACAAATTTAATGTTGGTTAATTTTGGTAATAAATTGAAATAAATTTTTTCCAACAATTATTTCTGAGAGATATTTAATATTCTTAATACACAAATCTTAAAGGGAGTCTTAAAAAGCACATCATAGAACTGATAAGTTTCATTAGAAAATGGTTCACATTGATTAAGATCAGTTTTTTTTCATGAGGAGTGAGTGTAAAAAACATTCCTCTACGAGTTAAAACCTCTTAAACCTACCCCAAGCTCTACATAAGATTATGGTTGTCTTAACAGTTTATATTCATTATACTTAAAAAATTTTTATTATTTTCTTACTGTTTGGTTCTTGCGGATTTACAGATCTTGAGAAAACTTGCTGTCTGATTTTCTCCTTTATTTTCGGGGAGACTATTCTATAGTTGAAGTCCTCACGTAAACTATTACTTCTTGGATGTATATTGGCTTCATTGAAGGAACTTGAGTGTTCCAACCGCTTCTTCTTCTTGGTAGCAAATCTCTCTACTGCTGTTTTCAAAACAGATAATCTTCTCACAAGTTTTCCTTTAGGAGATATATTTAAGGCTGCCCTGAAATAAGAAGAAATAAATATTACATTCTTTAAAAACGGTTTATGTTTTATAACTTTATAAAAATCTCTACAGTATTTTTGATTGTTTTCAAAATAAAAGTATATATCTTACCTAGAAATCGTACAAATGAAATAAAATACTTCACCCTTTTATTGATTCTTTCCGTCTATAAATTTATCATACAGAAGCTAATACCACCCTACAAAAATATACCCATTTATTTCATTGCTTTCATGGTCCCTCATTATATTCATTAAAAAGTTTGTTTAAAATAAATTTGCTTAATAATGTTTTAAGCCCTATTTCATTTCATGAGAGTGATTTGTAGTTCTATTACTGACCTATTTGAATGGAAATGTCTAATCTATATAAACATTTACACAAAAACCTTATCAAATAGTACTTTATGACTGTATTAAGTCTTTAGTCACTTATTCAACAAATATCAAGATATCTGTTGCCTGTATACATGTATATGTATACAGGGTGTTCATTAAAGTCGGGGACAAACTTCGAGGGGTGATAGTACTCATCAAAATAAACAAAAAATCACCTATAGCCATTTGTCGAAAAATGCTTCGTTTAGCCACTAGCCGCCATTTTGTATTTTTTACAAAAAACTTTATATATCAAGAACTATTTAAGATACAGAAACTAAACTTTGCCTACATATTTATTGGTCAAAGATGAAAATATTTTCAAAGTATCAATCAATTTGCATTTATATTTTCAAAATGGCGGCGTTTAAAAATATTTTAATTAAAATAACAAAAAAACTATTAACTTTATAAAATTTTTACAAGATACAAAAAAGATTGGAATTTTAATTTTAAATCGAACGGTACTTTGGTGAATGAAATCCGTCCACGGATAACCGAGAAAATGCAGGTTTAATGTTACATTAAAGGGCCCGTGCGCCACCGCAGCGCGGTCGTGGCAAAGAAGCCGCGTTGTGCCAGCTGAACTCAGCTTCTTAGCCACGGCCGCGCCGCGGAGACGCACGGGCCCTGTAATCTAACGTTAAAAGTGCATTTTCTCGGTTATCCGTGGACGGATTTCGTTCACCAAAGGACCGTTCGATTTGAAATAAAAATTGCAATCTTTTCTGTACCTTATAAAAACTTTATAAAGTTAATGGTTTTTTTGTTATTTTAATTAAAATATTTTTAACCGCCACCATTTTGAAAATATAAATGCAAATTAAACGAAACTTAGAAAATATTTTCCTCTTTGACCAATAAATATGTGTTTAAAGTTTGGTTTCTGTATCTTAAAAAGTTCTTAATATATAAGATTTTTTGTAAAAAATACAAAATGGCGGCTAGCGGCTAAACGAAGGATTTTTCGACAAATGGTTATAGGTGATTTTTTGTTTATTTTGATGAGTACTATCACCCCTTAAAGTTTGTCCCCGACTTTAATGAACACCCTGTATACATTTTTGAACAATTGGTGGTTTTGGTATCCCAGGACCTAAAAACAAAAAAAATTGTCGTAGGTCTACATCATGTCATGACGACCAAAGTCTTATATGAAGTATATAAGTTCATTCATTAGAAATAATTCCTTAAAACTGAATTTTTCTGATTTGTCAATAATCAATTAGAATGATAAATGTTAATAGATTTAATTAAGATACCTTAAAGCAATGGACCCATCAAAAATTTATCCAACATCCTCAAAAGTAAGCTGAAGATGTAGACTTAAACACTACCTAATATTATAAGTGTTTGAAAGTATAAAACCACCATATATTGTAAACATAAAAAGTAGAGAAAATATTAATTAACACGTCATTCAACTGAAATTCAAATATAACATATTTTGTAATCTCTCAAGTAACTTTAAGGGGAAAATGTGTTTATCATTTAAATCATACTTTTTAGCTAATTTCCTACAGGGAAGAAGCCATTACTGTAGTTCTCATGGCAAGACCTAAGCCCGGAACTATGTTACTTTTAGTGAATTTCCCATGGGGAAGAAGCTATTACCGTAGGTCTCATGGCAAGATTTAACCCCAAGACCATGTTATTTTTTCCTCTTTAGGTGCCTAGAGACCATAACAAATAGTCATTAAGATTTATATATATATATATATATGTGTGTGTGTGTGGGTGTGTGTCTGTGAACACGATAACTCTCGTAAAAATGGTCCGATCGAGACCAAATTTGGTAGAGACATGTATTCCTACAAATGCTCGGATGAGTTCGTAAACCAGACATATCGGTCAATGGGAACGGGTAGTTTGGGGGGGTTTTGTACCCCAAAATGGGGTTTTTTGCGTTTTTCACATGTAATTTTTAAATATTTATAATTTTATATTTCACCATTGGAATCAGCTTAAAAAACTACACAATTTAGATCTTTCAAGTGCCCCAAGTATTTTGGGGCTGCAATGTTAATCTTATGAAGGATGAAAAAAATTATTATAAATAAATATTTTTGGATTGACCTTGCTATTTACATTCATGCGGTTGAGATCTTATGCTTCAAATGCTTAAATTCATAGTTTATGTGTTTATCATTGCAACTAACCTATACATACCCTTTTCCCATTTAAATCATATGGAGAATAGACAAACTCCTTTATTTATGGACATATGTTTATGAAACTTGGTATAAATGGTCAAAGTAAAAATATTTTCGGCTAAAAATGCCTACTTTCAATATTCCTAACAGTAGCAAACCTGCATACTATTTCCCATGTAAATCTTATGGAGAATAGGAAAATAAATCTCATATTTATCAACTTAAATTGATAAAAATTGTCATATATATTATTATTATTATATTATTTATTTTGAAATTTGCTGAGTACCTAGGTCTACTGCGATAGTGGTATTTTGTTTTGAGGTGCCTAGAAACCTAAAACCAAAATCGTTAAAAATTAAATATAATACATACTGTATAAGTATATGAGTGTGTGTGTCGATGAACACGCTAACGCTAGTAACAATGGTCCAATAGAGAACAAATTTGGTAGATATCAGTTAACCAGATAGGAGTATTTTGGGAGGGTTTGGTATCCCAAAAATGGGTTTTAGCGAATTTCCCATAGGGAAGAAGCTATTACCGTAGGTCTCATGGTGAGACTTAAGCCCGGGATCATGTTATTTTTTCTTCTTTAGGTGCCCAGAGTCCAAAAACAATAGTCGTTAAAATTTATATATATATATATATGTGTGTGTGTGTCTGTGAACACGATAGCTCTCGTAAAAATGGTCCGATCAAGACTAAATTTGGTAGAGACGTGTATTCCTACAAATGCTCGGACGAGTTTGTAAACCAGACATATCGGTCAATGGAAACGGGTAGTTTGGGGGGGTTTTGTACCCAAAAATGGGTTTTTTTGTGTTTTTCACATATAATTTTTAAATATTTCTAATTTTATATTTCACCATTGGAATCAGCTTAAAAAACTACACAATTTAGTTCCTTAAAGTTTTTCTCTATCTCCAACGGTTACCGAGATATTTAAAAATCTAAACACAGTACGTTGTATTGTGGGGCTCCAATGTTAATCTTATGGAGGGTAGGGAAAAATTAATATTTCCCATATTAATCAATATTTTTTTATGAAACTTTATATATTTATATATTTATTTATATATTTTTTATTATGAAACTTGAATATTTAGTTTCATGTGGTTGAGATCTATCCTTTTATGCTTACAAATCATAGTTTATGTGTTAATCATGGCAGCAAACCTGCATACTCTTTTCCCATATTAATCATATAGGGAATAGGCAAACTCCTCTTTTTATGGACAGATGTTGATGAAACTTGGTATAATTGGTTAAAATAAAAATTATTTATGGTAGAAATGACTACTTTCAGTGTTCCTCACAGCTGCTAACCTGCACACTCTTTCCCATGTTAATCTTACAGAAAATAGGAAAATAATTCTCATGTTTACGGACAGATTTATTATAAAACTTGTCATATTTTATTATTATTATATTACTTATTTGGAAATTCACTGAGTACGTAGATCTGCTGTGACGGGGGTATTTTCAAATTTCTAAATTGATGTTTTACTATTAAAATTAGCTCAGAAACTACACAATTTTGTCCTTTCCAGTTTTTCTCTATCTGCAACAGCGGTTACCGGGATGTTAAACAATCTAAACCGAATACATATTTAGGGGCTCCAATGCTGATCTTATGGAGGGTAAGGAAAAATTAATATTTTACTTATTAATCAGTATTTTTTATGAAACTTATGTATTTAGTTTCATGTTGTTAGGATCTATCCATTTATTCTTAAAAATCATAGTTTACAGAATGTGTCTATCTGTCATGGCAGCTAACCTGCATACTCTTTCCCATGTTAATCTTATAGAGAATTGGTAAACTCATTTATTAATGGACAGATATTGACCAAACCTATTATATATTTTTATTGATTTGGAAATTCGTTGAGTAAGCAGTTTTGATGTTCCTGGAGTCCAAAAACAAAAGTTAAAAAAATTATATGTATGTATGTGTGTGTGGTCTATTAAAAACAACATAATTTAGTATTTTAAAGTTTTGCTCTACCTTCAATGGTTACTGAGATATTAAAATGTCTAAACACAGTACATTGTATTTTGGGGCAATGTTCATTTTATGGAGGACTTCGCTCGCCCCAGGCCCTTGTGGTTGTTGTCTACAGTCCTTAGTAGTTAGAATACAGTTAATTGCGGTGCAGGGAATGATTGCGGTGAAATTCCTATAAACTTAAATAACGTAACACAGTAGAAAAATGTGCAATAATAAGTCACAGTTAAAAAATGTAAACTGTTTAGTCACTCGCATATGTAACTCTAAAGCCAAATTGTAAACAAGATAAAAAACATAAAATACCCCTGTCGCAGCAGACCAGCATACTCAGCGAATTTCAAAATAAATAGTATAATAATAATATAGGTATTACAAGTTTTATAAAAATCTGTCCATAAACATGAGAATTATTTGCCTATTCTCCATAAGATTAACATGGGAAAGAGTATGCAGGTTTGCTGCAGTGAGCAGTACTGAAAGTAGGCATTTCTACCATAAACAATTTTTATTTTTAACATTTATACCTACAAACTTTCATCAACATCTGTCCATAAATAAAGGGGTTTGCCTATTCCCTATATGATTAACATGGGAAAAGAGTATGCAGGTTTGCTGTCATGATAAACACATAAACTATGATTTTTAAGCATAAACAGGTGTATCTCAACCATATGAAGATTGAGTACCAAGTTTTATCCAAAAATATTGATTCATATGGGAAATATTAATTTTTTCTTATCCTCCATAAGATTAACGTTGGAGCCCCAAAATACAACATGCTGTGGTTAGATTTTTTAATATCTCGGTAACCGTTGGAGATAGAGAAAAATTTAATTGTGTAGTTTTTTATGCTAATTCTAATGGTGAAAGATAAAATTTTAATTTTTTTAAAATTACATGAAAAACGCAAAAAACCCAATTTTTTAGTACAAAACCCCCTCAAACTTCCTGTTCCCATTGACCAATATGTCTGGTTTACAAACTCGTCCGAGCAAATGTAGGAATACATGTCTCTACCAATGTCTTTGGTCTCGGTCGGACCATATTTACGAGAGTTATCGTGTTAACAGATACACACACACACACACACACATATATATAGCTATATATATATATATATATATATATATATATATATATATATATATAACTACTAATATAATATATATATAAGTAGTTATAAAAGTCATTTGGCACTTATGAAGAATATATATATATATATATAAACAAATCCATAAAGTCCAAGTCCATAAATAAAGGAGTTTGCCTTTTCTCCATATGATTAACATGGGAAAAGAGTATGCAGGTTTGCTGCCATGATAAACACATAAACTATGATTTTTAAGCATAAATGGATAGATCTCAACCAGATGAAGCTAAATATCAAGTTTTATCCAAAAATATTCATTAATATGGGAAATATTAATTTTTCCCTATCCTCCATAAGATTAACATTGGAGCCTCAAAATACAACGTACTGTGTTTAGATTTTTTTATATCTCGGTAACCGTTGAAGATAGAGAAAAACTTTAAGGAACTTAATTGTGTAGTTTTTTAAGCTGATTCCAATGGTGAAATATAAAATTAGAAATTTCTAAAAATTACATGTGAAAAACGCAAAAAACCCCATTTTGGGGTACAAAACCCCCCCAACTACCCATTCCCATTGACCGATATGTCTGTTTACGAACTCGTCCGAGCATTTGTAGGAATACACGTTTCTACCAAATTTGGTCTCGATCGGACCATTTTTACGAGAGTTATTGTGTTCACAGACACATATATATATATATAACTCTTATTCACAGTTATTCACAGTTAATTCATTATGACGGAGTCATAGCTTATCTTAACAAACAGATTATGTGCATTAGTGCACTCTAAATATTAAAAAATTAACATAAAATAATATATTTATTTTACATATATATATTTAAATAAATTAACATCTTGCCATAAGACAGTTTTTAAATTAATTAGAAAAATTAACAAATTTATTTTAATAAAACATTTATGGGAAATAAAAATTTTAATATCCATAATTAATATAACACTGAACAAAAAGTTTGCCTTTTATTTATTAATCTTCTACCATGTTGTAGTCAATAAATTTTAATTGAATTTAATACATCAATTATTAATTGTTTGTTAATGGCTTAACAATACACGAATACATCTATCAAAACACGGAAGATTTTAAATACTTTTTTCTTTTATTTCGGACTATGTTATCCTTAAGTTTTTAAAAATTGTTTAGTAACCTGATAATTTGCATTTATTTAATTAATAAATAAAAATAAATGCATAACCTCTATATTGTTCCCCACAGTCTTTAATAAGAACTGTAAAAAGTTATAAAATTTTTGGTGTATTGTTTAAATTTTATTATAATAATGTTAAAATTTTTAGTAAAACTTAATTTACAAGAAAACACGTTTTTGACATGGAACTATCTAGACCATTTTCTAGAATTAGTTATTTCCAAAATTTGGTCTCGGTGCCATTTTACGAGATTGTGTCAAATATATATATATATTATACATATATATATATATATAAATTTTAACGACTATTGTTTTTGGTCTCTGGGCACCTAAAGAAGAAAAAATAAAATGGTCCCGGGCTTAACTTTTGCCATGAGACCTACGGTAATAGCTACTTCCCTATGGGAAATTCGCTAATATATTTGTATTGCAAACATAACAAAGCATATTTGTATTGTATTGTAAATGAACAAAATAAATTTAGTTTGACATTAAATAAAATCAACAATAATAAAGTTGAGTGATTTAAATAAATTGACCATTGCATTCAGTGATATCTCTTATCAGAATCGCAAAATGATGTTTCAAATTAGACTGGCCCAAAGGTCTCCTCACCTCCATGACCTGTTGCTCAACAGCAACATTCATTCGGTTCATTAGATAGCAAATATCATTTCAATCAAAGATTACAATTGACATACATACATACATATATATATATATATATTATTATTATTAATTTTTAATATTTAGAGTGCAACTAATGCACACTTATCTCTTGTCCCTTGTTAAGATAAGCTATGACTCCGTCATAATGAATTAACTGTGAATAACTGTGAATAAGAGTTATCTAGAATGATGTCACCAGTAAACTTACTTCGATTGACATCATCGGTTTTGCTGATATCTGTCATGAGGCAGATTAATATTAAGACGGCTGGTTTTGTAATATATGCTTTAGAACTCAAAACTATATTGGCTATGCTGAAAATAGCAATTTTTATTCTTCTATTTTTCTTTTTTCATCCTAAAAATGTAAGTCCATTAGAAATAACAAAGCTGCTTCTGGAAATAATGAGAATTTGGGAGTGCAGCTGCTTTGCCAAGAATCACAGAAAATGTTTCATTAGTAAAATGTGTGTCCTAAGATGAACCACTTAGCAGAAAGGCAATGAACAGGTGTATATTATTTGTATTTTTATCGGCCCATATTAAATACTAGCTGACCCGGTGAACTTCGTAACGCCTGACTGTAAATACATGTTAACTTTAATATTGGCCATGCTCTAAAGTCGAATACCGTTACGGCTTCATTGTGAAAGGTTATATATTCTGGGTCGTGGCATAGTGAATAACAATACTGAAACGATAAGACATATTAATAACACTCCCATAAAAAAAATAAATCTGATGGGATTAATTCACAATTTTCAAATCCAAACCAAACCTAACTGTAATATGAATTTTATAGGAAAGATACACAACAGCTGATTATTATAATAAGCGTAATATATATATATATATATATGAATATTATAATTTTTTTTTATTTGGCCAACATATAAACACGTGACTTTTAATCAGATAGAAAAATAAAAGTATAAATAAATAATCACCCAAAACCGTAAACTATTAACGTGGCGAATAAAGCTGTTCATTTTGTACAGCACATATATTCACTCTATAGTTTTACATTAATGCATGATTCAGATGACATTGGATAGTAAAGCATTGCTAATGGCAAGTAAACCAATCAGCTGTAGCTAAGAAATCAAATGTTTTTATTGTAGACAATTTGTAAACAAACTTACTCTCCATAAGATTAACATTAGAAATTTAAAACGCCACCTAAAAACCTAATTTAAAACCTATGGGGTTTTTGAAAATATTTTGTCACTAAAATCTTCCCGGACACATATTAACTTCCTAAAATTTCATGGCGATCAGATGAGTAGTTTGGCAACGCATAAAGGACATACTTACATACACACATTCAATTTTATATATAAAGATACTTAATAAGTCGTAGAAAAAATTGTCATAGGTGAACAAAACAATCATGGGAGAAAATTATAACTTGGAGACGCTTGATAGTAGGTAAGTAAAGTAAAGTAAAGGTGTATGGGAGTATGAAACTTGATCGCGTTAGCATTTATTCCAAATGAACACATATCCACCATTACCTTGCATCACCTAGGAAGACGAAGGCGGAATAGTAAAGGTGTAAAATTTTTCCGTCGCAGCAGACCTGCATACTCAGCGAATTTTTAAATCAATAATATGACAATAGTAGTACAAATATGTGACAAGATTGATCAATCAATACCTGTTGATAAATTAGACTATTTGCTTATTCTCCGTAAAATTAACATGGGAAAGAGTATGCAGGTTTGCTGCCTTGAGGAACAGTAAAAGTAGGCATTTTTACCATAAACAATTTTTATTCTGACTACATATCAAGTTTTATCATTATCTGGACATACATAAAGGAGTTTCCCTATTCTTTATAAGATTAACATGGGAAAGAGTATGCAGGTTTTCTGCTGTGAGGAACACAGAAAATATGATTTTTTAGCATAAGCGTATGTATCCCAACCACATGAAGTTAAATACAAAGTTTGATCCAAAAAACCGTTCGAGATAGAGAAAAACTGTAAGAAACAAAATTCTGTAGTAAAATTTGAAATTTTTAAAAATGACATGGGAAAAATGCGAAAACTCCATTTTTGAGGTACAAAACCCCCCCCAAACTACCCGTTCCCAAGGACCGATATGTCTGGTTTACAAACTCGTCCGAGCAAATGCAGGGATACACGTCTACTACATTTGGTCTCGATCGGACCATTTTTACGAGAGTTATCGTGTTCACACACACACACACACACACACACACACACACACATATATATATAAAATTGTATTAAGTCATTTGACACATTTCTACAATCAAGATATATATATGTATGTATGTATATAAATTTTAACGACTTTTGTTTGTGCTCTCTGGGCACCTAAAGAAGAAAAAATAACATGGTCCCGGGCTTAAGTCTCACCATGAGACCTACGGTAATAGCTTCTTCCCTATGGGAAATTCGCTAAAATGAGTGATTTAAATCTGTAAAGTTTCCTACAGAGGAACTGAAGGCTCCAATACCCTCCACATGCATGATCAGTTTTGGTTTACATCAATCCAATTGGAAAATTGGATTAATGTAATAAAATTTCACTATTAAATTGTTGATTGTTAAATCAGTCCATCATTCCGTTTTTTTGCTGCAGCACAGTCCAAATATTGCATACAGACCACCTGACCATTTACCTGTAAGTTCGAACTGACAGGTACAACTGATAGTTCTAACTAATTGTCTATAGGGTAAGAACAGAAGTGTATGGTATTAAAAATATGCTAACGCTTTAGTCACTCTAATTTGCATGGCTTGTTTACAGTGGTGTCAATATTCATTTAAGAGACAATCACAAAAATTTCCACATTCTTTCTCTAACAATGCAGAATCATAAATTTGAAATATTAACACAACAATACTCTTTTTAAGAGTGTCATCAGATTTGGTGTCTTTTTAACGATTTTAGAGGGAGTTATTTAATAAACCCTTAAGTCTTTGTTACTAATTAAGTAAGCTGGTCCATAGACCAGTTATATATATATATATATTCATCATTATTTCAAGCATTGTAAGTTTTATAATCTTGTAAACAAAAGTATTCATGTAGTATCTTCATAGTGGGTGATTTTTAACACCTCATAACCTTATATCTAAAGTTTCAATTGTTTGTAAAATAAAGTAATGCTATTCTTTCTTGTCTTCTCTTTAATTTGCCTTCAACGTCTCTAAAATCATGCATTAATTATAGCTGGAAAATTTAATAAAGTACCTACATGCAAATATTTTTACATTTTTTGATTAGGATGGGTGAGTACCCCAAACGCCACCCCCTTGTGCCCCCTTGAAGATAGGTACTGGAGCCGCCCCTGGCTTTGGGAGTACATGTTTTACTTTTACTCTCTACCACATATACGTTAATTTAATGATAAAGTATTGCTTTCATAAAAAATTTTAAATTGGATTTTTCAGGGGATAAATCCATTTCGGGGTTCTCTGAACCCAAATAGTGTTGTTTTCGAAGAGATATATGTAATCATGTATTACATGTATGAATGTATAACATGTATCACTCATATTGAGCGTTTGTTAGTTTAATTGAATGGGATGGTGGTATCATCCTGTAATCCAGCTACTTGGAGGTCACGAATTGAGGATAGTTGTGAGGGATTGTCGGTGGGTGTAGTGTTCTGTCGTGTGGATTAACGTCCGCATTATTGAATACTACGTTAATCCGCGAAGACCATCATCATAATTAGACCAATTCGTAATTCAGAGGCCGTGGTTCGAATTGCTCGTTAAACTGCGGGTCCCTTGGATGCCATTGGCTGTTGGGCTATTAATAATTAACAGTTCGTCTAAGGAACATGTCAGCCTTAGTCAGTAACAAGACTACAAGATCGCGCCACAATCATCTTACATTCAATCCTCATTTATACTTGGCTTAAAATACCTACCTTATGGTAAATGGTCGCCATTTAAAATAATCTAATCTAATTAGTCTATTAATAACTAAATCAACAAATTTAGCATCCTTGACCGTGTAAAGTTTCACTTTACTCCGCATGCTTAGATTGTGAGATGGTGGGCTGAGTGTTCTCAATTACTGAATATAATTTAGCACAGCAACAAAATTTATACCATTATATTTATTTTTAAAAAGGTTTTAATTATGTACAAATCATTTGTTGTTTAGAGTTTTACTTTGACTAATATTTCACACACCCGTGATGAATGTGGCCCTCCAGCGGTAGGTGGGGAATAGGCCGTCCTCTCAGTCTTCATCGGTAGCTCACCTGGCTTTGGTTGAGCTACTCAGTTCACCCACCTTCGACCAAGCACTATATATCCCTTCTTCCAACTAGACATATCTGCATAAAGCCATCCACTACACTCTGACTTTGACCCCTTCTCTGCGCCGCTTCATCCACGCTGTTCTACCTTTTCACCCCCCTCCAATTCGAATTTTGATCTGCGGTCAGAAGAGCGTTGTCTGCTTTCTTCTGCCGCCCTCGGATGAATATGCTGTGAGTGGCCCCGGCAGCCATGTTCTCTAAAATTCTGAGTTAGGACCACCGGTCCAATCAGATTCGGTTCTGATTTAGTTTCAATCATACAGTATATCAAATATTTTTTCAAATTAAAACTTGTAGTTCGTTTACATTGATCATTGATTTTAAAATTATACTATATTAAAACGTTTTCTTAACGTAAGCAAAAATATTACCGTACTAATGATACTGTATTAAAAATTGTCTAGTCAAGGCCTAATCTAATTCGTCTGATCTAATATCAATATGCAACAATAAATAATTGAATGACAGTTTACTGTCACTTTTTATTTTAATTATCCTTTTTTAATTATTTTTATTTCATACGACCCATACGAAGAATGGTCAAGTGCCCATTGCGTAGAGTCGAATCATTGTAGTATAGGCCTATATTAACAAACCAGCAAGAGAAGTCCGGTGAGTGACAGATCACAAACACGTCCTGTCTCTTGTCTGGACCCTACAATAACCCAGATATACGGGCTATTAAATCTCCTTTCATAACTCATTCGAATCAATCAGACGAAATAATTCAACCCCAAACTCTTATAGGCCTACAGTACAACTTCACCCTTTACCTCTTAATGGAGATAAATTATAATTAAGTTATAGCTTTATAAATCTACTGCAGTTCTTTGCAATTAATTGCTATTCTTCTTTCATTCGTATTTACTTGCTCATTAATATTTTGTTTGATGCACAATAATTATATGACGTTTTTAAATTTACAGTTGCATAAGGCAGAAATATTCAGTTGAGACTTTAGTCTTGTGGACAAATGACGCAGCTGTATTTTGTTGTAAAGAAATATTTCCGCAGTAACTAAATTATTTCTTCTTATTCTATATTTTATTTCCAATCAAAGTAAAACAATATTTTTTAAATGGCTTTGTCATAAAATATTTTTAGGATTTAAGTTATATCTTATTATATAAATATAATTAGAGTTTTGTCTGTACATTGCTCAGAATTATTAATTTTTTAGTTATTCTTACTTTTCGTGAGTTAGAGAAGCCGAAACCGGTCTTATCTCAATTTTTGTCTGTTTGTCTGTGACGCTCCAGGAGGCGTTTTACGCCGTCTTCTTCAAAGAAATGGGAGAACTGATTACAATGAAACATATTTCATGTACTCTCTACATTCCAGAGAAGGTTTGAAATGAATGAAGAAAGGGTTTGAAAGGCTTGAAATCGCCCGCCGTCCCTTGAAAAGCAAATAACGAGCATTTAAAACCCCACTTTTACGCGATATTACTCGCATTTAGATTCAGTTTTAATGAATAACCTACTGGTAATAATCAGCTGTCTTTGTAGTTTAAACATTTAATAGAAATAAAAACAAACAGCTGTTAAATCTATATTAGTTAGTTTATATTGGTCATTGTCTATATTAAAAAGTTATTTTAACGTATAAATAATTACAATAATAGTATTAATGTTCTAATCCATTGAATTGTAAAGTAATGTTAAATAATAAAGCTGGATATTCATTTTTCCTTTGTATTGATTTGTTTGGGATTTCAGGTTTACATTTTGGTATATGATGATCTTTCGTCTTCAAAAATGAATCCTACAACACGTACAAAGGAGTAGGACGGGGCTTACTGCTAGTTGAGAATTAAGTTTAAGATAAATTAATTCGTCACTAAACGTTTTGAGAAAGAGTGAATGTTGCAGAGAAATCGCTCAAAAGTCACAATTCAAACAAATTATTTTGGAACACCTAAAAATCGTCAACTCAAATTATTTCATCGAGAAAGTTTAAAAAAATAGGAAAATTCAAAATGGAATATTAAATGACAGTTAATTTGTGCGATCTACACAATCAAAAATATACGATTAGTTGCTTTAGGCGTTAGCTATTGTAAGTTGATAAGGAATGTTTGATCTGATATAAAGACCCTTTCTTTCAGCTCAGTGTCACTATGAAGTTGGTTTATACAACATTAGGAAACTATAAGAAATTTAGAGAAGGTAAATTGTAATATTATTTAATTAGGTGTTATCTGTGAACACGGGCTTATCGTTATCAAACACTTGGCGACCCAAATTCAACGAATTTATCAAGAGAAGAGAGTAAGGAATCTCTAACGTACAAGGTAAAATAATACAGGTACAGTATAAACAAGCAGTCGCGTCGCCATTTCTTTGTTTTTATAATTTTAATACGGTATATACTTTATGTAAGCAGCCATGGTAGTTTTTCGCAATAATAAGTATTCGTTTCCACCTGAAAATCAGAAAAAGATGGTTTTAAGTAGGTAAGAAATTTTTCGTTCAGTCAAGTTGAATATTTTACACATCTCAAACAAATACTAACAATCTAATTATGTTTCATTTAAATAATGTATAGTGGAATCAAGTAACTAGCGTTTTTCCCGTGCTATACTAGGTCTACTTTAATGTTGAACAAATTTTAATAGTCGAAGCTTGATAGTCGATCAAATTAATACTTAGGCCAGCCGCACTCCGATGCAGCATTTCACCTGAAGCAAGTGTTGCGAGGTAAAATGTTTTGCTGGGCACTAGCGCCCCGTGTGTTTCAATGGGAGCCCGCACACTCATCAAGCAAACGTTGCGAAGCGCCTCGCATTGAAACACACGGGGCGCTAGTGCCCAGCGAAACATTTTACCTCGGAACACTTGCTTCAGGTGAAATGCTGCTGCATCAGTGTGCGGCCGGCCTTAATAATAAATGCTTATTGAAGTAACATAATAAATCTAGCGTTTTAAAAAAATTCATAAAATTTGTTTCTGGCGCCCTCCAACACAAGTTTTTATCATAGCTCGAGGTAATATTAAACTTGTTGTGTGGGTTTTATTGAGTTATGTGACCTTACACTGTATACCATGTTTCATGCATGTCGGTTGAGAGGTACGGAAGAAACAGATTTTTAAAGAATAATATTGTGCGCTCTCATACTGAGTTTACTACGGTTGTAAATTAACTTTTCTCTGGAAAGGCTTGACGAAGATTAATAATTTAAAACCTAAAATGTTTTATTTTTGGAGCTGATTTCAATGTGAGCAGCCGAATTGGAACATATTAATTTGGGCTCTGGCGAAGGGTCGAACTGGAACACTCAGAGTGAGGATTAAGAAGGGACAACAACTAGGAGCCACCGAGAACGGTACAACCGCCCGGCCAGGTAGCGGCTTCAAAACGAGGGAACTGGAATTTTTAACTCCCAGGCAACCCACATTATAAGATTTCAGTAAATAAGATGTTAAGGAATTATAATTTCAGAACGATTTAAGAGCCATATTTATATATGGCTCTTATATACAATTAAATATATACATTAATTTTGTTATATAGGCCAACAAAATTAATGTATATATTATCAGTACCTGGGGGCTCAGTGTTGGTCGGTGAAATATATAGGTAAACTATGTTGCCAAAACTTGAAAAAATCGCGTCCCACCCGGAATTCCATCGAAGAATCATCATCGAGTTGGTAGTTCTCGGCGCTACCAACCGAGCTCCAGCGGCCGCTCCTACCATTGCGTTTAGGTTATTTTATCTGACCTTAATTTATCCATGCAAAACCATTGTTTTCTGTCAAAAACAATATATTTTGGAGATATATTACTCTGCTTTTATTTCATACGGTTATTCTAACACCATTTAGTTCCAACAGATTGTACTACTGATTTGCTTAGTATTAGCATTTTTCATTTATTACACACACATTCAATCGGAAACCTTTATTCACACTTTTCATGGAACATTGTTTGCCATATTCAATCAACAAGAACTATTATCAAAACTGACAATCTCTATATATAAAATTGAATGTATGTATGTATGTATGTACTGTATGTCCTTTTTGCGTTGCCAAACTACTCATCCGATCTCCATGAAATTTTAGGAAGTTGCTCTACATGTGTCCGGGAAGGTTTTAGTGAAAAATATTTTCGAAAATACCATAAGTTTCCATTTTATGGCGTTTTAAATTTCTAATGTTAACCTTATGGAGAGTAAGTTTGTCTACAAAATGTCTACAATGAAAACATTTGATTTCTTAGCTACAGCTGACTGGTTTACTTTCAAAGCATTATGCCATTAGCAATATGCTTTACTATCCAATGCCATCTGGATCATTCTTTAATATAAAAAAACTATGAAGTAAATATGTACTATACAAAATGAACAGCTTCATTCGCCAAGTTAATAGTTTACGGTTTTGGAGGATTATGTATTTATATTTTTATTTTCTGACTGATTTTAAGTCACATGTTTATATTTTGGCCAAATAAAAAATAATTGCAATGTTTATATATATTACGAAAATTATAATAATCAGATGTTGTATATCTTCCCTATAAAAGCCGTATTACTGTTAGGTTTGATTTGGGTTTGGAATCGATTTGAAATATGTGAATTAATCCACTCAGATTTATTTGTTTTATTAGAATGTTATTAATATGTCTTATCGTTTCAGTGTTGTTATTCACTATGCCGCGACTCAGAATATATAACCTTTCACAATGAAGCCGTAATGCTTTTCGACTTCAGAACATGGCCAATATTGAAGTTAATATGCATTTACTGTCAGGCGTTACGGAGTTCGCCGGGTCAGCTAGTTGGCTATAAAAAACTGTTTTGTGTTGTTCACATTTGAATCTCTTTAAGCTCAATGTACATGTTTTAGATTTTAAACTTAATATTTACAAGAAACCCATTTCCTGAACTTGAGACCAATCAAGAAATTATTTTGACATAGATATGTCTTAGCTCTGGGGGGGTGGTGGCAATTTGCGCTACAAAAATTTGAAACAGTGACGTCATATGGCTCGTGTCGTCAAAGTTTGGTTTGGTTCATCTAAACACCTGTTTAGATTAACTGAAAACATTCCCTTTAGACATATCCATGATCTAACCTATTTCCTACAGGGAAGTAAATATACATACATAGTTTTGACATGGATATGTCTTAGCTTTGGGGGGGTGTTGGTGATTTGTAAGATGGAAAACATGTAACAGGTTTCCATAGAAACTACCAGAGCTATTGTATTGAATGTTTAATATAAAAGAATAAGAACAGCTGTTTAGATGAACTGAAACCATTCCCTTTAGACATATCCATGATCTAACCTATTTCCCACAGGGAAGTAAATATAAACATTTTTTATTCAGAAATTAATTTTCAAAATTTTAAGAAATTCTTTAGATCAGTTTTAGAGATAATTGTGCATATATATACAGTAAAAGTAGCTACGTACAGTATACGTTTTTAGACAAAAAAAGAAAAGAAATCAGAATGCTACTGTGTTAGACGGGCGCCAAACAATAATTGCTACAAGGACTGAATATCTATTAGAACTTCAGAATTATTATTAGAACAAGGTAATGCGTAACAATGCGGCTACAGGCGATTTTAATGGTTACGGTCAAATTATTTTAATATTTTTTTATTTTGCCAAAAAATAATAAGAAAATATTTTTACTTTTAAAATCCCATAAATTATGAACCGTAATTTTTACTGACATGCAGGGAGTACCATATTATTTTGAACCCCAAGAACCGATTATTATTTTAAGTAAAAACCATATAGTTCAATTCGTTAGAGCCAATTGTCTTAAATTGTACTTTTTACGCATCAAGGGTTTTAGGTGTGAAAACCCCTTGAATAGCAAATTCAAAAAATAAACAAATAAATACGGTGTATACAAACTAAAATTGATCTCAATCGGACCAAAGGTGTGTAGGCTTCGGCTCTGTGCACACATACACGCATGTATCACCATAAAAACAACGTTTTTGGGTTCAATGATTACTAATAAATTACTTAATATTAAATACATAATTAATATTATTTAAAATTATACATTGCTTTATACGCGTTACATTCATTCCTCCAAAAACCACATTTTGGGTTCAGGGGAGCCAGAAACGGATGTATCCATTGAAAACTGAAGTGCTAAAATGCTTTACTCGGACGAGTTCATAGTCCAGACACATCGGTCAACCGGAACGGGTTGTTTGAGAATAAGTTTGAAATAAGTTTCATTGTAATCAGTTCTCCCATTTCTTCGAAGAAGACGGCGTAAAATGCCTCCTGGAGCGTCACAGACAAACAGGCCAAAATTGAGATCAGACCGGTTTCGGCTTTTCTAACGCACGAAAAGTAAAAATAACTAAAAAATTAATAATCTGAGCAATGTACAGACAAAACTCTAATTTTATTTATACATATAGATAATAATTATTAATAATATTTATCTAAAAGATATCAAAACCAAACTACCATGGTCGCTGCAAACTAGGGATGGGTGTTGTTATTCATTACGGTTAATGTAATGGGATTGATGACGTGGCGAAAATGAAGGAGTTACAATTTAAATATGTATTATTCTTGCACATAAACTCACCATGGCCTCTCTAGGAGAGTGGGTTTCGACTGTTTTGCCACCTGGTGATGTCTGCTCGAGTTCCAGGTGTTGTACTTCTGTCTGTTGCCGACCCGGGTGGGTGCCACGGGGGCGGTGCTGGTGGCAAGAGGGTTGTAGTTCTCATCGAAGGGGTTCAAGTGCTCCGGGTAGTCATCACTGATCACTTCACTCATTTCTGTCACTTATCACTCACTGTTCGTGTAATACGTCACCTAACTTCATCTACACTCTGTCGTGGTAAAGAAGTGGGCCGCCCAATTTGAAATGCAATTTTACTCCTTCCTCTTCCAATTCACCAAATTGATGCGTCCGCTGTATCTGAAGATGTAATTCGCAACACGATCCGTAGGTAAGTATTTTAATAAAGTGTTCCGGAAGCGAAACTCGCGTGTCCTACATAATATTAAAAAAATTAATGAACTGTAAATTTCCAATCGTACTTTCTTCAATAATTAAGTTAGCAGTAGATTTAAGATGAAATTATAGATGTTGACTATCTAGATATTACTCTACAATAAATGAATTAACTAGCTTTTTAGTCAAGAAGAAAATTCTGATATCCGTTTAATTATGTAACTAAATAAATCATATAACTTATAAATTAAACCATGAATAGATTTGAAATTAGCATCCGCACCAGAAGCTTTTCCGATAACAACTGAAGAATATGCACGATTGTTGTTTGGCCTAATTAATTTACAACCAACAAACACTAGTTGAATGTCACATTAATTGAGACTGTCCGCAGCCAATTGACACGGCCACAGGCTAATCTCCCACTTGAGTAAGGAAGGCACTGAGGCAGAAGCAGCCGATCGCGGAGAAGAGACGATGGACACGTTCACACTTCACACCCGGCGTAACGTATACTGTACACTGTACAGCACATTAGCACAACAGCAGCAGCAGTAGCAGCCAGGTCGCCGTGCGCGGCCACAGAGCTGCCATGCGGGCGAGTGTGGAACTACGGACGTACGGAGTGTCTTCTACAATAAAAAACTGTATGCCTAATGGATGACTAACTGAACAGTAGTATTAAACTAATTATGTATATCCGTATTTTTAGCGAATTTCCCATAGGGAAGTAGCTATTACCGTAGGTCTCATGGCAAGAGTTAAGCCCGGGACCATGTTATTTTTTCTTCTTTAGGTGCCCAGAGACCAAAAACAATAGTCGTTAAAATTTATATATATATATATATATATGAAATGAAAAATCGTTTATTCCCAAAAAAAACTTATAGCTACCATACAACATTTTTAAATTGGAATTGGTTCCCCACGTGGACCGAAGTCTGTGTGTGGGGAAACGAGCCGAAAGTTCAGTCCACAATCAGAAAAAAATCAACAAAATATACCCCCGTCGCAGCAGACCTGCGTACTCAGCGAATTTCCAAATCAACAATATAATAATAATAATATTTGACAAGTTTTATAAAAATCTGTCCATAAACATGAGAATTATTTGCCTATTCTCCCTAAGATTAACACGGGAAAGAGTGTGCAGGTTTGCTGCTGTGAGGAACACTGAGAGTAGGCATTTATACTGTACCAACAAAAATTTTTATTTTTAAAATTTATACAAACTTTCATCAACATCTGTTCATAAATAAAGGGGTTTACCTATTCTCCATATGATTAACATGGGAAAAGAGTATGCAGGTTTGCTGCCATGATAAACACATAAACTATGATTTTTAAGCATAAATTTATGAACCTCAACCACATGAAGCTAAATATAAAGTTTTATCCAAAAGTATTGGTTAATAAGTGAAATATTAATTTTTCCTTATCCTCCATAAGATTAACATTGGAGCCCCAAAATACAACGTACTGTGTTTAGATTTTTTAATATCTCGGTAACCGTTGGAGATAGAGAAAAACTTTAAGGAACTTAATTGTGCAGTTTTTTAAGCTGATTCTAATGGTGAAAGATAAAATTTGAAATATTTAAAAATTATATGTGAAAAACACAAAAAACCCATTTTTGGGTACAAAACCCCCCCAAACTACCCGTTTCCATTGACCGATATGTCTGGTTTACAAACTCGTCCGAGCATTTGTAGGAATACACGTCTCTACCAAATTTAGTCTTGATCGGACCATTTTTACGAGAGCTATCGTGTTCACAGACACACACACACACACACACACACACAATATATATATATATATATATATATATATATATATATATATATAAATTTTAACGACTATTGTTTTTGGACTCTGGGCACCTAAAGAAGAAAAAATAACATGGTCCCGGGCTTAAGTCTCGCCATGAGACCTACGGTAATAGCTTCCCTATGGGAAATTCGCTAAAAGAAAGATTTTAACATTATAAATATGAAAATCCAATACTATAATACGAGCAAGGTTTGTATATATATATATATATATATATATATATATATATATATATATATATATTTGCACACGGATCTCGAAAACGGCACCGAGGATTTTCTTTAAATTTTGGAAATAACTAATTTTCGAGTAGAAAATAAGTTCTAGATAGTTCTAATGTCCAGGAAAATTCGTGTTTTCTTGTAATATTAAGTTTAAAATCTAAAAATTTAACATTACGCTTATGGAGAATAAAATGTAAACAATACAAACCAAAACAGCTGTTTATAACCGTTTGACAGTTCTTGATTAAAGACTGCGGGGAACAATATAGAGGTTATGCATTAATATTTATTTTATTAATTAAATAAATGCAAAATTATCAGGTTACTAAACAATTTTTAAAAACTTAAGGATAACATAGCTGCGCGAAATAAAAGCAGAAAAAAGTATTTCCAAAATCTTCCGTGTTTTGATAGATAACGTATTCGTTGTATTGCTTGAAGCCACTGTAACAAACCAATTAATAATTGATGTAAATTAAATTTCAATTAAACCAATTTCAATTGACTGACACCGTAGCCGAGTGGTAGCGCGCCGGCCTCAAGATCTAGAGGTCGCCAGCTCCATCCCCACCAAAGGCAATACTTTTTGTTCAGTGTTATATTAATTATGGTGTATTAAATCGGTTTTATTTAAACCACATAAATGTTTTCATTGAATAATAAATGTGTTTTAATTTTTCTAATTAACTTGTAAAAACATGTCTTATTCCATCCGAGCAAAGCTCGGTCACCAGGTACTATATATATATATATATATATATATATATATATATATATATATATATATATATATATCCAATACTATAATACGAGCAAGGTTTGTATATATATATATATATATATATATATATATATATATATATATATATTTGCACACGGATCTCGAAAACGGCACCGAGGAATTTCTTTAAATTTTGGAAATAACTAATTTCCGAGTAGAAAATAAGTTCTAGATAGGTCTAATGTCCAGGAAAATTCGTGTTTTACTGTAATATTAAGTTTAAAGTCTAAAAATTTAACATTACGCTTATGGAGAATCAAATGTAAACAATGCAAACCAAAACAGCTGTTTATAAACGTTTGACAGTTCTTGATTGAAGACGGCAAAGAACAATATGTGAATAGAGGTTTTTCATAAATATTTATTTTATGTATGTAATAAATGTAAAATTATCAGGTTACTAAACAATTTGTAAAAACTTAAGGATAACATAGCTGTGCGAAATAAAAGCAGAAAAAAGTATTTCCAAAATCTTCCGTGTTTTGATAGAAAACGTATTCGTTGTATTGCTTGAAGCTAATTAATTTATGTAAATTAAATTTCTCTTTTGCTTTTCAATCCTCATTCCGTTTATAACAAAATTCAGCTGATCACAGGCTAATAATAACGGTATGGATAATTAAACAGTAAATGATCGGCTTTGGCTAAAAGACGTTAAACGGCATCGCTAAATTGACTAACGTCGTAGCCGAGTTGTAGCGTGTCGGCCTCAAGAACTATAGGCCGCGAGTTCCATACCCACCAGGTGAGATACTTTTTGTTCATTGCTATATTAATTATGGTGTATTAAATCGGTTTTATTTCAACCACATAAATGTTTTCATTGAGTAATAGTGATGTGTTTTAATTTTTCTAATTAATTTTTATAATACATGTCTTATTCTATACGAGCAAAGCTCGGTCACCAGGTACTATATATATATATATATATATATATATATATATATATATATATATATATATATATATATCCAATACTATAATACGAGCAAGGTTTGTATATATATATTTGCACACGGATCTCGAAAACGGCACCGAGGATTTTCTTTAAATTTTGAAAATAACTAATTTCCGAGTAGAAAATAAGTTCTAGATAGGTCTAATGTCCAGGAAAATTCGTGTTTTACTGTAATATTAAGTTTAAAATCTAAAAATTTAACATTACGCTTATGGAGAATCAAATGTAAACAATGCAAACCAAAACAGCTGTTTATAAACGTTTGACAGTTCTTGATTGAAGACGGCAAAGAACAATATGTGAATAGAGGTTTTTCATAAATATTTATTTTATGTATGTAATAAATGTAAAATTATCAGGATACTAAACGATTTGTAAAAACTTAAGGGTAACATAACTGTGCGAAATAAAATCAGGAAAGAGTATTTCCAAAATCTTCCGTGTTTTGATAGAAAACGTATTCGTTGTATTGCTTGAAGCTACTGTAACAAACCAAATAATTGGTGTAAATTAAATTTATCTTTTGCTTTTCAATCCTCATTCCGTTTCAAACAAAATCAGTTGATCACAGGATAATAATAACAAACAGTATGGACATTTAAATTCAGTATAAGGTTAGCTAAAACAATTAATTGAGGTTGGCCAAAAACTCTAAACGTCAACGCGAAATCGGCAGACGCCGTAGGTTAAGCGCTTAGATCTCACGTATGCAAGGTCGCGTGATCGATCCCCACCCGAGGGCTATATATTTGTTCAATATTTATGCCATATTAATTAAGGGGTATTAAAACGGTTTTATTTAAACCACATAAATGTTTTCATTGAGCAGTAAATTTGTTTTAATTTTGCTAACTAACTTGTAAAATACATGTCTTATTCTATCCGAGCAAAGCTCGGTCACCAGGTACTAAAAAATTAAATACAGAAGGAGGAATATGCACGCATGTACGCATTGATGGGAAAAGTTCATGAGGTAAAAAAAAGATGAAATGGTAAAAAAAGAAAAGAAAATGAAGTTCAAAATAAAAAACTGAAGGGAACCGAGAACTTGGTCCTTGCACACTCAACTCACTCAGGCCCTTGAAACACACCATTCACAACAACTCAACCTCTTACACTCACAAAATGCCCTTGACTCCAGATAGCAGAGCTTCTGGAGTCGACGTAAACCCCGCACCGCGACCATCAGGCGGCTGGCGGCGTCAAAACTCTGTCCCTGCATGGCCCAGCAACGGGACGCCCTTAGCCAGCTGGTACACAGTTCAATCTGTACAGTTTCATTAATACCGATTAATTTGAAATGCCTCCTTGGAAAGTTTTTTCGGGCAGGCTTATGCATTTCGTATGCAATTTCTCTCATTTTTTATTTACTTTAATATTCAAATCAGTATTCATAGTTTTTATCTCATTACCAGATGCACTAACTATTATTCCATCGTCCTGCCTAATATACACACCATTATTTGGTAAGTGAGGACTACCATCCAACGTTCTTAAACCACTTGGGTATACTGTAGGATCCGCAATCAATAATTTAGGAAAATTTAAATCACCGCATTTAAAAACACCCTTTTCATCCAGAGTAACTTGAGACAGTGTTACACAATCAGACGGTAAAACTCCATTTTTAACGTTAGATATTGTCTCATTTTTAGCGTCAAAGTTTTTATTCTTTCCATCATAACAAATAACCTGATCTTTAATTACAACATCATGATTATCACGAGCACGAAATACATTTGTAATACGAGTATTTGATGCATTAAATGCACGTGTCTTATCTCTGTGTATGACTTGATGCATAGTTGGACAGTCATTAACATCCTGACCGTCTTGTATGTTTACGATTCGTTTCCGATTAGCATCCCATTTACTGTCTTTCTGTTCCATAAATTTATATTTTTTATTATTTTGTACAAACTCATCGCCATCTCTAACAAGTGTTTGTTCTAAAGTAACGGCATCACATATGTCCTCTCCTTTTTCTAAATTTGTAATTTTGCGTTTTCTTGCATTCCAACTATTACTTTCTGATTGCATAAATTCAAATTTATTTTCACCCTGGACAAACCAGGGTAACAAGCCCTCGCAATAAACAAGGTATGTTTATTGCGAGGGCTTGTTTATTTTTAATGAAAATAATGTTATAAAGAATCATACACTACATTGGTAATGAATAAAGGGGGGATTTTTACAAATTGTTTAATCTTGTGTTATGTACTGCATCGATTTTCGGACCTTGTAAGATGCGTGCTTTGTGAAATATTTGTTTATTTTTAATGAAAATTATGTTGTATAGCATCATACACTACATTGGTAATGAATAAAGGTGGGATTTTTACAAATTGTTTAATCTGTCCAAAAATAATCCCCGTAAGAATAACATGGAAAAAACGTGTCGATTATCTTGTAAAACCCCTAACATTTAACTACTTACATCACGATTTTGAATTATCTCATCTAACACATCATTCATTGACGGTTCTTTGAAACGACCAGGCATAGCCCGCCATACCTATTAATATTCATAAAATTGTATGACTTGTCTAATTAACATATATAATACCCCTAAACCAGTTTCTAAACGAATTTATACTTAAAATAATAGTAATAATGATATTATGTGAGTGCTTTTATAAATTGAGAATTATAAAGAAAGAGCAAGCAAGTATTTCACTGTATATTTGTGTGTAAAAGTTGTATATAAACAAGTGCAGTTTTGTTTCAAGATTCATTGCGCTTTAATTAGTTTTTACTTGCATTGTAATAAATAATATACATTATACTGGCTTAATGCAAACCAAACGAACATTAGCAACGGTTTAACAACAAACAAAAAGAATTTTTTTTAAATGGTAATGCAAATTTAATTTATACGTACATTGATATAAATAAAACGCAATAAATTGACTCAATGCAAAAAAGAACATCACTGCTTAATAAAAGCAAATAAAAAATAAATCTTTCAGTAAGTTCATGCAAAGAAAGACACTACTCGGAGCAAAATTATGCAGTATGAATAATTTTTTTAAAGGCACATACAGATTTCTAACATACCAGGTATATATAAAAAGAATGTTATCCCTTGTGTAAAAATAAATCATTATTATACTTTCTAAATCAAAACTCCTATATTAAATATTGCGACTTTGGTTAATACTAAAAAACCCTAAAACATAAGTAGATTTTTATTGCTCAACATTTCTCTGTGGCACTGCACTCAGTGTGGCAAAAAAAACTAAAAAATAAATTATTTAGTAGTTACTGAGATTTGAAGAATCAAGAATATTAATTGTGAACAGGAAAACTATAATAATAATAATTAAATTAATAGTTAATAATTAAACAATTTGATGCTACAAAAATTATGATAAAATAAGAATTGCAAGTAAATAAATATGAATGCAATAATAATACCTGGATTAGGATCTGAGGATAAATAAAAAGAATAATTAATTTGACCGTAGTCCAGATAATAGGTATAGGTTTGATTAGTCTATAAGCCGCCGACACCACCGCCGACCCCGACGTTGCTCCCGCCACCCGCGCCGCCACCGCCACCAGAGAGCGCGACCTCATCCGCCTCCTCAAGGGTCCGG